>CM053560.1:8088415-8250229 GCA_028646485.1 Cryptoprocta ferox | reverse complement strand
TCTCTCATTCTGACCCTCCTGCCTCCCTTTCCTAAGGAGCTTTGTGATTACACTGGGCTCGCCCGGACAATCCAGACAATCTTCCCATCTTAAGATCTTTGGCTTATTCGCATCTCAAAGCGCCTTTGTCATGGAACGTAGATTATTCTCAGGTTCCAAAGATTCACATGTGGACATCTTTGGGGCGGGGGGTGGGGGGGAGATGTGCATTATTCTGCTTAGTCTATGTCACATTTCTTAAGAGGGCTCCACTGTTGTCTAAGGGATTTGCTTCTGAGCAGCTCACCCATGTTCTTCAAGCTTTGAGCTGCACAACCAGGAATGGCAAATGCCATTGGCCACAGTAATTACAATATGCATCTTGATCTCAGAGATATTAAAGTGTAAAAATGGCGCCTTGGCCATGCACTGAGGATGCTGTGAGTCTCTCTCCCATTGACATCTCGAAGGCCATGATTTGTTAAACCTTCAGCAATGTGTCTGAGCACCTCCTAGGTGCCAACAATTGTCCTGTCTGTTGGGTGTGCAGAGATGAGACACACAGCCTCTGCCCTTGCTGGGGGGCAGGGGGTGATGGAGGGGGTCTCTCTGTTGTCCACTGGGAGAGACAAAAACAAAAGTCAAATTAGAAGTGATTCAGCAAAGAGGAGTGGCCTGGGAAGAATGGACATGAAATTTCCTTATTGAGCTGGGGTGGGGGGGTGCTCAACTGGGAGGGGCTCTGTGCGTCTCTGGACAGGTGGGCAGAGTCAGGCTAACCCCAGAGAAGCCAGTGTTCAAACTCCAGTTTAAACAGCAGGGTATTAAGGAGGGCACTTGTTGGGATGAGCACTGGGTGTTCTATGTAAGCAATGAATCACTGGGTTCTACTTGAAGCCAATGCTACACTGTATGTCAAATAGGAGTCCAAACAGGAAGCCCATGAAGACGTGGACTTATCAGAGATCCAACACAGGGTCTTACACTTGCTACCAGAGAGTCCTCACAGCCGGCGCAGCCCCTCTCCCAGCACCGGGCCCCTGGTGTCTCTAACAGCCCAGGTCCATCCTAGGACTGGGCCCCTCCCAGTCCAGAGCCCCTCATCCCCTCCCTGGGGATGTTGCTTCCTTCAAGGACCGTCCTATGTCCACCTCCAGGATGAGATCTGCCTCCATTGCCCCGGGAAAGCCCTCGTGTGTCCCAAGTCTGGGTAGTTCGGCAACCCCAAGTTCATGCACGGGTACATTTAAGAGCATTTCTGCTAGAAACTAACCAGACCCATCCTCTCTGTTAGAAGCAGCTGCATCAGGGCTATTTCCTTTCAGGTGCCTCTTAGTGCACTGGAGACAGCTCATCTTAGATGCAAGTTAGGAGGCTCAGTGCCCGGGCTCCCTCCAGGAGCTAGGACCAAGGCCCAGGCTCCACTCCAAACTCTGTTCCCAAGTTCTAGAAGGATGGTATATCCTGCCGTAAAAATTCTTGGAAAGACCAGTTTCCTTTGGACGCTCTGTTACATTTTTGGGGTGTCTACGTATCCGGAACTTGCAGAAGGATGCTGAAACGGGAATACCAACAGGTTTGGCTGTCCTGGGATAGCACATGACGTGGCGATGACAGTGTCTTTCTCACTCAAACCCACAGCAGCCCATTCATTTTGTCATTTGCCATCCGATTTTACAGCTCTCCCAGGATCCGGGGTCCAGGCCTCCTGGCCCCAAACCACCAGCTGTTTCCTCTCCTCCTGGAGGAGTCTGACAGTCCGTTCCTAGTAGGAGAGGGGCTGAGGAAATCTAAGGTGTGGATATATACAGTCCCTCCCCCAGATCTGCAGAGCCTACTGGGTGTCAGACTCCATGATGCCTTTAGAATATCAGAGTAAATAAAACTTGGGGCGCCTGGGTGGCTCAGTGGGTGGAGCGCCCGACTTCGGCTCAGATCATGATCTTGCAGTTTGTGAGTTCGAGTCCCATGTTGGGCTCTGTGCTGACAGCTCAGAGCCTGGAGCCTGCTTTGGATTCTGTCTCCCCCTCTCTCTGCCCCTCCCCAGCTCATGCTCGGTCTCTATCTCTCAATAATAAATACATGTTAAAAAATTTTTTTAAATAAAAAAATAAAAAATAATAAAAATAAATCCATCCTGCCTTTGCTGAGCTCAGAGTGGGAAGTCAGAGGGTGAGGTAGGAAAGACATGAAGTGAGTAGGGCCTGACATGACATGGGGGGCAGCGAGCTGGGAGGTCTTGGAGAAGACACAGGGTCCCAGTGCCTAAAAAGGCACAAAGCAAAGGCAGAGGGGACCAGGAGCCTTTGTCTCAGACCTGACGGTTGTCAGCTGGGACTGCACCAGTTTGGTTTTAGAGGGAAGCCTCCTTTTGAGAATGACATCTCAGACCAGAGCAAGGACGTGGTGGTGGTGTCCAGCCCCTCACACAGGCCAGGACCACTCTGCCCAAAGGATGGCTTCAAAAGCCTAGTGAGGGAGCTCCGGATTGAGTGATGGGATCCGCCTCCCCGAATGAAGTGGGCGTCAGGCTTTCTCTGGAAAGGCGCAGAGGCCAGTGCTCTCACACCGCAGCTAATGTCATCGGGATGGGAGGCCAGCGCGCCTAGCCTTTTGCCTGGAGCCCAGTGCAGGGATGTGGCTGCGGGCATTTAAAATCTGTGGGGACAGAAAGAACTGGCTCGTCTCCCAAGGCAATCTAAACGTGGGCAAATTGAAACCCTAGTCTGCTAACTAGAGGAATAAATCGCCTCTGAGAAACGAATTACAGTTCTGTGACTGCATCCGGGACGCGGAACCCCAAGCCAGATTAACCCGCAGGCATCCCAGCGGAGTTGGACACCTGATCCCATTCCCAGGAGCAACCTGAGCAAACAGGGGGGAAGCGCCCCCTGGAGACTGAGTGCGGTGCGGGCCCCATCACACGACGCTGAGCCCGAGTGGGGCTGGTTTCTCTGCCCTTCTGAAGCCAGACCAATGCCTTTCTTTTCTTCCAGCGCTTCCCTCGGCCACCGTCCACAGTCACTCGATCTCCCCGTCTCTCTCCCAACGACCCCTCAGCAAACCCCTTGACTTTGTTATTAAGTCCAGCCTGGTCCGATTAATGTTTCATTTTATTTTATTTTTCAGCTCAGTCCAGTTTTTTTTAAAATATAATTTATTGTCAAATTGGCTTCCATAAAACACCCAGTGCTCGTCCCAACAAATGCCCTCCTTCATGCCCATCACCCACTTTCCCCTCTCTCCCATCCCCCATTAACCCTCAGTTTGTTCTCTGTAGTTAAGAGTCTCTTATGGTTTGCCCCCCTCTCTCTGTGTTTGTAACTTTTTTCCCTCTTCCCTTCCCCCATGGTCTTCTGTGAAGTTTCTCAGGATCCACATATGAGTGAAAACATATGGCATCTGTCTTTCTCTGCCTGACTTATTTCGCTTAGCATGACACCCTCGAGTTCCGTGCACGTTGCTACAAATGGCAGGATTTCATTCTTTCTCATTGCCGTGTAGTATTCCATTGTATATAAAAACCACATCTTCTTGATCCGTTCGTCAGTTGATGGACATTTAGGCTCTCTCCATGATTTGGCTGCTGTTGAAAGTGCTGCTGTGAACATTGGGGTTCATGTGCCCCTAGGCATCAGCACTCCTGTATCCCTTGGGTAAAACAGCTAAATCCAATTTAAAGTGTCATCCTCTTATCTGTTTCCTGCTTGCTGAGGCCCAGAATGCTTTGGGTGGGGCCTGGCCTGAACTGCCCCCCAAACTTAGGGTAGATCTGGGGGTTTCCTGATACTCTGAAATGAATACTAGTCTTGGAATTGGAAGCTCAGCCCTGGAACTTAGCAGCTGTGTTACTTTGTGGAGGTAACTCAGCCTCTCTGTTCCTCAAACCCCTCTTGGGAAAGAAAGGGAAAGTGTGAGTGCTCCATCCACGGCCTGGAGCTGTGGGGACACCGAGGTTGGTATCAGGAATTTACAAGTGGTTTTCATCCCCGCTCCTCGTTCTGATGTGGGCTCTGGTGCCCCCTGATCAGAGCTCTGTCTCCTTAGCTGACAAGTGCCCCCACCTCCCTGCTTTCCCTGCTCAGCCCACAGACCAACCAGCACAGTGGTTACCAGCATGGATGCCGGTACCCGGCCGCTTTGATTCCCATCCCTGGGGTGTGTCACTTAACCGCTCTGTGCCTCAGTCTCCTGTGACGCAGGACAAGAGCAGTGGCTCTCCCACGGGCTGTGGTGAGCGCTGAATGGCTTGTTTTATGTAAGTGCCTGGAGCAGTACCCGGGACGTGGTAACAACTTCGAGAGTTCTACCTTTGACTATTACCAAAACTTGGATTTCTATCAACAAGGCTTTAGTCTATCGTCTTTTTTTTTTTTTTACTAAGTTTTAAATTTTAATTCCAGTAGAGTTAACATACGGTGTTATATTAGTTTCAGGTGGACAATATAGTGATTCAACAATTCCATATATGACTCGTCCCCTCACTTATTTCTCCCAGCCCCCTACCCACCTCCATTCTAACCATCAGTTTGTTCTCTATAGTTAAGAGTCTGTTTCTTGGTGTGACTCTCTCTCCCTTTCTTCCTTTGCTCGTTTGTTGCGTTTCTTGAATTTCACATGAGTGAAATCATAGGGTATTTGTCTTTCTCTGAGTGATTTATTTCACTTAGCAGAATACTCTCTAGCTCCACCCATGTCATTGCAAATGGCAAGATTTCATTCTTTGTCATGGCTGAATAATATTCCATTGCGTATATAGACCACATCTTCTTTATCCATTCATCTATCCATGGACACTTGGGCTGCTTCCATAATTCGGCTATTATAAATAACGTTGTAATAAACACTGAGGTGCATGTATGACTTTGAATTAATGTTTCTTTGTTTTGTTTTGTTTGTTTTTTGTTTTTGTTTTTGGTAAATACCCAGTATGCCATTGCTGGATCATAGGGTAGTTCTATTTTCAACTTTCTGAGGAACCTCCATACTGTTTTCCAGAGCGGCTGCACCAGTTTGCATTCCCACCAACAGCAGAGGAGGGTTCCTCTTTCTCCACATCCTTCCCAACATTTGTTGTGTCTTGTGTTCTTTATTTTGGCCATTCTGATGGGGGCGAGGTGATATCCCATTATAGCTTTTATTTGCATTTCCCTGAGGATGAGTGATATTGAGCATCTTTTCATGTGTCTGTTGGCCATCTGGATGTCTTCTTTGGAGAAATGTCTGTTCATGTCTTCTGCCCATATTTTTTTTTTTTACAGTTGTCTACTAGATTATCTTTTTTTTTGTTTTTTTTTTATAGTTTATTGTCAAGCTGGTTTCCACATAACACCCAGTGCTCTTCCCCACAAGTGTCCTCCTCCATGTCCATCAGCCCCCTTCCCCTTCCCCCTCCTCCTTCAGCCCTCAGTTTGTTTTCACTATTCAAGAGTTTCTCATGATTTGCCTCCCTCCCTCTCCTTAACTCTTTTTTCCCCCTTCCCCTCCCCATGGTCCTAAAGTATAGCCTTCTGCCCATTTTTAATTGGAATATTTGTTTCTTAGGTGTTGAGTTGTATCAGTTGTATCAATTGTAAATATTTTGGGTACTAACGCTTTATCAGCTATGTCACTTGCAAATCTCTTCTCCCATTAAGTAGGTTGCCTTTTAGCTTTGCTGATTATTTCCTTTGCTGTGCAGAAGCTTTTTATTTTGACGTAGTCCCAATAGTTTATTTTTGCTTTCATTTTTTTTTTCAGGAGACATATCTAGAAAAATGTTGTTATCGCCGATGTCAGAGAAATTGCTGCCTGGGCTCTTCTAGGATTTTTATGGTTTCAGGTCTCACATTTAGCTTTTTAATCCATTTTGAGTTTATTTTTGCGTATGGTATAAGAAAGTGGTCCAGTTTCATTCTTTTGCATGTGCATTTGCTGAAGAGACTTTTTCCCATTGCATATTCTTTCCTCCCCTGTTGAAGATCAATTGATTGTGTAACTGGGTTTATTTCTGGGTTTTCTGTTCTGTTCTATTGATCTATGTGTCTCTGTTTATGCCAGTATCAGACTATTTTGATCACTAAACTTTGTCATATAACTTGAAGTTTGGAATTGCGATGCCTCCAGTTTTGTTTTTTCTTTTTCAAGATTGCTTTAGTGATTCGGAGCCTTTTGCAGTTCCATACAAATTTTAGGATTGCCTGTTCTAGTTCTGTGAAAAATGCTGTGTGTGAAGGTGGGTGGGTGAGGCCAGGGAGTGGGAGGGATAGAGCCAGAGGCGTAAGAAGGGGGAGCAAAGGAGAGAAGAGCACAGACGGTGCAGGGTGGGGGCTGGATGAGGTAGGAAGGTGCCCTTAGGGTCCAGCCCAGAGCTGGGGACTGGTGGGTGGATCTGAGAGGTCTGTGAGGGAGAAGTGTCAGCCATAGTCAGGGAGAGGAAGGAAGGGACCCTGTGGGCAGGGAGGGGACAGAATGGTGGGGCAGGAAAAGTGGGGGTTCCTGGATCAGTTTCGGCAGCTGGTCTTCTGTAATGCACAAAGTTTGGGAGCCCCAGGGGCTGAGCAGATGGGCTGGGAAGGAGGATGTGGAGAAAAGCGGTGAGCTTGGTTTGGGGCATGTTTGAGGTCTGGCACTTTCCAGCGCACAAGTGGGCCTCAGGGGGTCCAGGAGATGTGGGTCATGGGCCACTGGATGGGGGTCACCAAGGAGAGTGTATGAGAGGCAAGGGGAAGCATTCCAGGATGGAGCCATGAAGACTCCATCAAGGATATACAGTGGACCCTCCTTCTTGGGCATTTGAAGTTTAACAGAGGGCAAAGCTTTCAGCAAAAGGAGTAAGTCCTGCACGAGGGGCCAATGACCAGGTAAACAGGTGAAGGGCGAACTCAGTAGGGAGGCAGGAGCAGGGGGCCAGCCCTTCGAGCTCCCTCGACATCCCACCCAAGGGGCTATCTGTTCAGAAGACCCATCCCGAGGGTGACCCATGTCAATAGGACTTTGATTTAGGTGAAGTCAGACCCTAGTGGCCTTAATGGACTGTGGAAGCATTTCAGCAAGAGGAGCCCCAGAGGACAGCTGAGACATCCAATTCCTGTCCATCATTTACACCCCGTTCCCCTCCGATTAGCGGAGCACATGTGTAAGTTCAGATCTGTCTCAGCCGAATCCACCTTCTGAGTCCAAATTACTCTAAGGAAGATTCAGGAACCGACAGAGGTGTGCTGAGCCCGCCCGACCAGCCTGCGGGAGCTCATGATGGGAACTTCGGGGGGGGATTTTGCAAACTGGTGGCTCAAATTATTATTTGAATTTTTGAACATTCAATACTTAAATTATTAAAAATAAAATTAAGTTCCATAGTTTATTATTACGTAATAAAATCACATAAGCTTACCATTAATTATTTTAAAAGCAAACTAATAGACATTCAAAACCCATTGCTTCCTATTATTCCACTTCACTTTCCTATTTCCTAGATTCTCGAGGTGATGTACATCGACTGTATCCATGTGGTAGAAATACTATACGAGAGGGCAAGCCTGCATATCTCTTCCCAACTCAGCGTTCAGGATGTCACATTGCTTGCCTGAAATCAGTTGCGCTGGGCATGTCTACACCACAAATATTGGCAAACAAACAAATCAGTGCTTTTCCCTTCTCCACACCCCATTTATCAGCACCAGTGTTTATAAAGGTATGCTGAGAGGAAGAAATGCAGCATATACTCCTAGGCATTCATGTGCTTTCTATTAAAATGTTAAAAAGGAAACATTGAAGATGACTGCTAGGGGTGCCTGGGGGGACTCCGTCGATCGGGCATCTGACTCTTGATTTTGGCTTGGGTCACGATCCCAGGGTTGTGGAATCGAGCCCCACATCAGGCTCTGTGCTGAGTGCGGAGCCTGCTTGAGATCCTCTCTCTCCCTCTTTCTCTCTGCCCCTCGCACGATTTTGCTCTCTCTCCCCCCACCAAATAAGATGACTTCTAATCACTACTTATAAATGAAACAATGAAAGATTTAAGGAAACATTAGCATCCCAATGCCTATGTCGCATCCTCGAACATTACTGATCTTTTAAAGCTTTTCTGGGTGTCTCTCTCTCTCTCTCAGATTAAGTAAACCTGGAATTCTAGCCTGATCTATGCTGTGGACCCCAGGGCTAAAACCTCAGCCTCTTCTCAGAATCAAGGTTTTACATGCATAATATAAACAGCGTTGAATTCTAACAGAAAGCCACTTTACCGAGATAAAGTTATCAAACGATAGAAGCGTATGACGCAGTTACTAATATGTGCTTCTCTCTTAGCACACAAATAACCATCTCCAGCGATGCAATCTCGGAATGATTATAATTTCAAACTTGAGCTTAGTGTGCACGATATTTACAGAGATCGACAACTGTAATGCGACACGAACACACCTGTGATTTCTACTGATGACAAATGCGGTCACTGATCATACTGCTGCAGTTTGCTGCCTGCAGTAACAGAAAAATTGCTAAATTTCCATGAGGGATTAGGGAAAGTAAACATGTAATTTTTCTCCGTCCAGGTTCACAGGCGACCCTGAATTCTGTCCATGCAGCCTCCAGGGTCTAAGGACTCCAAGGTTCAAACCCTGCCATCTGAGCCTGGGTCGCATCGCAGACATTTTCCCCATTTTAGGCGGGATTCCGAGCAGGTTGGCGTCTAAGCTCACTCAGTGTCCCTCTGGTGGGCGGAAGCATTAATCGGCTTTGTTTCTGGAAGCCTTGCTCCCGGCTGCCGGCGCTCAGAGCCACAGAACGGTCTTTCTCTGCAAGGCAACCGCGGCCTTCTGCGGCGCTGGCTGTGTGGACCGTGGCTGGTGCTCCCGCATGCTCCCGCCTGCTCACCATCGGGTGGCCGGGGACCGGCTCTGGCTAATGGGCTGTGATTGCCAGGACACGTGTCACTTCCAGCAGGTGCGGTGAGAAGCCCCTGCCGACCCCTGCTCTCACCTCCCCAGCCCCGGGAACCCTGCAATGATAACGTTGAGAGGTGCTTCACGAGAAGGTGACGCCTCTCTCGACTGGGGACCCCAAGTGACCAGCGGGAGCAGAGTCTGTGCAGTCGGTGATGCGTGGGAGCCCCAGTGAGAAGGCACCTTTGCTAGGTGAGCTGCCAAGGTGTCAGGGTCACCCACGGGGCTGCCGGACCCTCCCCACAGTCCTCCTGGGTGGGCACCACCCATGGTCACCATCTTCCTACGCATGTGGGCCCTAAGTGATCTATGTGCAGGACGCGCTCTGCCCTGGCTTGTTGCTTGTACTTGTTGCAGGAAACTTCATCCCTCACTCCTCCTGCTTCCACGAGGGGAGGGAGGGTGGACCCCATGCCCAGGAGAGAAAGCTGGGGGAAGGGGACATTGCCAGCCACTCTGGCTTCTTGGTCACTCTTGAAGGGGGGGAAGGGGGGGCTGCTCAGGTTGGCGAGCTGGGAGGAGGGACAGCGTGTGTGCCACTGCCCCGCAGAGGGACCCCGCTCGGATCCCCGTTGTGCTCTGGGCAAGAGAAGCCCCAAGTTCTGCAGGAGGGGCCCGAAGACAGCGAGCGAGTGGGGGGTGGTCAGTTGGGGCCAGACAGCAGATCTTATCTGGCACTAGGCCACCTTCGTCAATCAAGCTAATAGTTCAACCTTCTGTCTGTCTCCTGTTTCCCTTTTCACAGTTGGTTTTGAAGGCAAGAGGAGGAAGCAGAATATTCTTATTTAATGCACCCCGGCCTTCAGAATGCCCTTTCTCCTCCCCCTTCGGCACCCATACTAGGCAGCGAGGTCCCTAAAGGCAAGGGCACTGCTTCTTCTTCTCTGCTTTCCCGTTGTGGTGACCTGTGGCCTGGCATTTCAAGGTGGAGGCCGTCAGAGCTCCCTGAAGCGCGATGACATCACAGAGGCCTGGAAGCAATTCTGTAGGGGCTCCCACAGATATGATAGTGCTGACGAGGTTACCCTGGGGTAGGGGAGGCTCAGATCCCCTCAGCCTGCCGGCCACCTCAGAGCACCTGCTGACATTGCAGGTGTCCCCTCTTCCTCTCCAAAAGCAAAAGGATTCATGGAATTACTTTATTAGAAAAAATTTTTAATGTTTATTCATTTTTGAAAGACAGAGAGAGACAGAGCGTGAGCAGGGGAGGAGGAGAGAGAGAGAGAGACAGAGACAGAGAGAGACAGAATCAGAAGCAGGCTCCAGGCTCCAAGCAGGGCTCAAACTCATGAACCTTGAGATCATGACCTGAGCAGAAGTCGGACACTTAACCGACTGAGCCACCCAGGCACCCCTTATGGAAACACTTCTAAAAATGTATTTATTTTTGGGAGAGCACAAGCGGGGGAGGAGCAGAGAGAGGGGGACAGAGGATCTGAAGCGGGCTCTGCACTGACAGGCTGATGGCAGCGAGCCCCATGTGGGGCTTGAACTCACGAATCGCAAGATCACGACCTGAGCCAAGGTCGTATGCTCAGCCGACTGAGCCACCCGGGCGCCCCTCCCCCCGGGTGGATCCACTTTTTGTGGGCTCTGCTGGAGGCCCGGGAGGAAGGACGCTACTCCGCGAGGCAGTCACTGGCTCCCATCGTGAACAGCGTCAATTGTAACAATGCATCCCATGTCAGAGCCAAAATCTGCCTTGGAGGGTGTCCCCTCTCTGCCCTCTGCTCTCAACTCTGCCTTCTGGAACCACACAGAACAGATCCAAGCTGTGTCCCCACGAGTCTCCCTCAACTCAGCCGCGTTAGCAGGTTCAGTTCGGAACAGAACCGAGCTCATGTCAGACCTTTAAAATGGCCTTCGAAAGTCTATCTTTCAGAAACTACTTATCAGTGACTGAAAGTCCAAGTAATTCAGGGGTAGAAAGCCAGGGGGCCCTCCAGGTCCGAAATTTAGCTCCTCTGCCACGCGCGGGGGACCCACCCCGGGCCAGGCTCTGTGCCAGGTGCCGGGGATGCAAGGACAGTAGGTGCTTGGCCTGGCCTGGTCTCCAGGCGCCTGAGAAAGATCGAGTGGCTTTGTTGGCTGGGTTTACCCCAGGGCCCAGTTAAGCCCCACCTCCTCATTAGAGACGCACTGAAAACGGAAGAAGCCGTCCCCTTGCTGTTTGCACAGAGCTGATCATTAAGTCGCCTTCCCTTTCTGCAGAGCAAGCGTGAAATTCCAGGCTCGGCAGAAGGAGGAAGAAGGAAGACTCAGGGCTGCGTCGAAGACACCCAGCTCGATGCGGTGGATACGTGTCGGGGCCCTGCTAATGAGGCACCGGGACACAACCCCATCCCCAGGGACCCCACCGTTCACTCACTTACAGACATTAGGTTAGGACGCAGTCAGGAGAAACATACAGTGCGTCTAATTCCAGGTCAAACGGGAGAATTGCCAGAGGAGACAAAGGAACGCTCTGGCGCAGGTTGGAGGAAGGAAGCCGGCTCCTGAGGCTGGAAGAATCCAAAGGCCTCCTGCAGGAGGGTGGCCTTGGCCGTGGGCCTGGAGGGGCTTTGAAGGCAGACACGGCGGGGTGAAGAAGGCCAAGGGCCTGCAGGAAATAGAATCACCTGAGCAACCCGGTGGCCCTGGCTTTACTGGTGCAGCAGTCAGTCTCCCTGCCTTTTTAACATCAGCTTTGGAAATTGATGCGAGAATCCTCATTCCTCAAACACCCTGTGAACGGGCGCCACGCGCCCCACGCTGGGGGTGCAATGAAACGTCCCTACCATGCTGTGAGTTCACAGTCTAGCGGGAGGGCCACACGGAACGGACTCACCAGGTGGGCTGACAAATGCAATAGCAGCCGCCGAGTGTGCCTCCCCACCCGCCCCCGTGGACGGCTCCGCTCTGCTCCATCGACGTCCACGCCCTCAGCGCGTGCTCGGGACCCTGCCCCTGTGGCCGCGTCAGGGACCTGTCTCTTACAGGTATCCTGCATCTCCCTGGCACCGAACTTCGCCTTCTCCCTGGATGAATCCCATGAGGCTGGAGACCTGCTCGACATCATTTAATTAAAACAAACCCTCCCTTGACACAGCGCCGTCCACCAGCGACTCTCCCTCCTCTGCGCCTCCATCTCCAGCTCAAGTGGCCTAAGGCTGTGGTGTCCACCTGCGCTTCTCTGTGCCTTCAGCTGACGCCCATGTGTCTCCAGTCCCAGCATCCCCTGTGCCTGCTCTTGACGAGGGCAGCAGTGACTCCTGGGGGCGCCAAATCCGATGATAATTTCTGTCCTTACCATGTTCCATGTCTTAGCAGCATCTGACACAGTGAACGGTCCCTTCTCCCTCCTTGAATTTCTCCCTTCTCTCGGCTTCCACGCTTTCGTGTTCTGCTGTCCTCACCGTTGTCTCCTCGGGGCGCCCCTGCCCTGCCTGACTTCCTGCGGCGGGGTCCCAGGGACTCAACCCTCGGTCCGCTCTGTCCTCTGCACTCTCCCTGGCCAGCCCAGCCACTCCCAGGGTGCCACCTCCCCCTTGGAGGCCAAGAGCCCCCAGGCTCTGTCTCCTGCCCTTGACCTCGCTTTTGAAACTCCTACCTGCACCACCGATCGTGCACGAGACAGCTGCACACAGAAGTCCGACAACACCTCAAGCTCCCCAAGCCCCAAACAAAACTTGGGGTTCCCGTTGGCCAGGCCACCTCCTCGTCCGTGCTCCCTCGCTGGATAATCACCCCAGCCTGCGACCTGTTCTTTCCACTCTTGTCCCCAGTATAACCTCATCGCCACCCAGTGGCCAGAGAGACTTCCCCAAAATGTAAAGTAGACCATGTCACAACACCATCACCTCCGCCCGTTTAGAGCCTTCTAGAAACTTCCAACCACATTCCTTCGTGGTCTGAGATTGGCTTACCTCTGTGCCCTTGTCACACACACGTGCCTTGTCACCCTCCTCCCTGGACGCTCTGCTTTTCTTTCTCCGCCTCTCTGCTGTGGCGCTTGTTCCTGCCTCCAGGCCTTTGCCTCCTCTGTTCCTTTCGTCTGGAATGCTCACGTGGCCGGCCCCTTCCCCTCGGCTCACCATCCCATGACCACGTTTTGATTCCCGGCATCCTCCGTGTGATGATTATTGCTCGGATATTTTCTTCTGCTTGTTTATTTGTGTGTTTGCCTTTCTCCACCTGAATGCAGTTTCCGTGAAAACATAGAGCCTGCCCATTTGTGGACAACTGAATTCCCAGCACCTTGAACCACGCCTGGCCTATAGTGGCCATTCAGTAGATGTATGTTGAATGAATAAATGAATAACACGATGAGAGCCCTTGCAAATGTGCCTCTGAAAGCCTCCGTGGCATGTTGTCCCCAAACATGGTTACAACAGTTCTTCCGCTCCATGCCCTGGAACAGGTTTCTTCCACCCTGATTCCAAATGTGGGAGATGAGACATTGGAAAACAGGACGTGTCAAGTTTCAGCCATGGGGATCGCAGAGAACGCCATGAGATTGTGCGAAGCCAGACATGGCTGCCAGAGCAGCCCCGTGGTCCCCCGTAATGGTAGCCTGGCTTCATGTCCACGCCATGAGGATTCATTGAAGAACTCAGCACACAGGCAAGGGGGCCTCGGTACAGTTGCGGCGTTGGATCTCAGGGCACAGCTGCCAGGCTCCTGGTGAGTTAAGCTTCCTGCAGTTGGAGATCCGTGAGGTGATTTCTCCTGTGCCATCTATTATCAGCCAGTCCTCCGGCTGACCGTAGATACGGGAAAAAGATCAGCCAGGCCACCAGGACCAGAAAAACTGCTTAGCCAACTCACAGACTCGTGCGCTGCGTATAATTCTTAAGCCACCAGGTTTTGGGATGGCGTATTTCACAGCACAAGATAACCGATAAAGTCTCTGATCATTCCCTAATGGTTGAAGCTACTTGGTACGTACCGCCAAATCACTTTTCAGAAAGGCTGTATCCATTTATATCTCCCCTGGCAAATATACGAGACTGCTCATTTCACTACATCTTCCCCAGCCCCGCATATTATTCTAAAAGGCTTTTGCAAACTTGATGCGTGAAAAGGGGCAGGCGTGTGGTTCAGTTTGCATTTCGTTGACTATTCCAGAGATTGACCCTTTCTCTGGTATTTGTTGGCCATTGGTGAGGGTCTCTTCTTCTGCGTTTTAAAATCAAACTTGTAGGTATAATTCCTGTATCGTGTGTCCCTCTTTTGGGGGGTGGCAGCCCAGAGTGACTGCCCTGTGCTTTTGTCCGCTTTCAAGACAGTTCCTTCATTTCTCTGGCAATTATGAGCTGATTATCTCCCTAATGCGCTCTTTCAATACTTCCACAGTTAACCCCGTGGCTGGAGGGCTGCCTAATGACATTTTTATAGCCTGGTGCGCTCTGCTTCATTAAGTCCCAGCAACGGCCACAGCGGGGACTCCCCGCTAATCAGTCAGGAGTGGGCAGCGTGGTGAGGTGGCTGTGACCGGGGGTCGGCCGGTCAGGTCGGGAGGAGGCCGTGTGGCTCCCACGGCACAGGACGCGTGTGCTGCAGGATGGCCAGGGACCCACGCGGTGGCGAGCACTGGAAACGCGGGGAGTCCGGACCGAGGCAAGCTGTGATTACATTACGGATTACCTGTTGGAATGATATTTCAAATATATTAGGTGAAACAAAATATAGTATCAAAATGAGTGTCCCCTGTTTCTGCTTCCTTTTCCTAATGTGAGGACTCGCAAAATTTAAGTTAGGTGTGTGGCTCGCATTATGTGTCAATGGGTGGGTCTAGGTCTCACAGGGAGTTAGTGGCGGTGGGATGAAAGTGTGTGCATGTGTGAGTGTGCATGTGTGTGAATTTATGTGAGTGTGTGCGTGTGTGAGTGTGCATGTGTGTGAATTTATGTGAGTGCGTGTATGTGTGAGTGTGTATATATATGAGTGTGTGTGCATATGTGAGCATGTATGTGCGAGTGCATACATGTATGTGTATACGTGAGGGCATGTGTCTATATGTGTGAGTGTGCATCTGTGTGCACGCATGTGTGTACACACACGTGCATATGTGAACATGTGTCTGTATGTGTGAGTGCATACACACGTGTGTGTGATACGGGGGAGCATGTCTATGTGTGAGTGCATGTGCATGTGTGTGAGTGCTTCAGTGTGTCTATGAGTGGGCATATGTCTGTATGTGTGTGTGAGTGCGTGTGCACACATGTATATGTGTGTATGTGTCGGCCGATGTCTGTATACGTGTGGGCACGTGTTTGCATGAGTGAGTGCACGTGCATGCGTGTATGAGTGTGCGTGCGTGTGTGCATGCCTGAATGTGTGTGTATATGAGGGGACGTGGGGTGGTGGCAGGAGGGCTGATGGGTGCATTCACCTCTGTAACCCGGATCAGAGCCTGGGATGCTGTATTTTCACCACCCCGTGCTCTGGGACCTGCAACATGTCAGGCACCCCACGCACACAATCGCATTACATCTGCGGGAAGCACAATGATCTGGGACGGGCCATCCTGCCTCGGTGACCGGTCAGGTCACACGCTAGGAAGTGTTAGGGGCAGGATGGGAAGGGGTGGAGCCCCGGGCCCTGTTCTGCAGCAGAGACCTTCTCGCGCAGAGGCTGGCCGAGGGCAAGGGAGGGGCCGGGAGGGAGGGCTTCAAAGTGAATTTCCAAGTTGCTGTGACCTTGGCACAGGGCCAGTGCCCCACCGGCCACTTCCTGCTCGTGTCTGTCCTCACCGCCTCCCCGCACTTGTCCCAGATACGGGGCCACTGCCAGGTTTCAACATACTGTAGAAACAAACACTTGCATGAGGAAGAAAAGAAGAGTCCATGGGCGTAGGAGACAGACCTGATCTCAGAGGCTGAGTGGCAGTGCAACGCGTGCCTCGGTCTCCCCGTATGTGTGGTGGGGTCTGCTCGCGTTAGGTGTCAGTGAAGCAATGCTTGTAAAATGCTGGGCACAGACTAGATGCTCAGAACGTGTCACGGTCCACTCCCTTCCTCTTTAGCTGTCTCTGTTTAAAGTTTTCTAACTGCTCGGCTTTAATCACAGATAATTTCCTAGACAAGTCCGGATATGTGACAAGCAAGCAGATGCAGTCTCTTAGAATAATAATTTATCTACAGCAGCTGCTTTACACCAGTCTTGCGTAAAGCTCTTTGTGTGTGCTGTCTCGTTTGACTTCACAATAACCTAGAATGTGTGGATGCATGCGTTTGTGTGCGCGTGTGCATGCCTGCGTGTGCCTGCGTGAGAGTGCCTGTGTGTGAGGGGCTGGGAGACTGATTTGTGCCTGGTCCCAGTAAGGAACCCAGGTTGAGGCCCAGCATGTTCTAATTCTTCCGCATCATACTCTAAGCGACTTGAAATCAAGACCAGTAGAATTCCAGAAAGAATTGTCAAAGGACTGGGGCACCTGAGTGACTCGATTGGTTAAGTGTCAGACTTTGGCTCAGATTATGATCTCGCATTTTGTGGGTTCAAGACCCACATCGGGCTCTGAGCTGACAGCTGGGAGCCTGGAGCGTGCTTCAGATTCTGTGTCTCCCTCTCTCTCTTCCCCTTTCCCGCTCAGGTGCTCGCTCTCTCTCTCTCTCTCTCTCTCACTCAAAAATAAATAAACATTAAAAAAAAACTGTCAAAGAACCTTGGGAATCATCTAGAAAGAAATTGGGGATGGAGATTATAAAAGAGCATGAAGCAGATATTCAAGAATATGAGTTTCTTGTCCTAAAAGAATATTCTCCTGGGACCTGAAGAAAAATGCAGACAATGTTGCCTCTGTTGAAACATGTTTGATAAAAGAGGAATCTGAAGATGGAGGATGGGGTGCTGCTTCTCAGAAAAGAAAAAAAGAGTGTATATTTTTCCAAGTATAAACCAATCAGCTTGATTTTGATAGCAGGACAGTTCTAGAATATATCACAAAACACTGTGAAGCGGGAGTAGTGATGTCAGAACTCAAAAGGAGTTGATCAAGAATGAAAATCCAGGGGCGCCTGGGTGGCTCAGTTGGTTAAGCATCTCACTCTTGGTTTCGGCTCAGGCCATCTCAAGGTTTATAAGATCAAGCCCCACATCAGGCTCTACACTGACAGTGTGGAACCTGCTTGGGATTTTCTCTCTATCTCCCTCTCTCTCTCTGCCCCTTCCCCCTTCTCAATTTAAATAAATAAACTTAAAAAAAGGAACATCCATGTTAGACAAACTTCACTTCCTTCCTTGGTGGTTTTCAATAGAGGAATCATGTCACATGCTCCTTTGTAAACCTACTGTATTTGTCAGCTACTGCTGTGTAACAAATTATCCCCATGTTCAGTGACTTAAAACTACAATCAACGTTTATTCTCACTCACAGTTTCTGCGGGTCAGATGTTTGGAAATGGCTTAGCTGGAAATTTCTCATGAGGTCACAGCCACGACTTTAACTAGGGCTACGGTTATCCAAGGGCTTAACTGTGGCTGAAGGGTTGACGTCCAAAGGGCTCATTCATGCGGCTGGTGGACAGATCCTGAACATTGGCAGAAAATCTCAATTTCTGTTTACATGGACCTCAGGCTGCTTGAGTGTCCTCACAATGTGGTAGCTGCCTTTTCCCAGAGGAAATGAGAGGGAGAGAAAGACAGACAGAGGAAGAGAGAGAGAGAGAGGGAGAGAGAGAGAGGAAATCTGGCAGAAACCATCCTGTTTATTACCTCGACTTGGAAGTTACAAAACATCACTTCTGCCATGTCCTGTTCAGTAGAAGCGAGTCCATAACCATCTTCATTTCAAGGGGAGGCCAGTTCACACCTTTTGAAGAGAGGGAGAGGGAGAGCATCAAAAATTTAAGAATATATTTTAAAACCGTCACTCCACTATCTTCGTAATTTCGAAATAATATTATATATTCTGCATCTTTATCCACCGGCCTTTATTGAATGTTCACTTGTTTCAGTAAATTGTTTTGAGCACTTGCTCTGTGCCAGGGGCTCTTCTAGGCGCTGAGGTAGGTTCCCCGTTCCATGGAATTCACATATTAATGAGGGGGTGCCATGAAAATGACAGAACAGGGTAATGTGATGGAGAGAGGTGCATGTGGGCATGCGTGTGTGTTGGTGGAAAGGCAAACTTAGATGGAGTGGCCAAGAAATACTCTCTGAGGAGGTGGCACTGAAGCTAAGAGTGGAAGGAAGAGAAGGAGTCAGTCAAGGGCCAGAGTAAGAGGCAGAGAATTCTGGGCAGGGAAACAGTGCGAAGGCACTGAGGCAGAAACAAGTTTTGGTGCTGGTAGGCAGCAGAAAGATCAGCGCGCCTGGAACAGAATAAGGGAACAAGAAAGCAGGTGGGTTGGGGGAGGTGAAGTCAGACAGGTGAGACCAGATCACTTTGCCTCCCAGAGTTGGGGGAAGGAGCTTGGCTTTCCTGTCCAGCATGAGGGGAGGGAGAGGAACAGCAGGCAGTGGTAAGGACTGATTTCTGTGCTAATAGGACCACTCTGGGCATGATGACTCAGGCAAGAGCAGAGGCCATGGAGATGGAGCAAAAGAGGAAGTTCTGGAATATGTTTTGGAAGTGGAATCCACAAGGTTTGCGTAGGAGTCAACCTTGCAGGTACAGTGGAGAGAAGAAAGCAATTAAAGACAGGTCCTAAATCTTCGACCTACCCCAGTAGGTAGTTGGTGATGCCATTTAGTAACCTGGAGGAGGGGCTGTGTGTGTGTGTGTGTGTGTGTGTGTCCAAGGTCTCATATTTTGCCTTCTCTAAAATGAATCAATTTTCATATTTCGATACCACGCTAGCCACAATCACTTTGAGGCAAGTGGCATTCGGGACACAGCTGCCGTTGCCTCTGTGTGGGTGTCTGGGGCTAGAGACAAAGTCCCAGTGACCACCGTGGACGCTCTTTACACTTTCTATCTCTCCGGAGCACCAGAGAATGGGTCTATGCAGAGAAAGGGGACACAGACTATTCTGAGCTGAAAAGTCTTTCCAAAAAGTTGGGCTTTGGATGCAAACAAGATTTTAGGAATACCTTAACCAGTTTATTTGATTTCTATATCCGTGAAATGTGAGCATGAGAATGATATGTGATAAATATCAATGTCAAAATAAGTCTAAAAAGCTCTCTGATGCATAAAACATAAAAACTCCAAATGCTAAAAAAAAAAAAAAATCTCATGACAACATAGTTTAACTGGCAGAAGCCTAAAATGTTTTCTTTCTACGTGGCACGGAGTACAATGGCGTGTCTTACACCTGATTCAGTAAATCAATAGAATCAATAGATTCGATGGAATTCTGGATGTGAAGCTACAAGCCTGGATAATAATCATAACAACTAGTGTGAATCGAGCACTTACTATGTGCCAGGAGCCGATCTGAGCACTTTATCCACCAGCTTATTTAATCCTTGTGGGGTGTTGGTGAAGGTCCCACCTGTAAGACCCCCCTTCAGCTATGCTACGTCCATATCTAGCTCAGAGCTCTGTGACTCCACCTGGGGCTCATACCTGGACCTGTTTCTGCGCACTTGACCCTCCTGCAGAGTTCAGGAGCCACATCGGATTAAGAGCCAGGAGAGGTTTTCTCCGCCAGCCCTGTAGGAAACTGGGAAACGCGGTTCATCCTAAGGACTTCCGAAGGGGTCCTGTGCAGCCTTCAGGAAGCCTTCGAGAATTCAGTGGATTCTATTCTGTTAGAACAGGAGTCAGCAAACTGTGGCCCCAAGACCAAGTCCAGCCCGCTGCCTGGTTGCATGCAGCCCTCGAGCTAAGAATGGTTTATACAATTTTGTTAATGTGGTAAAAAACGCAGTATGAAATTTATCATCTTAACCATTTTGAGGGCACAGTTCACTCATGTTAAGCATGTTCGCATTGTCGTGTAGTTTATCTCCAGAATTTCTGTGCCTTGCAACATTGAAACTCCGTACCCATTAAAGAGCTGCCCGCCCCCTCCCCTCAACCTCAGGCAACCCCAGTTGTGCTCTTTGTTTCTATGAGTTTGACTACTCTAGATGCTTTCTACATAAATGGAATCATACAGTATTTGTCTTTTTGTGACTGGCTTGTTTTACTTACCATAACGTCCTCAGGTCTGTCCATGTCGTGACATTTGTCAGAATTTCCTTTCTTTTTAATGCCAAAATACTGTTCCGTTGTGTGGATAGACCACAGTTTGCTTAGCTATTCATCTACTGATGGACCCTTGCCGGCGTCCAGCTTCAGCAGGTCCAGGGTGGACGGACGTGAAGGATGGACGGTGTTGGCGAAAGAGAGAGGGAGAGAGCTCCTCTTGCTTTCTGATCACGAGGCAGGCATCTCTGCTCTGTCTGTTTTTGTGTCTTTATTTATAGGTCAAGCGATAACATGACATCAGAAAATAGAAATTTTTTACAGTGACCAATTCTTTGTGATAAGATGTTTTAATTATTGAAAGTGATGACATTAGAAAATAGAAATTTTTTATAGTGACTAATTTTTTATGATAAGATGTTTTAATCATCGAAAGTGTTGAGAAACAAGTTCTACAGAAGCATTTTTGTAGAACCATCTCATTCATTCTTGGCGTCAGTCCCCAAGATTAAGAAAGTAACAAACCTGTCTTATTTTGTACGGGTTGGTTTTTTGCCAATAATTATGACTTTGTTCTTAATTAACAAGTTATAACCAAGTCATGTAATGCACTTACAGTGAGGTTGAGTAAATCTTATAAACAAGAATATAACAGGATGTTTTTAGTAAAAAACAAGATACCATACATATTATTTAAGTTAGTAAAGCTAAGATTAAAACATTGGCTAAGTTGTACATAGATAGTCTAGGAGTTATTTTATTTGGCTCATTAACTACAAGAGAAAGAATGTTTTTTAACAAGTCGCTTGAGAAAGCCCTTTCTTTGATGCAAGCACAGTGGGCACCCTATGTGTGTTGGCCTTGGACCTGGGTTCCCATTTTCTTATCCATCCTCACAACTGACGTCAGTACAAGGGAGGATATTTGTAGAATGTAGACCTTGGGAAGGGACTATGTTCTGACCTGTCTTCTATTTCTTATCTCCAATTTAGGCTTTTTTTCTCCGGGCCAGACTTAAATGCAATTCTTGTGTTTTTAACCCCTTCAAGTCTATGTTTTGGGTCCGCTAGTCTCTTTAGAAGAGCCTTTTGTCAAACATTTATAGTGTTTTGATCTAAAATCTCTTATGCAGGGACAGGAAAATGTTTTTTCTTATGGGGTAACTGTGTGGGGAATATCAGTCTGATTGGAACGCTGTAAGACCTAATTAATGACAACATTATAATGTCATTAATAATAAACTAATTATTTTCAACATGAGCAGTAGTAGCAGAAGGAGATACCAGTTTCGCCTCCCATGGCAGGAGCTGTGCAAACGTCTGCCATTTCCTTGCTGTGACCGTGTCATCCAGCAAGGCCGATGCGGCTCCCAGCAGACCCTTGAACTGTTTCCGCTCCTTGTCTATTGTGAATAAAGTTGCTGTGAAGTATGAGAATGAAGATAATTCTCTGAGACCCTGCTTGCAAATCTTCTGGGTATCTACCCAGAAGGGGAATTGCTGGATCCTATCAAAATCCTAGTTCTAATTTTTTGAGGAATCCCCATACTGTTTTCCACGGTAGCTGCACCATTTTGTTTTCCCACCGACAGGGCAGGAGAGTCCCAATTTCTGCATGTCCCCATCAACCCTTGTTATTTTCTGCCTTTTTTTTTTTGGATGGTACCTATTCTAATGGATGTGAGCTGCTATCTCATTGTGTTTCGATTTGCACTTCCTTCATGGTTAGAGTTGTTGAGCATCTTCTCTTGTGTGCACTGGCCATTTGCATGTTATCTCTGAAAAAAAAGTCTTGAGTCTTTTGCCCATTTTTAAACTGGATTTTTTGTTGTTGTAGAGAACTTTACATTTTTATTTTATTTATTTTTTGAGAATTTTACATTAAAATTTTTTTTAATGTTTATATTTACTTTTGAGACAGAGACAGAGCACGAGCAGGGGAGGGGCAGAGAGAGAGAGGGAGACACAGATTCCGAAGCAGGCTCCAGGCTCCGAGCTGTCAGCACAGAGCCCGACGCCGGGCTTGAACTCGTCAACCGCGAGATCATGACCTGAGTCGAAGTCGGACGCTTAACCGACTGAGCCACCCAGGCACCCCAAGAATTTTGCGTTTTTAAATGGCTAAAGAAAAAAAGAAGGGACGCCTGGGTGGCCAAGTCAGCTGAGCTTCTGACTCTTGATTTCGGCTCAGGTCATGATCTCAGGGTTGTGGCATCAAGCCCTACATCTAGCTCTACCCTGAGCGTGGAGCCTGCTCAAAATTCTCTCTCCCCCCACCCTTTTCTCTCTTTCCCCCTTCTCCTGCCCACGTGGCTCTCTCTCAGTCTCTCTCTAAAATAACAAAAGAAAAAGAAAACAAAAGAAGACGGATATTTCATGACTTGTGAAAATTAGATGCAATTCAAATGTTTTATGTCCATAAATGAAAGTTTTATTGGAACACAGCTACACTCTGTTGTCGGCATTGGGTCTAGGGTTGCCTTCGAGCCTTTGTAAGAGCAGAGGTGAGTATCTGCGGCAGAGATCATATGTTCTGCAAATCTTAAATATTCTACTCTGCCTTCTTTTACAGAAAAAGTTTGCTACTCCTGTGGCGGGATGTGAGGGGTTAAGAGAAACCCTGTAAGGTCCAAAGGGAGGGTGTGTTTGCCTCTTCTAGACAGTTGGGGGCAGCAGAGAGCTGATGTCCTGGAGATTCCATTCCGGTCCCTCTGCCCCAGAATCCAAGGATGGATTCTGCACTGGGCACCAGGGCGCGCCAGCTCGGAGCGGGTGGTGGAAACCATGAGAATGTGTGTGCGACTGACCTGGGAGAGCAAAGGATTTTCCTGGATCTCCTTGTCTCCCCTCTGCCTTCCTCTCTCTGCTCCCTGTGGATGCCAGCCTGCTCTTCGGAATGCCAAAGTCAAGCCCTGCCCTTTCCTGCTTAACCCCCTTCGCTGGCTCTCTCTCTGCTCTCCCTGGAGATTACGTCCAAGCCTCTTCAGTCTGGTTCCCAAGGTCTTCTCTCTCTGCCTTTCTTTCCCGGTCTTCATTGCTTGGCTCCATCGGCCCGAGAGGACTCCCAACCTCGTGCTCCGATCATCTGAATCCCAGGCTGCCTGCATTCGTGGGCTTTTCTTCAGCCCTTTGCTCACACCTTCTGACGGCACGCTCCCACGCTTACCCCTCTCCCCTCCACCTCTTTCACCCTGATAACTGCTCCTATCCTTAGGCTCAGCTCAGCCTCGCTCCACCCCCTCCAGGAAGCCTTCCGTGACCACTTACAGACACAGCTAGCTATCCCTCTTCTGACTCCTTTAATTCTCTCTCTTCACTCTGCCCCTGGTACCTCCAACATGGCCACAGGTAAGAGCAGGCCCAGGGTCTTGTTATTTTGGATCCCCAGTGCCTATGGGAAGTCCCGGTTCATAGCAAGTACTCGGCAAATGTTTGGAATGAATGAATGAATGAATGAACGAACAAATGAACGAACGAATGAGCATGAAGTCCCATCAAGAAAGGAGTGAGATCTTTGCGGGTCTAAAGCTGCTTTAGGACCGTCCTTCATTTTCCTGGCGAGGTTGGACCTAGGGGAAGAAGGGATACTGCAATTTCATCTGCATGGATGTCTGGCCCCTGCAGATTTGTGAGCGGAACCAAATAAGAAGTGCTCCTGTTGCTGCTGGAAATTTTTACGCAGTGAGGTTGGCAGCTTGAGGCCCTCCCTGTCCCTCCATGTATGGGCCGCTTGGCACCTGAGATGGGCGGGTGCCCACGGACACCCCAGTGGACGCGCTTCACACGGCCCTCCAGCAAGGCGGTAATGTCCGGTGACAGTCTGTGAGCACCCTTTCCGGCTCAGGAGGAAGCGGGGGCTCAGAGGCAGAAGCTAGTGGGTCCTTCTCCCGTCTCACGCCCTCCTTGTACTGGAGTCTACCAGCCTGGGGTGGTAGAGTAGGCGTCGGAAGACCTGTGAGCAGCGGCTGTGTGACTTTGGGGAATCCCTTGCCCTCGCTGAGCCCCAGCTGCCACCTTCTGGACTCACCAGAAGCCCACAAGGACTCTCTGCAGATACCCAGATGCCCGCGGGACAGGCCACACGGGATGCCGCCATCACATGCCTCTTTATCGGCCCTCCAGAACCAGCTGAAGGAAGAGAACCTTTAAAATCCCAGCCAGGGTCTCAGATGTAGCGCCAGCTCTGGAATCTTCCTGAATGCTGCTCGCGCAGCTCAGCCCAGAGGCCTCAACCTCATTTCGGAATTAGCTGGAGGAATTACTCCCTGTACAAACAGACTCCTCTTGTCAGATGCAATTTGTAAATATCATTTACAAAAGGAAGTCAATTAAAACCCTCCCTGCTGACTCAGGCCCTCCTGTCCCCACCCCCCGTGGCACCCAGCAAAATGCCGTTGTTTGTGAAGCCGGCGGGTGCCTTTCAGGGCAACTACTCTGAGAATTCTCCTTTCCTCTATTGCTTAGATAGGATCTGGGTCTGGGGGAAATCTTTGAACAGTTCGCGCTCTTGCCGATGAGTCGGTTTCCCTTAGAAATAAACGAAGTGTGGGTTTTTATCGTTTCATTCACTCGTTCAACAAATGGATACAATCTACTCCCCTCTTTGGAGTCTGTGCTCAACTTCCACCTTCCCCGCCAGGCTTTCCCAGTCACCTGTTCAACGCTGCAAACTGTGCCCCCTACCCCCACCCCCGACCCTTTGAACTTCCGACATACAGAACAATGTACTGATTTATTACATTTTTGGGGGTTTACTTTCTGTCTCCTAGAAGTTGCGCCCCACGATGGCAGAGATCTCTGATTGCCTGATTTCATGCGTCTACCCAGATGCTGGGGCAGAGCCCGCCTGCAAAGAGCGGATGATCAATGCGTAATTTTTAGTGGACAAACGACTCGCCACAGACCCGTAGAAGACCTGAGCGTTCCGTCTAAGACAGAGAAGAAAGTGACACAGGCCGGTGGAAGGAGGGAGAAAGGAAGTAATGTGTATTGAGTGCTCTCGATGAACGGAGACTCGGTTTTTTTTAACTGAGACTTTTACGTAAAAGATTTTGGCACTTAATCTTTACAGCCGCACTACAAATTTAAGTGGCTGTTCTATTTTTGCACAAGGAGATGGCTGGCTGGACAGGTTAGGCTGTTTGCCTTAAGGTCACATAGCTGGAGACAGGTCCATCCAGGGTTGTCTTGTTCTAAGACTCTGTGCCCTGCAGCACCCACGAAGAAACGGTAAATGCACTGGGGCTTCCCGGAAGACTTTCTGGAGGAGGTGGCATCCACACCACCTTGAAGACAGGACATGGTACGGACATGCGGGGATGATGTACAGGAATTGTTATCTGCGGATGGTGAAAAGGGTGACCGGCCAGCCCAGACAGGGGGTTGTTCAGGGAAAGAGCAGCCCAGCAACCACTGTGTGAGAAAGATTGTCGTTGGTCAAGAAGGCTGGAAAGGCAGAGTGGGGCCAGGCACCAGTTGAGACGCAGGTTCGAAGCTACTCCTTTAATTTCTAATTTGCAAAGCTTTCATATTTGCTATTGAAAGATGTGTCATGCTCTCCAAAGTCCTTAAAATAGAAATCAGCATTTCTCTGCTTCACATCCCCTCAAACGACGCAGATCCAAGATGTACTGAAAGAAAATAGAATTACCTTTTGAGTCGTCTGGGCCAAACAGGTTATAAAAAGCCCATTCAGCTGAAAGTCCAGCTGTTGCCAAAACATTTAGGGGAAAATTGTAAAGACCCTCAGTTCTAAGGAATGCCTACCCCAAGCAAGACCTTTCGTATCTACCGTGTATGATTTAAGTCCTCCGAGGCAGGCAGCGCAATGGCCATTTTTATAAGAGGCTCACAGAGATTATGCTCCTTCCCCAAAGTCGCAGGGCCAGTGAGGACAGGGGCAAAGTTCCCGTGTCTGTGCCCCCCTCCTTGAGCCCTCTCCCGGAAAAAGCGCGTGCCATACCCTTGGAAACATTGCTTTAGGCTCCCAACGGGGTGTCTACTGTGAAGAATAATTCATTTTAGATCGCTGTGCCTCGTCCTTTTAGGGAGTGGTAGAAATGGTCCCCGGGAGCTCAGCTTCATCCCTGTAGCCGGGAACTCCCGCAGAGGTGAGCAAGCAGATGGAGGGAGCTGGGGTTCCGCACTTCTGGGAGCCTTCTTATTTGACCGTGACAGTCTGGGAAAACTAATGCCAAGGACGCATCCCCTACGAGACCAGCAGCGTGCGCCCCGCTTGCCCTGCCTGCGTCAGAGAGCCTCCCCGTTACCCAGTCATTGAACTCAGAGCCAGGCGCTGAGCTAGACTCTAGGAACACGAAGGTGAGAGAGACGGCAGTCTGTCTGTACGGTGTCCTCAAGTAGTGTCCAGCGTAGAAGGGAAAACAGACAGATAAAAGGGGCATTGTGGTACCGCTCTGCCCGGGCAGGCAAGCAGTGTTGAGAGATACTCCCAGGGAAGGGGTAAAACTTACAGCAAATTGGAAGCTTTAAAAGTGCCCTCCACTGGCTCTGGTTCTGACCCTACTCTGAATGGCCCGACAAGGTAGCGAGATGGGTCGCGTTCCTTCCCAAACTACCATTTTGAGAACAGCTTTGTGTTCCCAGATCAGTTCATTTCTGTCCACCCCATGGGCTCTTCATCACAAACCTTACCGTCTCCCAAAGGTGTGTGCAAGTGGCTTGGGGTTGATCTAAATCCAAAGTAGCTCCTAAGCCCAGATCATTCCGCACGGTGCTGCATATTGTTCTGCCTTGAGAGGTCATTCGATGATACCTCTCTTTCCCAACGTGAGTTCGGCAGGTGGAGAACAAAACAACACCTTTAAACATCAGTTTTTTTGTGGCATATCAAGCAACCCCCAAATCTCCGTGGCGGTGACAAAAAACAACCTAGCTTTCTTAGTGATGGGACTGTGTCCACTAAGGCAGCCCTGTTTCGGGCAGCGGGCAAGGCTCGTCTCTGCTCTGTGTGTCCCTGATTCTGGGCCCGGGGGAGATGTTGCACGCTCTTCTCACGGTAGGTGGCAGAAGTGCACGAGGGGGCAGGGGGTCACACATGATGCCTCTTAACGTCTCAGCCCAGAGCTGGCACTTTCCCGCACGTTCCATTGGCCAAAGCAAATCACGGGGCCAAGGTCAGCATCAGTTTCATCCACAGTGAACCATTCTGCAGACAAGGAGGGAAGAACAGGAAGGAAATCGTACACTTTATGTGTGGACATGGCTTTGGTGCTTGGAAACAAAGGAGACATTGAACCTTTATCAGAAAGTCTCACCCACTGCTCACGGGCACCGGAGACCACCTCCAGCACCCCCCACATGGGGACCTGCCCCTGTACACCTAACACCCAGGGAAAGGCAGCCCCAAATACACATTTCCTGTGGGCACCTTGGTCCCAGAGGAGAAGGAGGGAAGAAGAAGGGGCTGAGCTGGGCATGCGCACCTCCTCTTCCTCTGATCAGAATTCACAGAGTAAGTTAAGGGCTGGCAGGAGGCCAAGAGTGTTACACGAATTGCTGTCCCTTGAAATGGAAACATGGTGACCAGAAAGAAGGTTCCCTCCTGTTACCCACACGTGATACATTTTGGTACTTGGCCTTCCCTGGCCCACTGGTGTAGCTAAGTACTCTCAATGCCAGCCTGGCACCCCTCAGGCTGCTATTTGTTTTCAAGGAAAGACAGGATTACACTTCCGTGCTGCATAAAATATTCCTTATGTGCAAACTAAACTTTCGTAATTATTTCAGAGATGTAAGTTCCTTACAGTCTAAGGCAATGGTTCTGGAACTTAGCTGCAGTTGGAATCACTTGAGCCCTGGGGGGCTTTCTAGAATTTAGACGCCCAGGCCGCATCCCATACAAATTTAATCAGAATATCTGGGGATGGGGCTCAGATGTGGGTATTTTTTAACCACTCCTCCCACCCCCACCCCCACCCCCACCCCCACCCCGCAGGTGACTTCACTGTGCAGTCAAGCCTGAGAACCAATGATCTAAGTCAGGGGTTGACAAAGGTTCTAAAAAAGGGCCAGATAATAAATATTTCAGGCTTTGCAAGCCAGCCAGTCTTGGTCACAAATATTCAACCCTTTTGTTGAAGGATGAAAGCAGCCCTAAATGATATGTAAATGAATGAGTGTAGCTACACAAAACTTTATTTACAAAAAAAGCCTGAAGGCTGGATTTGGCTCACCTGTGTAGGTGGGCGGACTCCTGCTCTAGGGCATGGTACAAAAGAAGACCTTTAAGAATAAAAACAGAGACCTTCCCAAGAAGCATATGCTGTGGTGCCTAAGACCTGGGCGCTGAGGATCTGACTCGGAGTCCCAGCTCAGCCACAAATGGCCTGTGTACCTTGGGTATGTTCCTTAACTTCTCTGTGTCTCTTTCCCTTATCCAATGGAGATAACAAAAAGTCTCTAGCCCCAGAGTTGTTTGAGGATGAAATAAGAGGCAATGAATATAAGAGCTAGGCACAGGGTCGCTGGATGCACAGTAAAATTCTTAGTAGTATTAATATTTGTGTGTGTGACTGTTGTCATTTTTCATAAAGGAAGAGGACCCTGTAGCCTTTACCAGGCCCCTCAGATACATGCCCTTGAGGAGATACCAACTTGATTTTTAGTGCCAGCAGCCAAAGGAACAAGGCAATGCATTGTGGGGAGATTACTTCTGTTTTCTGACAAGCGAAAGCCTATGGAGTCAGTTAAAGTAAATGTAATTACCAAGGGTGTGATTAGCATGTTAATCGAGGTTTCTCGCTCTCTTTTCCCTTATTTTGAGAACCTCTGCAAAGGGTGAACTCTGGAAAGAAGAACTCAGGAGCAAAACAAAACCTCTTGAGCTAAGAGCCCCCTGCCCAGCTCCTTCAGGGAGGAGGGACTGTGCTCAGGCGCCCTGGGACTTCCATCCTGCACTTAATCATCTGTCAGAGGCTTCCTGGAGAGGGCCCTCCTGCTTGGTTTGAATGATCTCTTTCTAACTGTCATTATAAGGTAAACACTGACCATTGGTTTCCTTAAGTGACCCTCACTGCAAAGGGACTTCCACCCCCGTAGGCTGCAAACCCCCAGCTATTTAAAGATATAAAGGCGAGGTTTGGGCATTGCCAGGCTCCGTAACTTGAGAAAATGTCTTGGTATCAAAGGAGACCTTTTTTCCCCTCTATCTGAAGCGAAGCGAAGCCTTCCCCCTTCCCCCCCCACAAGAGTGTAGATCTATCTGAATGACTTCACCAGCGGAGTTCCAGCCATATCTCACTTTCCACGTGGTTCCAGGAAATCAGCGTCATTGCTGCAGCTATTTTTATCCTTGCCCGATATTTCCATTTCCTCTGGGGTCTGCAGGGATGGCCATCACTTTCCAGTGACACAAGGGTCTCACCAAGTTCTGGGGAGTCAACGTGTTTGCATAGCTCACCCCATCCTTCTTGCTTGTCCTATCCTTGAACTTTCTTCCCCGACGTCCAAGCCCTATCTATTCTTGAAGACACAATTCCACCAGTGTCCCAACTGGAAGCAAATGCCCCTCTCTGTTGGGCTTCCGCCATGTTCTGTCTGAATCGCGGAAGACAGGGAGCCCTCCCCCAATGGTGGTGCTGAAAGTCCTTCAAGGTCAGAAGGATCAGGCCATCCTCCTCTTGCAGAAGGATGGGGCAGGGGTGAAGAAGCAGATGCTACAGGGAAAAGGGGGGTGTCCTTTGGAATCGGGGTTCTAACTCTGGCCAGGTGACTTTTGTGTAAGGTTAGACAAGTGGTTGCACCCGTCGGTTGGGGTTCCTCCTCTGTAAGCCAAGCACCAGAATCCCAGCATCAAAGCTTGTGGGCAAGAGGAAGAAGGTACTCTGTATTAGGTGGCTGGCACAGGGGCAGGATGTACTGATTCACTGATTTTTCCTCCTGCCAGAGAGGCCGAAGACACTCATGGAAATGTCTGTGAATGGACGAGAGGAAGGAAAGGAGAGAAAGAAGGCAGCTGGAGTGGTGAGGAAGGCAGGGGAGCAGGGGAGGGTCAGGCATCCAGGCAGCTTCTGTGGTTGGATCATGGAGGTGTGGGTCTTAACTGCTCACCTGGGAGGAGCGGGGCACTCGCTCAGATGGGAGGCTGGTTCTGAGCTGTGCTGGGCTGAGCTCAGTCAGACAGGAAGTTCCGGAGAGAGACCAGAGGCTGGCTTCCTGGTGGCTTCAAGGGAAGAGCCCTTGTGATCTGGAGGCAGCAGGGCGAGGTGGCATCATCCCAGATCAAAAGCTCTGGGACAGGTTCCCCAAACATAGGGACTGTGTTTTTTAAGGTCCCAAAGTCCATGTGCCTCATTCATTCATGGAGCATTTATTGAGTGCCTACTGTTTGCTGTGCTAGGTGCTGAGGATGTCACGGCGAACAAAACATTGTTCCGGACTTCCAAGTCAGCGAGGGTCGCGGGTAGCGTGAAGTGAACAGCGTGCTCCAGTCCAGTGATAGGTGCCCTGCTGGAGCTGAACCAGGGCATGCATGGGCAGGGGCAGGGGGGCAGGGGACGCAGAGGGCCCCAGCCTAGCCCAGACGTGCAAGGAGAACTTCAATGAAAAGGTCACATCTGAGTGGTGTCTTTTGCTTGGTTAAAAATGATGGAAGAGTGTTCCTTTTAGAAGATGCAGCACAGCTGCCCTGGGGCGTGAGAGAGGCCCTGGGGCCAGCAGCTGGGATGTGCACTCCTTAGGACAGTAAGGGAGGCTGTAGGTCAAGGTGCGAGACTCCAGGCTAAGGCCTTGGTGTTCTAGCGTGAAGGCAGGGCAGGGTCGGTGGTAGGTGGGTTTTGACCAGAGGAGCAACTTGGTTTATTTCAGGAGTGTCTGGTTTATTTCATTTCATTTCATTTCATTTCATTTCATTTCATTTCATTTCACTTTATTTCAAGTTTTAAAAATTCTAGTTAGTTAACATTTATGGTAAAATTGGCTTCAGGAGTAGAATTGAGCAATTCATCACTTGCATACAACACCCGGTGCTCATCACAAGTACCTCCTTAGTGCCCATCCCCCATCTAGCCCATGCCCCACCCACCTCCCTCTAGCAACCCCGTTTGTTCTCTATCATTAAGAGTCTCTTAGGGTTTGCTTCCCCTCCCTGCCGTCTGTTTTTCCTCCTCCCCTATGTTCATCTGTTTTATTTCCTAAATTCCACATATGAGTGAGATCATATGGTATTTGTCTTCCTCTGACTGACTTATCTCACTTAGAGGCATCCCAGTGGGAAGCTGAGACCACTCGTGGGCCTGGGGACCAGCAAGGAAGTGATGAGAACCTGCCGGAAGGTTCTAGACTGGAAGTGGAAAGGAGGTCATGGAGGAGAGATATGGGGGCGGGGGGCAGAAACGGCTGTCTTTGGTGACACAGTGCAAGGATGTGTGCAAGGAAGAGAGGGGGACACAGGGGGACAAGGGCTGCAGGGGAGATCAGACAGGAAGGGGACACCAGTGGAGCCCAGCCAGGAGGGTGTTCAGACCAACAGGCTCTGCTGGTCTGAACTGGAAGGGTGTGGATGGAAGGAAGGGCCGTATTTCCAAACTATTTAGGACAACGTTCTTGTCCTGTGAGCTAGAAACCGCCTCGTACTATAGAAAATGATGTAAATCACACAGCCTCCGTTTCCCAGAGCCCCTTGCACCCAGCCCACAGGTACATGACCTTCTGTCCTTTGAATTGGAAATTTGTGAAGAACCAGGGACACACTGGCGAAGGGGGCGGCGGAAGCAGTGGCCCCTTAGGACCTCCGGGTCGGCAGCGGCCGGGACCAGGAGCCAGCACCGGGATGTCTGTGCCAGGCAGTGTTGGCCGTGAGTCCACACCCAACCAGGTTTGCGGGGTAGTTTGGGGTTCAGTCCTTGACTGTGTAGCCTCCGAGCCCCCCCCAGGAATGTGACCTCCCCAGTGTCTTTCTTAATTTCTTTTTTAAATCGTGGTAAACCACACATAACAAAATCTACCATTTTAACCATTTTTAAGGGTACCGTTCAGCGGGATGAAGTACCCGCACATTGTTTGTCAGCCGTCACCACCGTCCCCCCCCAGAACTTTTCCGTCTTCCCCAACTGAAACTCTGTACCCGCTGAACGCTAACTCCCCATTTCCCACGGCTCCTCCCTGTGCCAGCAACCGTCATTGTGTTTCCTGTCTTTTGTCACTGGCTTATTTCATGGAGCATCATATCTTTGAGGTTCAACCATGCTGTGGCACGTATCAGAGTTTCGTGTTTCTTAAAAGCTGAGTAAGATTTCATTGTGTGTATACACATTTAGCTTATCCATTCATTCACTCTTAAAATTAAAACAGAATTTTTTGTTTATCCATTTTGAGAGAGGCAGAGAGAGAGCAAGAGCAGGGGAGGGGCAGAGAGAGGCAGAGAGAGAGAGAATCCCAACCAGTCTCCAAGCTGCCAGCACAGAGCCCTGACTTGGGGCTCGAACTCATGAACTACGAGATCACGACCTGAGCCGAAACAAAGAGTTGGATACTTAACCGACTGAGCCCTAAAATTTTTAAATAAACGATTTATTTTGGAATGGTTTTTGATTTCTAGGAAAGTTGCAAAGAGAGTACAGAGTCCCTGCATTCTCACCTCTCCCCGGCTCCCCTGCTCTGACATCTTACATGAACACAGTACATTTGTCAGAACTAGGAACCAAGATGGGGACATTACGATTAACCAAACTGGATGGACTTTATTGGATTTCACCAGTTTATACACTAATGTCCTAATTGTGTTCCTAGGATCGATTCCAAGATCCTATATTGCATTTAGCTCAATGTCCTTTTAATAAGACAGATCAGGTTTCCATTGCTTGTAGCAAAACACCCTTCCTGATGGAGATGCCACTCAGGGTTCAGCCGGCTGCGTGGGATGGGGGGGAAGGAGGAGTCCAACCAAGGCGACTCTCGGGCTTCGGCTGGGGCAGCTGGGTGGCCGGTGGGCCACGTGGAGAGAGACGCAAGGCAAATGGAGGTTTGAGCAGGGACAGGGACGGATACCCTTTGCAGGGATGTGCTTCTTCCCAGATCTTTCCGCAGGTCTGAGCCTTGCAGGAGGCAGGTGCAAGGGCAGGTCCTGGGGATTATTCTAGAAGCTCAAAGCATCCATTCATCTGAATCCCCCCTCTTTCAGGGACTGGCCAGGATAGAGAGGAAACTCCCATGCTGGAGTCTGGTCTTGCCCATTGGACCGTTCTTCCAGGAGCAGCCCTCACCTTCTTCCTTCCCCAATCCCCTCTTCCTGGAGTGAGCATCACCTCCCTAGGGTCAGTTCCCATGGAAACGCATTCATGGCCCCTCCTCATCAGCATTCTGCCTTAAGAACCACGGACGTCTGCCTGAGGAACAGTTAGAAAATTCTTCCGTAATGTCCCTGCCTGTTCTCTCTTTAAGGAAATCCTTTTCTTTGGAGGCTGCGAGCACTGACTTGGGAAGGAGACCGCCCTGGTCCAAGCCCGGCTTTCTTTAACTCTCAGGGTGACCTGGGTGCGGCCTTCCCCTCTTTGGGCCTCAGTTTCCCCATTGGTAAAATGAGAAGGGTGCTGCAGAATGGTGACCCCCCCGGCCTCTCCCCCACCAAGAGGCTCTCTGTTTGCTGCCCAGAGAGGCCACACTTTTGAAAGATGTTGTCTGTCAGATAGAGCTTCCTTAATAGCATCAGCTTCCGCACGTATTATTAAAGACCTCCGTGACTTCCGGTCACAGTATCAGCAAACTGAGTTGATGTCATTTCATGCTAATGCCGGTGAGGCCTCATCTTGGCTGGGAGGGCAACGTGCCCTTTGGCATTTAACAATATTGAAAAGGATCCTGTCCATTCCAGGACCTGGGGACAAAGATTCCATCCGCCGCCCCCCCCCCAACCTTAATGCGGCAAGACCAGGGTGTCTGCCTCTCAGAATCATCTCTACAGTTCTATGAAAGGGAGACACTATGCATTTCGTGGAGTCAGAGACCTGAGCGCTTGGGGCTTTGTTTATGTTTGTGTTTTGAATTTTCCAGCCTACTGCTTAACCGAGGGTGATCGTGGACCGTGCGACCAAGCCCACAAATGAATGCCTGGAAACTGCACCCTTCAAAAGGGAGAGCTCTACCCCCCACCCCTTAAGTGGGAGCCGGACTTAGGGATAGAACCGGATGTGGTGGAGACGCTGGCGTCCGGCCTGTGACGCTAGATCCCAGCAGGCATCGTGACCGCCTCCCTGCTCTCTCATTTGGGTCACCTGCTCTGGAGGAAGACAGTGGCCAAGTCAGAAGAACACTCAAGGAGCCTGCGGAGGAAGGTGTCAGGTGAGGAACTGAGGGCCACCTCGGAAGCTGTGTTTGTTTTCTACGGCCTCCGCCACACATCAGCTCAAAACCAGTAGCTTCCAACATCACACGCTTATGTTTTTTAAGTTTAATGATTTATTTTGAGAGAGAGAGAGAGAGAGAGAGAGAGAGAGAGAGAGCACAAGCAGGGGAGGGGCACCGAGACAGGGAGAGAGAGAAGCCCAATGCGGGGTTCGAACTCGCGAACTGTGAGATCATGACCCGAGCTGAAACCAAGTTGGACACTTGACCGACTGAGCCACCCAGGTGCCCTCCAACATCATGAATTTATCTTAGGTTTCTGTAGATGGTCCCTTTGGGCTAAAGCTAAGGTGGGGGCAGGGGGCTGTGCTCCTTTCCAGAGTCCCTGTGGGAGAATCGATTTCCTCGCCTCTTCCAGGTTCAGGAGCGGCCTGTTTTCCTCAGCTTGGGGCCTCCTCCCCTCCATCTTCAAAACCAGCAACGTTGCATCCTTCTGGTGCCACTCCTGCTGTCACCTCTCCTGTCTCCTTCCTCTTGTCATGACACTGGCCCACCGGGATAATGCAGTGTAATCCCCGCACGCTGCCCAGCAACCTTATTTCCTACGGCAACCTTACTTACCCTTTGCCACGTACCCCAGCATTCACACCTTGCAGGGATCAGGGCTGAGACATCTTTGCGGGGCCACTGTTCTGCCTCCCTCAGAGGCCTCCCTCCGGCCCCGGTCAAGCCTTCAGATGACCGCGGCTCCCGCCAACACCTTGACCACAAGTGGATGAGAGCTCTGGGCCAGAAGCATCCTTCTCCCTAACCCCTGGTGCCCAGACGTGGTGAGAGGGTACGTGTTTGTTGTTTTGAGTTACAAGGTGTCAGAGTAATTTGTATCACAGGCAGTGCACTTAACCTTGCTCAGCCGCTCTCATTTCTAAAATGGGGAGAGTCTCTGCCGCTGCAGAGCTTTTGCAAGGATTGAAGAAGTTAACATTTGGAAAATATCTGGCCTCTAGCAGAGATGTTCATTAATGCTAGCAGTTCTTGTCTTAGTTTTTCTCTTCCTTTCCATAGGGCAGCCCCCCAGAGGTGGCAGAATCTAAACAGTGGTGTTATATGACACCCACGGTCCCCGACTGAGTCCGTCTTGCACATCCAGTGTCATGATGAGAGCTGGTCAGCATCGCCCTGGAATCTTGTGAGCTCCGGGGCACAGAGATAGAAAACCATAGACGGACTCTACTTAGAATATTTGTCTTTTAGGGGCGCCTGGGTGGCTCAGTCAGTTTGGTGTCCAGCTCTTGAATTTTGGCTCAGGTCACGATCTCACATTTCGTGAGTTCGAGTCCCGCATTAGGCTCTGTGCTGAAGAGAGTGGAGCCTGCTTGAGATTCTCCATCTCTCTCTCTGCCCCTCCCCCGCTCACAGTCTTCCAAAATAAAAAAAAACATTAAAAACAAACAAACAAACTTAAAAAAAAGAAAATTAGTCTTCTGAACATTGAGGCAGGTGTGTCACACCCACACCTTGGGTGTCACACTCTCGGTGGGGTAGTGGGGGATGGGGGTACATGTTAACAGGTGAAGAAGAAACAGCCATTCTAGAACCTTGTCACGGAGGCGTTCTCAGCATTCACTACACCGGACACGACTTCCCCAGGTAGGTAAATGATTTTTCGTCTTCCTCTGAGGCTCAACAACTTAAGATATCAACACATGACCAGGAGTGGAGGTGTTTAGAATATCGAATGTCATTATGAAAAAGAAAAAAAGGTTCCTGAATCTTCCCGCAAAAAGGTGATCGCAAATTTCCCAGAGCCATGGCGGAAGGGGAGCAAGGGCGTGAGTGTGGATTTGTCCCCTTGAGAAAATAACCGGGCTGTCTTAAGTCCTTTTTAAAGCCGTAGCACTGATGACGGGAGTGGTTTGCTCCCTGCAACTGGAGCAAGACTTGCAGGTGAGCACTGAGGCCCCAGGATGGGGTGGGGGGTGAGGAAGGCAGAGCTGAGCGGACAGACTCAGAAGGTCCAGGCTGGCCTTGGAGTGGAGAGCTGAGGGCTGGAGGCGGGAGAAGATGCCAGAATGATCCAGGGTGGCTGACCCCGCGCCCTGGGGGAAGTGCTGTAAGAGCCACCAGTGGGGGGGAATCACAGGGGGAGGAGGCAGCCCCCTTGGGTCCCCTGCCAGGGAGAAGGGGGGCAGAGGGAGGAGGAGGGCAGGGGGAGCCCCACGAGAAAAGCCGAGGTGTGAGGCACGACACAGGCTGGGGCCCAGCAGCCAGGCGGAGGAGAGAGGACAGCAGTGGTTCTTGGGACAGGGCTTGGCGGTCACCCTCACCCTGGGGCTCACAGAGCACTGGTGTCCGCAGGCCCAGGCGCCAGGCCAGGGAAGGAGGGTGGGGTCAGCACTGCCCCTCCCCTAAAGACGTCCAAGTTCTAATCCCCAGGCTGTGAAAACCTTAGGTTAGTGGCAAAGGGGAATTAAACATGCTAATCGGTTTTCCTTTAAGTAGAGAGCACATCCTGGCTCATCCTGCTAAGGTCTCAGTGTAGTTAAAAGGGTCCTTAGGAGGCTTGGGAGAAGGTGGAGTTAATCTGGGAGGGAGAGACAGAGAGACGGAGAGACGTGGGAACAGAGGCAGCATCAGAGTCATGCAGCGGGAGGGCAGCCGCACCTGCAGAGGCTGAAGATGCAGCAAAGCGGCCAGGGCCAAGGGGTGGGCAGACTCCAGAGGCTGGGGGGGTCCGGAGGGGGTCCCCCTGAGAGCCTCCGGCGGGAACACGGCCGCCAGGACCCTGACATCAGCCCAGGGAGACCCATGCCCGACTTCCAGCCTACAGCGGAGTAACCTCATAGACTTGTGTGTCTCAAAGCCACTGAGACACCAGCCATAAGAGAGGTGGTAATTGTTATACCAGCCATAAGAGAGGTGCCACGGGGTGCCTGGGGGGCTCAGTCGGTGAAGCATCGGCTTCGGCTCAGGTCATGATCTCGAGGGTGACGGGTTTGAGCCCCGCGTCGGGCTCTGTGCTGACAGCTCAGAGCCTGGAGCCTGCTTCCGATTCTGTGTCTCCCTCTCTCTCTCTGCCCCTCTCCGACTCTCGCACGTGCTCTCTTTCTCCAAATAAATGAATAAACATAAAAATAAATAAACTTTAAATTAAATAAATGTACTTTAAATAAATAAACTTTAGATAAATAAACTTAAAAATAAATAAACTTAGAAAAGGAAGGAAGGAAAGAAAGAAAGAAAGAAAGAAAGAAAGAAAGAAAGAAAGAAAGAAAGAAAAAGAAAAAGAAAAGAAGACTTGTGGAACGAACGAATGAGTGGACGGAGGAGACCGGAAGACGCTGGGTCAGGGTTCCCTAACAGGCTCTGCGGAATGAATGAGTAAGTACTCTAAGAGGGGTGTCTGCGGGGGGGAGACCAGGTCCCTGGAGAGCCCTCACGGGGCGAGGTGGGTACTGGGGCGCGCATGGGCACCACAGCTCACCTCTGCCCTGGGGCGGGGGTGTTGCAGGTCTGTGCCCCACAAGCAGGCTGGGAAGGGGCGGTGGTGTGCCAGAGGCGTGTTGGGAGAGGGAGGGGAGCAGGATGCTCATGGTGGCCACAGTGCCCAGGTTGTCGGGCTGGGGGTGGGGACCAGGAGAAGTGGCCAGAGGTCCGAGATGGGCGTTAGAGGCTCCCCACAAGGCCGGGGTCACAGCAAAGCCCAAGACATTGGAGCCACACAGCTCAGGGACACAGCTCAGGGGAGCTGGAAGTGCTAGAAGCGGAACCAAGGTCAAGGGTAAAACCCTGCTATTTGGACCCTACCGTTTTTTTGACCCTAAGAATGCTGCTGCTTTGAATCGGTCCTTGCAGCAAGATCCCCATTGAATGTGAAAGAAAGAAGCAGCTTCCAAAGAAAAGCCACTCTGCAGGAGACATGATGGCATAGACAGGTGAACCCGAGCTCTGTCGTGCCCGACCGCCGTCCCGGGCCGCAGCTCTGGGCGCAGGTCCTGTGAAATTATTTCGGAAAACTTCTGATGGAAATAGGAAAAAGCGGACGCCATTCATACTCCGTGGGAAATTGATTCAGGGCTTCAATCAGCTCAGTGGAGTTCACGCCAAAAATAGTTCTTGACCCCCTGAAGTCGTTTCCTCTACCCTTTTGATCTCAAAGTTCTTATGTGTCACCAGGGGGAAGGCTGGCATGGCCACAGGGTCCGAGCGTCCTGAGCTCCCAAACAGAAGCCGCGGTTTCATTTGGAGCAGACAGCAAGGCTACAAGAGGGGGCATTGGCCGGTGCCGCTTGGAAACAATGTGTCTCTGTGGTCTGTGTGGTCTCTGTCCCCACAAGTCTCGGTATCATAACAATAAAAAAGAAGAGCGACCAAAAGTGTAGCCATTAGTGAGCACTTACTGTGTGCCTGAGGCTGTGCTCAGGGGGCTCACAACACCTGTTTCCCCAATAAGGAAACAAGGGAGCTCTGGCGGGATTAAGTCCGGCCCCAGAGGCCCCAGTCAGCCCCCCACTGGGCTGTGGGAGAAGACCGAATATGCAATCAACACACCCGTGTGACAGTCTGACCCTTGTCAGCCCCCTGTCTCCCCTCCCACCTCCTGCCTCTGCACCATCGCCTTGGCCGGAGTATTAACCAGCGCCCCCAGTGGATCCTCTGTATCCATCTTGCAGTCTGTTCTTAGAGCGGCCAGCGATCTTTTCCAGTTCTAGTCAGACCACGTCCCTGCTCTGCTCCAAAGCCTCCGGGCACCTCGTATGAAGGTCAGAGGGAAAGCCAGAGTGCCCTGTGACCTGCAAGCCCTTGACCCCATCCCCACCCCACACCCCCTTCTACTTTTCCTCCTGCTCATACTGTCCCTCAGCTATTTCTCCAACAACTCAAGCAGCTCTTGCCTCAGGGCCTTTGCACGTGCGATTCTCTGCCCGGAATGCTTTCCAACGCAATACCTGACTGGCTATCTCCCTCTGCTCCGGTACCTCTTTGCTCCAACAAAACCTTCTTAGTGAGGCCCCTACTGACCGCTGAGGTAGAATTGCAGCCCCTGCCTTCCTGTCCTTCCCTCGTCTCCAAGCACCTGTCACTTCCTGACACACCAGGGACTTTATCTCCGTACGTGTGGCTTGTCTGTCTACCCTACTGAATGTCAGCTCCTCCAGGCCAGGGCTTTGTTTTCTTCACTGCTGTATCTCCAGCACCTGGAACAGAGTTTAATCATAGTAAGTGCTTAGTAAAAAGAAACCGAAAACAAAAACGAAAACGAAAACGAAAACAAAGAAGAAAAAGAAAAAGGTATTGAATGAATGAATGTCGACATTTTGGCGGGAAGATGTTGACAGAGCGTCCTTGTTAAGAGCCTGTTCTTCTTGCTGTGCGGGCCAGTGGGCATTCAAGTTGTTCTGAAGCAAACCAAGTCTAAAGGGCCCTCAGCCGCCAGCGGAGAGGGTCGCTCTGGGCACAAGGATGTCTCTTCTCGCCGTCCTTGGGGACCTTGTTCTCTCCAGGTGTCAGCCACGGTGCTCGCTGGCGGAGGCTGAGTCCCTGGCTCGTGTGTTTCATGTCTGCCCCGATCTGAGACTTCCAGCTGCTTCGACCACCCTCGGCTGATGTCCAGGGGGGAGGCACCGGGGGCGACTCGGGAGCCCCTTCAGCCCTGGGAAGTCCAGGCCTGGAAGTGTGTGGGAGCCTCTCAAACTGGGTTCTTGGCTGAGCGTGTGGGGGCGGTGGGGGGTGGGGAAGGGTGTTATCTCTTCCCTCCTTGTTTGTGCTTATTTTCAGAAACTTGCGAGCTGGTCAATTCACGTAGCAGGGAAAGGGGCTTTGGAACTATTTAGATCCTGACTCCGTGGGACTCTGGGAGATGTCCGCTCCTCTCTGACCCTCAGTCTCTTCATCTGCAAAATGGGGATCGTTTTCCTACCTTGTGGAACTAACGTGAAGTTCAAGTAAAAGCACTGGGCCTTGAAGTAGTTATGTTCTCAGTAGGCAGTTTATTTGACTACTGACAGTCACCCTCAGGGCTGGCCCGGGGGCCACCTCAGCGGGCTTCTCATTCCCGTCATGTTGCCGGTGCGTGGCTTCCCCAGCCACTGTGGCTGAGATTGTCTCCCAGCAGGGCAGGACCGGGCCTTTCCTTCCTGGGGTCGGCGCCGGCCCTGGTCTTTCCAGAACTGTCTTTCCAGCTCTCAAGGCTCAGCTCCCCGGGCTCACGCCTGCCAGCCCTTGGGAGAGGTGACATTATCATATAGATGAAAGAAGTGTCCTGTAATTGCAGGGACCAGTCACCTCACTGCCCGCCCAGTCCCATTCCTGCCGGATACTGAGCGCGGCTCTGCTCACCCCCACCCTCCCGCCATCAGGACACGCTCCGGGGGGGAGGGGGGGCTGCATCCAACTCCCACAGGCACTCATTTCTCTTTCCAATTCAAAGACACTCTGGGAGCACCCACTGTGTGCCAGGCCTGGTGGCTGACAGAGGCATCACGCACCCGATCACCGACACCACTTGGACACTGCTCTGTCCCAGGCACCATTCGGAGAGCGGCCTGATTTAATCAACCCCTGCACGACACCCCCCCCCCCGGAAGCAGGCCTTTGTTACCCCCACTTATTTTGTAGATTGTACCTAAGAACAGGAACGAGAACTCCACAGCGCCATCCAATATCCCGTTCGTTCCCAACTTTCCCCAAATGAGGGAGCGAGAAGAGCTGAGTCAACGTTCTTCCCCATTTTATGCAAGGTTATCCCCACCCCCTGCACGTCGCGTCCAGTCTCGTCCCTGGCTTTCATGAGATCAACACGCTCATGTCCTTTGTGATTTTATACCTTTGCAGTCTAATGGGGGAGGCAGAAACAGAAAACAGGAAATTAAATGACTGGGGTAAGGGTTGTGATGGAGGGCAACCCCGGGTGCTTCGGGAGCTGCGGAAGAGGGACCCAGCCCCGCCGGGGTAGGCAACGGAGGTTCTTAGGGGAAGGGAGAGCTGAGCTAAGCGGTGAGAAGCAAGGATAGGGAGAAAGACGATAAAGAGGACATTCCGGGCAAGAGGGGATAGTAAGAGGAAAGGCAAGGACACACCATGGTGACATGGGGAGAAACTCAAGCAGTCTGGTGTTCCTGGAGTGTGATATGAAAAGCAAGGAGTAGTGAGAAACGGGGCTGCAGAAGTAGGCAGGGGTCAAATCATAAAGGGCCTTAAATGTAGGGTTAGGAAGGTTGAGTTTTATCTCCAAGACAATGGGGCGCTCTGAAAAGGTTGTAGATGGGCACGACTGATGATTTGTCTTGGCATATCACTCTGATGGCTGCAATTTGGAGCCATGTTGTGAAATTCACTCATTCGTTCATTCATTCAGTCACACGTTTATTGAGTGCCTTCTGTGTGCCAGATACTCTTCTGGATCCTGGGAAAACAGCTGTGAACAAAATAGCCTAGAATTCCCGTCATCATGGGACTTAGAATTGGGTGAGGGAAGGCAGAGAGCAAACAAATCAATGTGAAGTAAGCCAGAGGGTAATAAGTGTAAAACAGAGAAATAAATAAACAGGGATAAGGGAGGGCCCAGCAGTGGTGTGTAGAGTGTGTGCCTGTGTCTATCTCAAATAAGGGTAGTCAGGGAAAGTCTTTCAGAAGAGGTGAGCGAGTGAAGGAGGTGAGGGCAAGAGCAATGCAGCTGTCTTGGGGAAGAGAGCTCCAGGCCAAAGGAGCAGCGAGTGCAAAGGCCCTGTGGTGGAAACATGCCTGCCATGCCTGACGGTTTGTCTGGAGCCACCGGGGATAAAGCAGAGGGAGCAGAGGGGAAAAAAAGTAGCGGGATGGATTTAAGAAAGGGAAAGGGGAGGGGTGGATCGTGAAGGACCCTGTAGGTCATTGTAGTGACTTTCTAATGACTCTGAGTAAGACTAGAAGGAAGTCATTAGGAGTTTTGATCCGAGAAATGGTAGGACAGGACTTTGGCTTTGAAAGGATGGTTCTGGTGTCTGTGCAGAGAGTCAAAGGAAAGGGGACAAATTCAGATGCTGGGAAGCCAGTTAGGAGGAGAGAGCGCATCCAGGTGCAGAGGAAGGTGGCGTGGACCCAGCTCGGTAGGGGGGACAAGGTGCAGAAGGGGGTGGGTTCCGGTTCCAGTTTGAAAGCCAAGCCTGTAGATTGGACGACGGGTTTGGATGGGGCGTGTAACGGACAGAGAGGAGTCAAGGCTGACTCGGGTTTTTTATCTGGAGCGACCGGGATTGTGGAGATCTAAGGGGAGCAGGATTGCTGGAGCCACCGGGATTGGCCACAATGACTCTAGGCACCCAGGGACACCCCGGTGGGGAGGCAGAGTCGGCGGCGGATGTGAGTGTCTGGAGTTGGGGGGAGGGAGCCAGCTGGGGTCCTTGGCACCTGCCGGCAGGTGAAGCCTGGAGCTCGGTGAGCTCGCCAAGGAAGCCAGTGCAACGGAGCAAAGACCCGAGCCTGAGCTGCACACTGACGCGCGTGGCCCGGAGACGAGGGAGAGACTAACAAGAGAAACCAGGAAGGACCAGCCGGGGAGGCCAAAGGACGGTCAGGTGGGTCCCTGGAGCTGACAGCATTTCAAGGATGGGGCGACCAAGGGGGGTCGAGTGCTGCGGACAGGGCAAGTAGGGGAAACACTGCGCTTGACTTTGCGCCGCGGCGGTGCCCGATGGTGGGGAGGAGAGCCCGGCGCGCTGGGGGCCGAGGGCACGCGTGGAAAGCCGCGGTGGTGCTGGGTGCTGCCTTGTGCTCAAAGGCAGGGGCGATCATGTCACTCTCTGTCCGGGCTCCTGTGAGTCAGGGGCTCGGCCGGGAACCATCTGTCTGTCAGGCAGCCGCAAGTGCCTCGGCGGCTGGAGCCGGGACAGCTGCGGGCTGGCCGGGGGTCCCCCTCTGTCCCTCCCCCTGGGTCCGGTCTCTCTGTGTGCACGGAATTGGGCTTCCTCACGGCGTAGCGGCCTCAGCGCAGTCAGACTGCGTAAGAAGGAAGGTTCCGGTGGGTAAGGCGAAAGCCGTGTGGCCTCTCATGACCCCACTTGGAGTCATGTGTCACTCTTGCCCCACGCGGTCAGTCGGCACGCTCCCAGGAGCCCACCCCGTTTCAAGGGAGGGCCGGACACGCTGCCTCTCTTCGGGAGGACTCTCAGAGAATTGACAGATCTGTTCACAAGCCACTCTGGGAGCTCTGCTCTGCCAAGTTTTATAATAAAAACGGACCCAAACACGGTGCCCCCACTGGAGAGAGGAGTTAGGTTGAGGTTGTCCTTTTCAAAGGCCGAGGGGGTCACTTGGATGATCACAGACGTGTGTGACCTGCGGGTCGTGGATGTGAACGTGATGACTTCAAATGTCACAGATGGAGCGGGGAGGGGCCCTGGCCGATTGTCAGGAACCCCGAGTTCCTCGCTTGTAAATAGGGACCGCAGAGGACACAGGGGATGGAAGGGCCCCTAGAGAATGTTTGGTCCCACGTCTTTCTTAGAGATGGGGAAACTGAGGCCCAAGCCTGTCACGACGTGCCCAGGGTCATGGAGAAGCAGAGCCAGTACCACTTCCCAGACCCCCAGCTCCCAGGCCAGTGGGCCTCACACGGAGCCCCCCAACCTCCCCACCTGGCTGGGGTTCTGCGAGCCCCCTCCCCCACTCAGGTGCGTTGTAAACATAAGGCCTTATGATGAGAAAGCCCTTCCCCATGCGCGGCTCCCTTGCTTGGAAGGAGGATGTGGCCCGTGTATGTGTGGCAGGTGGCATGGCCTGCTTCACTTGACGTGAAAAGTGGGACCCTGGGAGCCACAGAGGCAGGTGCTGCACAACTTTAATCTCCTAATGGCAGCAGGATGGTAGGAGCCTGGGGCGAGCGTTGTGAGGCTTGAATTTAAATAGAAAAGACAGAAGCCAAAAGAAGGATTCTAGGGCATTTGAAAGGTGAGCCCAGCGCCAAGCAAGCTTCCAGAGCACACCAATTACGAAAGAGGGAGGAGCGGAAATGAGCTGGTCCATGGTGCTGAGCCTAGAATAGACCTGAATCATCCGGAGGCTGGGCGGCAATGCGAGGGAGGGAGCAGGGGTGAGCAGGGCTGGGCACACTTTGTGCTGCCAGGGCCACCGGGCCTCATCCCTGCCCCTCACAGCCCTGTGAGCCGCGTGTGATCAAGGCCATCTTACAAGTGGGGAAACTGAGGCTCGGAGACTCAAAGCCTCGCTACTCAAAGTGTGGTCCTTGGCGCAGAAGAAAGGGTGGGCATCCTTCCTTCGTGCCCTGCAGACACGCAGGCAAGTGGGTCTTGTTGCAGAAGCATCATCGCGGAGGAAATGGAAAATTTGTGAGAAATGCAAACTCTCAGGCCTTGCCCAGACCTGCTGAATCAGCTTTGCCTTTTTAGATCCCCCATTTGAAGGACCTGCCCGAGGTCACTCAGCCGGAGGGGCGGGGCGAGGGGGGACAGGAGAAGGGTGGACAGCATCATGAGAGCCCAAGGTCTTTCTGACTCCAGAACAAGAGTTCTTTCCATTTCCGTGGTTTGGCTTCCCTGAAAGTACCCCCTGAGGAAACTGAATAATGCAGACCCAATGATCACATCCCTGCTTAAAATCTTTCCATGGCTCCCTATCTCCTTCAGACCGAGCCCCAGCAGCCCAGCACGGCACTCAAGGTCACAACAGGGTAGGTGACCGACCCAAAGTCACAGAGCCAGACTCTCCTCCCAGGGGCAAGAGGTCCGCTGGGAATGCCAAGGCTAGCAAGGAGCTACCCAGCACTCCACACGGTGATCGTGACTCCCTGACAGCAGCCTTGCAGGGCGGGACTCGGTATCCCCACCGGACGGTCCAGGCAGGGCCAGCACCTGCCTCAAGCCACCCCGGCAGCAGTGACGTTCGCAGTTTCTGCGACTGTAGCTTCATCCATTCCTGGCGATTTTGTCTTGTTTTCAGAAACTGCGTTCCCTGGGAAAGCCTTGAATTTTTCCGTGCAGGCGGGAGGCTTCTTAGAGAAGAAAAAACATGCTGATTTAAAAGAGATAGTATATTATTTGCAAAAAACGAAATCATCTTGTGGGTGTAAGAGATGCCTTTATGGTACTGGTGCTAATTAGCAGGCAGATGGAACTTGTAAGCACGGAACAGTGTGCAGAGCCCTCTTCTTGGGCCTGGGCTCCCACCTGCCCGGAACCCCTCCCTCCATTTGCCACACCTGGGACGGGCAACCCTTTCCCTTTTATCTTCCGCTTTGGGAGTGCGGACAAGTCACCGTGTTAGCACCCCCACTCTTGGGCTCTTGGTTAGTGCTGACTCAGGCTCAGACCGCGTGCCCTGATGGGAAAGAAAAAGAACCGCTACCTCCTGGCCCTGGCAGAAGTCCAGTTGGGGGGCCTAGTCCCCCGAGGATCTTCCGTTCTCCGGCAAGACTTTCCCATCCCCTTTAGCCTCACGGAGGCCAGTATGCCCACGGTGTCAGACAGGCAGATACGGCTGTATTCTAAGGCAGTGTTCGGATTTAGGCACAACGTGGTATTTGAAATGCGGGAGCGTGATTGGTACTGGGGAAGCATGTTTGTGTCCCCCCCCAAATTCACATGTTGAAATCTTAAACCCCTAGGTGATGATACTAACAGACTGCGGTGGTGGGGAGGGGGTCTCTGGGAGGTGATTCGTCATGAATTTTAGAGCCCTTATAGAAAGATTAAGGAGCTTTTGCCTTCTCTCTCTTCTCTACCATGTGAGGCCACAGCCAGAAAACCAACATCTGCATCCCAGAAGAGGGCCCTCACCACAACCCACCCACGTAGGTGCTCTGAGCTCCAGAGCTGTGACCGATAAAGTCCTGCCATCTGCAAGCCACCCCGTCTACGGTGTTCTCTGGGAGCGGCCGGAGCCCGCTCAGACGCCTGCGATGGCATTGTCCATGCTCCGTGTTTTCATTGCCCTTCGCTCACCGATGAGGGCTTCCAGGTGGGACTCTGGCCTTCTGGTAGAGCTGACCTGTGCTGCAGTGCAGCCATGTGAAAGAATGGGGGGGGGGCTGTCTGAATTGGCCAGCAAGGCTTTCTTCTGTGGCCCAGTGCCCCAAGCCTCATTGGGAAATGGCCCGTCATTTACTTTTAAGACTAACAGCCCTGAAACGTATTCAAAGGGCAGTGGGACGATGAAATATGGCAGCGGCCTTCAAGCCAGATTTTCTGATTCCAATCAGCAAAACCAAGTCCCGGGACCGCGGCTCATAAATTGTTCTGTGCTTGGGCAGGAATGATGTGTCTTGCCAGGGTTACCTGTGCCAGAAGGAAAGCAATGGAGGATGGCATCAGGGCTGGTAATGAACCGATGGCCGATGGGTCAGGGTCTGCCCTATGTCATCGCGGCTGTTGGCACCCGATGGATGAAAACCAGGCTCCTGTCTCAACAATCTTGTGCTCGGCTTCCGGAAATGGCTGGGCTCAGTGGGTGAGCCAAGGGACTGGAGAAGCTTTATCAGTGTAAAAACGTAACTTAGAGACCACTGCATAAAACGTTAAGTCCCGCTTGGTGAATTATTTTAAGATGAATCCCCTTGTGTCCACCCTGGTCCCTCCAGACGTTCCCACAAGTCCGACTCAGGCATAGCTCCTGCTCCCCGTTCAGTAAGAACATCACTCCCCTGGCGTTCTTGGACCTCACCTGGCGAATGGGCAGACTCGGTGGGGTACATCTGCACAAAGGAAAGTCCTTCAGCCACAAAAAGAGAATGTGGCCATGCCACAGCGTGGATGAGAGAATGTGGCCATGCCACAGGGTGGATGAGAGAATGTGGCCATGCCACAGCGTGGATGAGAGAATGTGGCCATGCCACAGCGTGGATGAGAGAATGTGGCCATGCCACAGTGTGGATGAGCCATGCAAAGTTATGGTCAGCGCAACAAGGAGACATAAAGGCCACGTAATGTGTGATTTCGCCTGTAAGTAATGTCCAGAACAGATTGGCGGTTGCTGGCAGCTGTGGGGGGAGGAGTGGGGGTAACTGCTAAGGGGTATGAGGCTTCTTTTTGGTGTGATGGAAATGTGCTGGGACTAGATAGTAGTGATGGCCACCCAACCTAGTGACTGCCCTCAAAATCACTGAATGCTTTAAAATGGCAAATTACATCTTCATTAAAAAATAAAAAGATGGTGAGCTCAGCAAATGCACAGAGGAGCTTTGGTGAGCTCTGTGCAGACTTGGGCTTTGCAGGCCCTGGTCTCGGGGTGCTGCTGTCCTCTCCCTTGAGTTCCCTTCATTGCTGTTCCAGCCAGTTCCATGGCCTCCAACCTGCTTCCTGCTTCTACTCTTGACCCTCCAATTCCTCCAGGCTAAAGCCAGAGGGACCCATTCAAAATGTGCAGCTAAGCTTGACATCCCTTGAGACCCTCTGTTTACAAGAACACGAAAATCCGAATGCCTTAGAAGACCCTCCATGAGCTGCTGGCCGCAGCCACCTCCACCAGCCACCCCACACACCACCTTCAGGCCTCATCCACCCTGTGCTTGTTCTGGACCCACCTTGCCTGTTTCTGCTGCAGGGACTTTGCAGTTGCTGTTGCCTCTGCCACAGATGCTCTTCCCCAGATCCTCACAAGACTGGCTCTCTCTCCTTTTACAGCCATGCCCTCTTGAGAGAAGAGTTTCCTCACCACCCTGCATCCCAAGGCCCCCTCCTTCACCCTTGCCACTCTCCATCCCACCATCTTACAGTCAGTACTTTCACTACCCTAAATTCTCTTATTTATTTATTCACGGTCAGAGCCCCCACTAGAATGACAGTAAGGCTGGGTTCTGGTCTGTCTGCTCACCTCTGTGTTCATAGCCCCTGCAATAGTGCATGAAACACATCAGGCATCAAAACGTGCAGTTGGATGGATGGATGGTTGGGTGGATGGATGGATGGATGGATGGTTGGGTGGATGGATGGATGGATGGTTGGATGAGTGGATGAGTGGATGGTTGGTTGGATGGATGGAATGGATGGATGAGTGGATGGATGAATGGGTGGATGGGTGGATGGGTGGATGAGTGCATAGATGGATGGATGGATGAGTGCATGGTTGGATGGGTGGATGGGTGGATAGGTGGATGGATGGATGGATGAGTGTATGAGTGGATGAGTGGATGGTTGGATGGGTGGATGGGTGGATAGGTGGATGGATGGATGGATGAGTGTATGAGTGTATGAGTGGATGGTTGGATGGATGGATGGATGGATGAGTGGATGGTTTGATGGATGGATGGATGGATGAGTGCACAGATGGATGGATGGATGGATGGATGGATGGATGAGTGGATGGTTGGATGAATGGATGGATGGATGAGTGGATGGTTGGATGAATGGATGGATGGATGGTGAATTAGTCACAGGTGTGGAGATGGGCAGGAAAAGCTACTGGGCATCTGTGGAATCACTGGGACACTCATGAGCCTGTGGCCACAGTGTTCAGATGAGGTTTGACCAGACCTGCTCAGGGACAAAGCGTTAATGGGTTGTAGTAATCATTCATTTTTTCCAGTTCAGTTCTTGTTTACCCATGACTTCATTGGAGATTTGATTCGCTTGTGAAAACCAGAGTTGCCTCATTGGTAAGGACAGCAGCCCCCTCCCACACTGGGAAAAGAGTGGCCACTCTGTGCCTTTACCTGAAAGTTGCCTGTGCGTTTCCTGGTTGACCACATAATAATAAAACCAATTTCCTGTCAAGGCAGGGATGATGACTCTTTTTTCAGGTGAGGAAGAACCGTCTCAGAGAATCGGGCCAGGTCTTCAAAGCCACACGGCTTAGTTCGAACACAAGTATTTCTCCCACACACTGACCAGCCACTCAGATCTGTGGAGAACACCACCAAGCAAATTGTTACAGAGGCACATATATTGTCCTCACTGTCTAGGGTTTTCCATCCTAAGAAATGGAAATATTCAAGTGCTAACTGCATGTGTAAGTCTCTGTTTTGATGAACGCAGCCCAGTGCAGGAGGCAAACTCTTGTCCCTTTATTCCAGCCAGGCTCTTAATGCCCCTGACGTTGGGACAAAAGCTGGGAGTTTAAACTTCCTCCCTTCATGTTGTCTTAATGATGAGTAAGAGACAGTGGTCACTTTAACAACTGGTCACTCAAATTTAGGGCACCTTAGGTTGCCATTTGTCTCTTTTCAGAACTGCTGAAGGGCTATACTAAGTGGAGCTGGACATAATTTGTAGGAGAAATGTGGCAGAGAATTAGCCTGAGAAAAAGAATAGTCAGGAAAACAGAAGAGAGAAAACAGGAAAAAATCTTTAGAACCTACAGCTAGGTGAAAATTTCCTAGCCTTGACACCAAAGGCATGATTACCAAAGGATAAAAATTGAGAGAAAGAAACCTCCTCAGAACTGAAAGATTACCTGTGAAAGACCCCATGAAGAGGATAGAAAGGAGGATCAATACAGGAAGAAGATATTGCATGCCACATGCCTGAGAAAGGACAAGTATCTAGAATATCCAAAGAATGCTCAAAACTCAGCAGTAAAAAAATTTAAACAATACAGTTAGAAAACAGGCAAGAGACATGAATAAATGTTTCACCAAAGACATCCAGGGATGGCAAATAAGCACGTGAGAAGATGGTCAACACATGAGCCTTGAAAGAAATGCATGTTAAATCCACAAGGAGAGGGGCGCCTGAGTGGCTCAGTCGGTTGAGCGTCCAACCTTGGCCCAGGTCATGATCTTGCAGTTCATGAGTTCGAGCCCTGCGTCAAGTTCTCAGCTGTCAGCACAGAGACTGCTTTGGATCCTCTGTCCCCCTCGCTCTCTGCCCCTCCCCCACTTGTGCTCTCTTTCTCAAAAATAAAAATAAAGCATTAAAAAAACCCACAAGGAGATATGACTACACACCCATCAGAACGGCTATGATAAAAGAAAAATAGTGATACCATCCAAATCTGTGAGGATCTGGAGACACTGATCACTCCGACATTGTGGATGGGAATATGAAGTGGTAGAGCCTCTACAGAAAAACAGTTTGGCCGTTTCTTAAAAAACAAAACACACCATCATCATATAACCCAGAAATGAAAACATGTTCACACAAAACTTGTACACAAACTCTCAGAGCAGCTTGATTCATAATGGTCAGAAATTGGAAACAATGGCCATTCCTTCACCAGGCGAATACTTAAACAAACTAGGGCATCCGTATCATGGAATACGGTTTATCAATAAAAGGGAGTGAATTCTTAATACACGCAACAAATTGGAGGAAACTCCAGAGAATTATGCTGAGTGAAAAAAATCAGTCCCCAAAGGTTACATGCCATATGACTCTATTTTTATAGCATTCCTGAAATAACAGAATTATAGACACAGCAACTCAAAGGTGCCTGTTGGGGGGCTAGGGAGGTGGGGGGACGTCGATCTAGCTAAAGGGGTAGCACGGGGGATCCCACGGACAGAACGTTCCACACCTTCATGGTGGTGGTCACACCAACAGACACTTGAAAAGCTGCACAGAATGAAGCACACCCAAACAGATGAATCGTGTAAAACTAGGGAAATGTGGGCGAGGTAGACTGTGCGGTGGCCTTTCCTGGTTATGACATGACACTTCCACTCTGCAAGGTGTGAACTGGGAGCAACTGAGTGGAGGGTGTATGTATTATTTCCGTATTACGGCTTCCAACTACATGCACATCTACAAATATTTCAGAATAAAAAGTTAGGAAAAAAAAACGGACAGAATTGTAGCCTTGGCGTTGATATCAGTAACACATTATTTTGACCCATTTCAAAATGGGGAAGATCCAAACAGGCAGACCTGGTTAAAGGATTGTCCGTTTTGGGGGGCGTGGCCTCGTGAATAAAATGCTGTTTTCCACCTTTGAGGGACCAATCACACCGCTACTGATCTTCAGGCTTCGTGAAGGGGACCAACGTGTTCAGAGGACAGAGAGCTAGGGAGTGTTGGTGGGGACACCTCTACATTCTCCTGGTGGGACCCTCCTGCCCTCTCTCCATCTCTTACTCCCTTTTCCCAGTGGGAGGAGTCTCTGCCTGATTCACGAATTTAGAAACATGCTGGGGATGTACAGAACAGTCCCTTCTGCCCTGGGCTGATGTCCCACTGTGCAGTGCTGAGAGTCTGTAGGAGTCGCCTTCCCTGGCAATTCTTCCCAGGAGCCCTGGAGGGCTGCCTCCAGGAAGCTGCAGTCCCTTTCCAGCCCGGCCGAGCCCCATTTAGTGCTGTCACTCTGAGGACCGAAGTCTAAAAGACTGAAATAGATCTCTGAGACATGTTCTGTAAGCACAAAGTCAGAAACCCAAGACACCAGGAGGCGGTGGAGAGCACTGCGAATTCCCAGGCGGGAAGAAGAAGGGTAGACAAGATGGCTGGTCTGTGGTTGCAAAGTGAAGAAGGTAGAATCACGCGGACTGGGTTTGGGCCTTGGCTTCAGTGTCTTCGGGCTGGGAAACTTTGGGTTCTGACTCAGTGTCTCTGCACCTTGCTTTCTTTTCCATGCCAGGAGGATAACAAAGGCACTACTGACTCCAGAGAGGTGCTTCAGACAATTCGGTTCCTTTTTGCTTTTGCGTGAGAGAATGGTTCATGACAAAGGCGTCTTCCCAGAATGTAAACATGATCACGTCACCCTCCTGACTATTTAATGTTTCCTGGTACCATTTGGAAACATTGCAAATTCCCTAGCCTGACACAGTGTATGAGTGATCCTTCCGTGTCAACCCCAGCCTGAACACCCATGGTCCAAGCTACACACGGTCCCTTCCCCTCCCGCCACCCCAGCACTGCCCTGATTCACTTCTTCCTGGACACTTTTCTACCCCTCCTTTGCCAGGTTGAGTCTTGCTTGTGCTGCAAGATTTTACTTAAATATTCTCTCTGCTGCGTAGCCTTCCATGACCCCCACCATTAGACTGCATTAGTTACACCCCCTTTGTGCTTCGGCAGCCCCCGCACCTACCCTTCCTTCGCCACCTGCTCTGTAATGAGTGTTCGTGTGTCTCTCCTCGATCAAGTCATAAGCTCCTTAAAGGTAAGGGAACATTTTCTCCCCCTGTATCTCCAGCGCCTAGCGGCATATCCAGCACACAGAAGCCAAGGATTTCAGGGTGTATGAATGGCTAAGTGAAAAAAACCCACATGAATGAATGACATTTATCAAGGAATCTAAATGTGACTCTTGAACTTCATGATCCACCCGGGAATGCCTGATCTAATGCCCGATCTTGAACTTGATAATCCACCTGGGAATGCCTGATCCGATTCCACAACTGGGGTCCATGTTGAGTGAAGAAAAACCATAAATCTGGCTGTACCTTCTTGAATCCTCAGGCATGCTTCCTCTCTGGGTCGGCTGGGGTAACTTCTCAGCCCACGTGACTCTGACAATGATGACAGCTTGCGGTACCAGCTTCAGCTTGCCCAGGATGTAGTTATTTCCCACTGTGTGTGTTCCGATCTTTACTGCCTTCCATGCAAACGTTCCTTCTGTTCCTTTAGCTTCAACTTCCCTGCATGTCTCTCTAAAGTTGTCATGTTTCTTGTCGTCTCTACCTGTTCTCATCTCGGCCAGTTCTCTGCCCATGTGTCTATCGAGAATGTCAATTTCATGAGAGTCTTTGTTGGCTCCTTCAGAGAAGAAGTAGAGACGCTTCCTTCTCTGAGCTTTTAGGATGATGTTTCCGGTCCACCTTTCCTGCAGTGATTTCACGAAGACCGTTATGATAAAAAGGAACAAATTCTCTTTATTTCTTCTCAGGTGGAGTATGTTCTGTCCAGACCACTGGTGGACTGCCTCTGGAAGGGTCCAGATGGGTGTCAGCCCAGTTTTAGAAGTGATTCTGAGTGATTCTGGCCCAGCTCTCAGATGACCAGAGACTTTTTTTTTTAATTTCCATCCAAGTTAGTTGGCATATAGTGCAACAATGATTTCAGGAGTAGATTCCTTAATGCCCCTCACCCATTTAGCCCATCCCCCCTCCCACAACCCCCCCAGTAATCCTCTGTTTGTTCTCCATATTTAAGAGTCTCTTATGTTTTGTCCCCCTCCCTGTTTTTTTATTATTATTTTTGCTTTCCTTCCCTTATGTCCATCTATTTTGTATATTAAAGTTTCAATATGAGTGAAGTCATATGATGTATGTTTCTCTGACTGACTAATTTCACTTAGCAAAATACCCTCTAGTTCCATCCATGTAGTTGCAAATGGCAAGATTTCATTCTTTTTGTTTGCCAAGCAATACTCCATTGTATAGATAAACCACATCTTCTTTATCCATTCATCCGTCGATGGACATTTAGGCTCTTTCCATACTTTGGCTATTGTTGATTGCACTGCTATAAACATTGGGGTGCATGTGTCCCTTCGAAACAGCACACCTGTATCCCTTGAATAAATACCTAGTAGTGCAATTGCTGGGTCGTAGGGTAGGAACCTCCATACTGTTTTCCAGAGTTGGCTGCACCAGTTTTCATTCCCATGACCAGAGCCATCTTCCCTTTCCTCCGTCCTCTGCTTCTCTGATGCTCTGTGCAGACGGAATACATGAGCAGCGTGTGTCCACCAGCATTGTCCTTGTTTCCGGCCTCCTTCAGGACTTTACCTGGGGACAACCCATCTGGCATGCAGGCTGCTGTGCCCTCCACATCCTGCCCCTTCCTCCCAGCTGTTTTCTGGAGTTGCTGAGTCTGAATGATCATAGAAATGTGTCCGGGAGGGAAGAGGAGGAGAGAACATTCCTTATCTCCTGGAAAGTCAGTGTCCAGGCAGGAGAGAAGTAGTGGAAGATTCTCTGGTGGCAGATTTTCCACCCCCTCCCTCGCTCCCAGAGCCCCAGGACTAGGGGGATGGAGGTTGACACCTCCTGTTCTTTTTCCAGGCAATACCTGGGTCATGAAGCAAAGCCTGCTCAGAGCATTCCGGACTCAGCTCCTTTAGTCTCCAAATTCCTGGAGATACCCAGCTTCTGGTATTAGATCACCTATCAGCTTCAGTTTGGGTTGGATGGTATTTTGAGTTTTCAATGTTTGCTGTGTCTCCAGAGGCATCTCAGCAAGAAGTCAGAAAAGAAGCCTGCAGATCCATCAACCACTTGTCATTTTAAATCTGGACATTTTGGTTCTCTAAAAATAATTTTAAATATTAAGTGTCACTCAATAAAAATGGGAACCTATTAAAAATTAGAAAGAAGAAAGAAAAAAATTAATAGTTTTACTACCCAGTGAAAATTGCTGTTGACATTTTGCCATATTTCTTTCATTGTGTCTTTCCTATTCATGTTTATATATAATTAAGATCATGTGGCTTTAAATCCTGCTTTTTAAAACCCTAATGTGTCATATGCTTTTTGCACACGACTGAAATGTTTTTGCAAAAGGCACATAACATCTCATGGAGTGGCTCTACCATAATGTCCTTAAGCATCCCATAAAGTGCTTTATTTAAGCTTTTTCTAATTTTTCACTACCATAAATAATGTTGCCGTAAGGCCTTTTTACATAAATCTTTGCACTTAGGTCATTTCCCTGGGATGGATTCCCAGAAGTGGAATTACAGGATCAAAATATATAAACATTTTAAGGCTCATCGTATATAGTGCAAATTGCTGTCCGAAGGATGTGTCCTAGTGTTTGCCCCCACGTCACCAGCTGAAGCATGGTTAATTTTTAAATGTCTGTCTGGAACACTGTTCAGAAAATGATGGTCTCCCAACAGACCAGTCAAGGGAGACCCAGAGATATCCTTGATTTCCACCAACATCTAGAAATGATCCAGATGAAGACAAGGATGGCAAGGCTGTGGCCCCTCTGTTGCAATAGGTAAATGGCCTCTTTGGCCTTAGGTCTTCCTCTCCAAGTGTAGAAGGGAGGCGTCCAACACATAGATGTCCACTGCAGTTAGGCCTGGTGGAAAGCATCACATTGACGGTTTTGGAGGCAATTCTCAACCGCAGTGAACAGAAAAATCTATTTCAGTTCAACTTACTCACCATCCAGGACAGAACCCTCCTTGAATATCAATCTGGAGTCTACTTGGTCTACAAAGTTCTACATAAATACCAAGGAATGGCGTGTGGCATCAACGCCGTGTGGCATCAATGCCGTGTGGACCTGGCTATGGACACCGCTTCTGAACCACAGGTCCTGGGTCATGACAGGTCAGCCCACGAGGCGCTCCAGGGCTGAAAGCTCAGGCAGATGAGAGAGGAGATGCTAACAGGGGTTCCGGTTGGGTGTCCCAAGGATTAAGCAGGTACTATTAGAGCAGGTGCGCCACCGATGAAGCTTGGAGACATCATTCCATGATTTCATTCATTTATTTGGTAGGTATTCACTCAGGGCTGGTTTCTGATGGTGCATAAATGAAAGGCATTGTCTCTGTTCCTAGGACCTGCACAGTCCATTGGGGAAGACAGAAAATCTCTCCCATTTGGTGTAATAATATGAGCGGCAGGGATGAGAACATTTGCCTTCACCCGTAAACCTCCATCTTAACCACTGGCTTTTCCCAGCCGACTCTTACCGCCTCACAGTCCATGGACATGGAAGAGCGCATCCTGTCCCAGTGGTTAGGCTCCCCTTTCCTGTGACCTCGTGGCTTGTTGCTTTCATTGTGAAGTTTGTGTAGCGTAGTGGTTTAGGGAGCATCACGGCAGAGACAGCAACTAGGCTGCAAAAATGATTTAGGAATGGATTTTTCCTACCTCCTCTTGCCCCAGGGAATAGGGATGACCTTCCTCAGGGCTCAGAAGAAAGCCCGAGAGACCAGAACAAAGGCAAGGGGTCCCAGGAGCTGAGGAACCTGCCCATCATTCAAGATGCAGGTCTGAGCAGGGGTTGAAGTGACTCATCCTAGGCTTTCTTTGTTTTGTTTTGTTTTTAAAAAACATTTATTTATTTTTGAGAGACAGATCATGAGCAGGGGAGGGGCAGAGAGAGAGGGAGACACAGAATCCAAAGCAGGCTCCAGGCTCTGAGCTGCCAGCACAAAGCCCGATGTGGGACTCGAACCCACGAACTGTGAGATCATGACCTGAGCCGAAGTCGGACGCTCAACTGACTGAGCCACCCGGGTGCCCCTCATCCTAGGCTTTGAAAGGCCAGGCAGCAGCCATGTTTAAAATGGACCACCTGTTGGGATGAGCACTGGGTGTTGTATGTAAGCAATGAATCACGGAATCTACCCCCAAAGGCAAGAACACACTGTATACAATGTATGTAACCGAACTTGACAATAAATTATATGTGAATAAATAAGTAAGTAAATAAATAAATAAAATAACATGGACCAGAGAGAGGACATATGTGAGGGCGAAGATTCTGGAAGCTCTGGAGACAATCCAGATGAAAGTCAGTGAGGGGCTGTACTGCTGAGCAGCAGAGAAAGTGGGAAAGAGTGCAACACACTCCCCCCAAAGGGTTGGGTGGGGTCTGGCTGGGTCTCCCTTCTCACCCCTCCCCCTACTTCAGGCTCTCCCACCTTCTGATTTTTCAAGTTCAGCACAGCTTTCAGAGCAAAAGCAGCTGCTGGTCTCCGTTCCCAAACCCCATGATGGTTAATCTTGTGCGTCAGCCTGAACACAAGGTGCCCAGATACCTAGTTAAACAAGTATTTGCGTCCGCCCTCGCTTCTCTCTGGATGGAACAGGTTCAAGTCAGATGCTGACACTGGCTCAATCCTCTAATTACCTCTTTCCTCTGATTTTCCATTTTTTGGCTTCCATTCTGTTTCCCTCATCTCCCAGTTGAGGAATTTTTTCATTCTGGTTGTCCTATTTTTTCCCTTTAATCTAAGACTCTTCCTTTTCCCCTTGTTTACAGCCTCCTATTCTTGCCATGCATGTGGGCTCTCTCTTCTTGTCCTTCTGGGGAAAGTCAAAGCTTAGAAAGTTGTTTTTTCTTCCTTGTTTTAATTTTCTTCAGGTCCTTCCTTCCTTCCTTCCTTTTTTTTTAAGAAGTGTTTTATTTATTTATTTTGAGAGAGAGAGAGAAAGAGAGAGAGAGAAGATGTGTGAATGGGGGAGTGGCAGAGAGGGAGACAGAGAATCCCAAGCACGCTCCGAGTTGTAAACACAGAGCCTGACTCAGGGCTCGAAACCATAAACTGTGAGATCATGACCTGAGCCAAAATCAACAGTCGGATGCTCAATCAACTGAGCCACCCAGATGCTCTTCCTTCCTTCCTCCCTCCCTCTCTCCTCTCCTCTCCTCTCCTCTCCTCTCCTCTCCTCTCCTCTCTTTTCCTCTCCTCTCCTCTCCTCTCCTCTCCCTCCAATTAATTTAGCTATTCTCTGTCCTCTGGGCAGTCTCCCTCCATCTCTCCTCTCCTGGGTGGGCTGTTAATTTTACGAGTAGACACTCCTCATGCGGGTGAGGGTGTCACCTGGGAGTTTCGTAGGCAGGAGATCGGATGATGAGCCCAACTTCTTGCTGGGGGATCACCGGGTGGTGGCGGGCACCCGTCTCCTCCCTGACACTGTCAGATGCTCGGGAGATACCTCTTTCCCTTCCTTTTCTGGGCGGGGGCTTAGGGGCCTGCCTGTGGGGGAAGGGAGCAGAGGTTTCCACAGTTCGGAGCATAGGTTTCACTTAATACCCACCCCCACCCCCCATTTTCACCCCTCCTCTCCTTTGCACCTGGTGTCCACACACCTGGACAGGTACGGTTTCTCCACAGCATCAGCCGGTCTCTGAGAGGTGCGGGCAGAGGAATGTGGCAGGTGGGGGAAGGGGTGTGGGTGGTCTAACCAGTCACTTTCCACCCATGCTTTCAGCACCAAGCCCTCCTGGTCCTGGTGTTTCCAAACCAGGACCCTCCCTGGGAGTCTTTGTTCTCTCTCTTACATCACACACCTCCTTCCTCTTTTGCAAGGCTGCTCCTCATCCTACACGGTCTGAGCTCCTGCCTCCTGCTCCCTGTGAACTCACAGCTTTTACTTTCCCCCCTGCTGTCATTTCCGTGGGGGTTTAGGGATCATGTGGGTGTCTGCCCCAATTGTGGGGCATCGGGGGCAGAGCTGAAACTCAGCGCTGGCTGCTGAGAGTGGGAATTCGAGGGCAAGAGGAGGGGAGAGCATGCTCACGCGGGCAGCCTGAACCGAGGAGAGGGCGGCAGAGGGGAGTGGATCGTATTTACTTGGATGATGGGTAGAAGGAGGCAGCTGAGGGACTGGGTCGGGAGGGCCTGGCCCAGCTCTGGATGTAGAGCAGGAGGAGGCTGGCATCTGGGATGAGACGTGTCCTCTGGCAGGTGCAGGACTGAGGGGGGCACGGAGCAGGAGGGGAAGGCTGGGGCTGGGATGAGAGGTGCGCAGCCGGGTGCTTCAGGAGTTTGGAGCAAACAAGCAGACGCCTGGGAGTGGTGCTTGGGTTATTTATCTGGTCTGGGGGAAACCACCGGTGGGGGGGGGTGGGGGGCCTCCCATCCAGCCTGGCTGCAGGTGCTAGAAATCACGGCAGTAGCATTTTCTGGCTTCTCCAAAGAGCCCCTGCGGGTGCTCACACATGTGCGTGCACGCGTGCGCGCACACACATGCATCCTGCAACTTGGACCTTTCCTTCAGAGCCACCCCTGACCGAGACCTCCTCGCCATGTTAAAATGAGCATCTGCCTTAGAGTAGCGTAATAGAACGTGGCATTTCTCGATAAAAATAGAACAGATCTGCTGCTGCCCAGGCACCTGGTGGGCAGGCTGACAGCCTCATTCTTTCTCAGCTTTCCATGTTATTAATTTTTAGTGCCAAAAGACAGCTCCACGGCTCCGGGCCTCCAGCCGCAGCTCTGCTGGATTGGAAGGCGTTTCTCAGCCTTGATCCCCAGGCCCCAGAGCTGGGGGAAGGCGCGTCCTCCTGGCCCCACCGCTGGGAAGGAGCTGGAGCCCCGACCGGCTGTGCTAGTTTCCTACAGTTGCCATAACAAGTCACACGGACTGGTGCCTGCAAACGCTTGTTTATTTTCTTATCGTCTCATGGCAGAAGCGTGACATGGGTTTCAAAGAGCTTAAACCAAGGCAGCTCTAGGGGAGAATCCACGTCCCTGCCTTTTCCAGCTTCCAGAGCTGCGGCTGCGCCCCACGGCCCCTTATCCATCAAGAGAGCAGCAGACTGTCTTCACGTCTCTCCCTGCTTCCAGATTCCCATCACTGGACACCTGTGTGGCATGTGCCCCCCCACCAATAATCCAGGATCGTGTTCCTGACCCAGGATCCCCAATGTAACCACACCTGCAACCTCCATCTTGCTATATAAGCGGAGGCTGGAAGGTCGGAGGGACTAGACCCTGGATGTCCCTGGGGCATGGTTCAGCTGCCCCGGCTGCTGGCGAACGTGACCCCTGCCGGCTCTCAGCCCCTCTCTACTCTGCGTCCTGTGTTTGCTTACTGGAGTGGCTTACTGTGCCCGTGCTGAATGTCCCCCAGACTGCATGCTGCTTAAGGGCAAGGCCGATGAACCGACCCAGTCCCCCTTCCCCTCCAGATCCTGGAAAGGGTTTGCTCCTTGCGAGTAGCCACTGTGATGTCTGCTAAATAAACGAACGAATTGATGATTGGTAAGAGCGACCAATACAGGGAATAAATAAGACAGCAGCTATGGTTTCAGAATTTCAAGTCCAAAAGCCAGCTGGACACCGGCCAGCGGCTGAGGGCTGTGTGGGGAAGGATGGACTGATTAGGTCAGAGTCGCACCGGACGAGCCGCCCCAAGCCCAGGCCAGGACCCAGCACAGCTGCAACTGGGACGAGCTCACGCAGCCCGCCCCGACCTTCCACGCGGAGAGCAAGGCCGCCGCTGCAGCTCGCAGACCTCACGCTCAGTGTCTCTTGGAGCCGCGCTAACCCGGAGCTCTGCAGGCCAAGCAAATGCTAGAGAGTGTGTGTTTCCAGCCCGGCTCAGCTGACACAGCACAAACCCACACAAAGTCAGACGTCCCGGGTTTCCGACTGGGGGGAAGAAACAGCTTCAGGGCTCAGAAATGACAAATCGCAGGGGCCACAGCACTTGAACTTGAAAGCTATCTGTTTGCTTCTTCTCTGGGGGCTTTCTTGAGGTTGAAACAAATCATTAGTCTACACTTGCTTCAAGTCACTTCGTTTATTTGTTTATTTAATGTTTGTTTATTTTTGAGAGACAGAGCGTGAGCAGGAGAGGGGCAGAGAGAGAGAGAGAGAGAGACAGAATCGGAAGCAGGCTCCAGGCTCTGAGCTGTCAGCACAGAGCCCGACGTGGGGCTCGAACTCACCGACCGTGAGATCATGACCTGAACCGAAGTCAGACGCTTAACTGACTGAGCCACCCAGGAGTCCCCACTTTGTTTTATTTGTAAAACAAACACTTATGTAGAAAAAAGTGCCTTTAGCCATGTTCCTTATTTTTACCAGTATCAGTAAGCTCCCCCCGCCCTTTTTTTTTTTTACAGGTTGAGGTGTGGAGAGCCGAAAGTGAGAGGTTGTGGTGAGTTACTTATCACCAAGAATGTTGCCTGGGGTCAGCCACCTCTGACAAAGAGTGGTTTTCCACTTGCCATCAACCGATGTGGATTTCGACCACAAACTCTCTCACAAACGCGGTTTCCACAGCAAACGCTCAGATCTCAGGCTCTAAGGCAGTCGTCCCTGAGGCTGTTACAGCAGACCCTGTTGCTGGAAGGTTCCCTGCCCGTCCTCGCGGGCAGGCTGGGGGACTCGCTCTGTGATGGCAGGGCGCAGAGTAAGTGCACATGATTTGCGTCTTAGGCTCCTGGTGCGCTGCTCTCCCTGCCGTCTGACAGGATGTCAGGGCCAGCGCGGGGAGTCAGCCCAGACACCTGCGCCCGTCGTTTCCCGTCCTGGTTTCCAAGTTTTTAATGATGCTTCCGACCGAGGTCTGTACAACCTTCAGCCAAGAGTGACTTATAGCATATGGGGCACCTAATTTCCCGTTTCCATCCCACTCACTTTATTCTCAGGAGCTTGTGGGCTCTACCTGCCCATCACCCAGGCAAATGCCCATGTGACTTCCACTGTAGCCACAGAACGAGAGACCACAATAACACTAATAATACAGAAGGGTGTTTGCCGTCCGTGGAGCAGCTGCTAGGTGTGTCTATCTCCTGTGTGGGATCTCTAATTCTTTTTTTTACATTTTTAAATTTTTTAAAATTTATATGAGAGAGAGACAGAGAGCAAGCTGGGGAGGGGCAGAGAGAGAAGGAGACACAGAATCCGAAGCAGACTCCAGGCTCCGAGCTGTTGGCACAGAGCCCACGTGGGGCCCGAACCCACGAACTGTGAGATCATGACCTGAGCTGAAGCCGATGCTTAACCAACTGAGCCCTCCAGGTGCCCCTCATTTTGGACTTTCTATGAGTCCAGAACAATCTGGAGCTATACAGTCCTTAGTAGGTTGTGCTATTCTGGGGAGGTGACACGGGCTAATTTAAAAGACACAGCCGGCCAAGAACTTTTTCTAAAAAAATCAGTTGAGAAAAAATAAGATGGAATCATGATGTCTGTCCCACATCTGGGCTGAGCGCGAATAAGCACTGTACCAAATTCGAAGCACACCAGCTAGGCACAGGCCCCTGGCCAGGAGACTGGACATGAGCCTCCTGGGCTCTGGCCTGGCCTTGCCGAAATTGGAGAGTTCCAGAGGCCACACATGCATCAGACAGGAGTACTTTTAGCCGCAGGTAACAGAAAACCTGGCCAATGTGTCTGAGTAAGGGCTTAATAGAAGCTTCTGGCATCCGTCTGTTGAGTCAGGGTGCTGAGCAGACGTGCTGTGATACATCTTCCCTCTCCTTTCTTTCTGTAAGACGGCTGTTATGGTTCTGGACGTCAAATATCTGTGTCATGTGCAAGCATGGGAAGGGGGCGGGGAGGAAATGGGGTCTCCACCGATCCTCTGCTTCGAGGAAGAGGACTGGTGGAGACTCCATTTCCTCCTGGCATCTGCTGTGTCCTCAGGCTTCTCTCGTGCTAATAAAATGACCCCCACAGCACCAGGCCTCACACCCACTATGCTCCTAAGCGACTGGTCCTGCTGATGCTTCTTTTCAATATGCACTAAAAGTTCCTCCCAAGCGGGGCTTCTCTGCTTCCCAAATACACCACTCTGCCACTTATCGGTTGTATCAGTTAGCTATCGCTTTATAACAAGCCGCTCCAAAATGTTAGTGGCCTAAAATAACAACCATGTATTGTTACTTGCAAGTCTTCGGGTCACTCGTGTGGCTGTGCCAGGCTGGGCCCGGCTGGGCTGACATTGGCTGGACTCGCTCGGGTGTCCAGGGGCAGCTGGCGGGTCGGCTGGGGGCTAGCCGGTCTAGAGCGGTCTGGATGGGATGATTTGGTTCTCCTTCCAAGTGCTTCTCGCATCCCTCCCACGGGTTAGCTGGAGCATGTTTTCATGGTAATGGCGGGAATCCAAGAGGGAGCAAGCTGAATCATGGAAGAGGGCCAATGGAGTCTTGCTTTCAAGCCTCTGCTTGAATCACATCATTTTGGCCATAGCACAGAATGGGGTTGGAAGGGGTCTACAGATTAGAGAAAAATAGTGGATGCAGGGCACTCATTAATTGAGGTCATTGCTGCAGTCGACCATTTTGGCTGAGTGACTTTGGACGGGTCAACATAGCCTCTCTGTTAAACCTCCTTTGCTTTCCTCATGTGTAAAATAGGAGTAAGGACAGCACCTACTTCACAGGGTCGGGAACATTCATGAGTCATTACATGATAGCGTCTGCCTCCCTCTCTTCTCTCTAGGCCAGCACGGACTCATCCCTGAGATCTTGGGTGTCAGGTAGATCAATGGAGGATGGTGGGTGATGGAGACGGTCACCAGACCAGCAGTTCAGAATCCTGGCCAGACACGCATCTCTGCCTTTAACTGTGTGTCCCACTCACCACGAGAGCCCGGCATCTCCTAATCTGTAAAACAGAATCGCTCCCGTCTCCTCACCTCATTTCTGATCGTCCTCGTTCGGCTCATCATTCGTTAGGGCTCCCAGTTGTCCACGTGACACCAGCATGAGCCAAGAGCAGAGGAGCAACGGGGGCTCTTTGGACCTTGAGCTTGGCCTTCAGGCAGCTTCCGTGGCTGCATCTCAGCCTGTGGAACCCCATCTCTGGAGAAATACTAACTGCATTCGTTTCCAGTCGCTGCTATAACATATTACCGCAAACTTACTGGTTTAAAAAAACAACACATTTATTCTCTTACAGTCCTGGAAGTCAGAAGTCTGAAATGAGCCTTACCGAGCTAAAATTAAGGTGTTGGCCAGTGTGACTCCTTCTGGAGGCTTCAGGGGCAGATCTTTTAGCTTGCCTTATTCGGATTCTAGAGCCTCTCATGTTCCTTGGCTTGTGGCTCCCTCCTTACTTCGCTCCAAACTCTTACGTTTGTCGTCACATATTCTCTGTCTCTGACCTCCTTGCCTCCCTTCTAGAAGGACCCTTGTGGTTACACTGGCCCCACCCACCTAATCTAGAATAATCTCTCTCTCTCTCTCTCTCTCTCTCTCTCTCTCTCGCCTGGAGATCCTTCACTTAATTACATCTGCAAAGTCTCTTTTAGCACATGAAATAACATATTCACGGGTTCCAGGGCTTAGGGTTCTTCGAGGCCATTTTTTAGCCTTCTGTACTAATTAGCCCACCCTTTATGGTGGACACAAGGGAGAGCTCTTCCCATTTGATGTGGCTCATTAAACCTAGTTCTAGCTTAAAAGTATAAAAGGGAAAGAACAATCCCTTATGTGTACACGGCATGTTTCCCTCCAGAGGCCACTGTGTTCAGCTCTATCCTCACAGAATGATGCCAAGGAAGCAGATCAGCCCACTGCATGGAGAAGGAGACTGAGGCCCACAGAGGTCAGAGGGGAATTCGCCCCAGCTCCCGTGGTTCCTAAGCAGCAGAGCCAGGATTTGAACTCAGGTCCTGTCTGACTCCAAATCCACCAAGACGGGACTCAGAGTGACATGCAGGAGGAGCTGCCGATAAGGGGTCCTCGATGGATGCATGGGGAGGATGAGGCCTGGAGAGGTGACGTGCCAGAGGCCACCGGGGTCTTCTGACACCTGGCAGGCCTCCTCCTCATTACAACCTCTCCCCTGCAGGCTGTCCGTGACTTTCCCAAATTCGGAGCTCCCTCCATGTGGTTTGACTCTAATCTGGAGAGAAAGAGACTAGATTCTGCCCAAAGTGACACCTCTTGCCACCGGGCTTCCTGCCTTCGTGGAGGCAAAGCACACTCTTTTCCAAACTTCAGGCCTGACCCTGACTGCAAGGGGGTTCGTGTCACTACTGCACATGGGCTCTGACCAAGTTGAATTTGATTCAATTCCGAGGGTCCTTCAGCGGGCATTGCTTCCAGTGCCCGGGGCCAGCAGAACGCACGGGAAATGGGGCCAACACCTGAGCTGCCCCTCGATCACAGTGCGGTTCAACCGACACCAGCAGGCACGCGGCACTCTGCCTGCACGGTCTCCTTTACCCCCAGAGAGGGAGCCGTTACTACTACTGAGTCAGATTGAAGCTCAGAGAGGTTGAGTGACTCACCCAAGGTCACGCAGCTAGAGAAGGGCAGGACTGGGCTCCGAGTCCCGACCTGCCTTTCGCTAGTGCCACATTTTGCCTCTCATCCAAACACCGACCCCTTATATTTGATCAGCACCCGGAATTCTCCAAAGGCTTGTATTAGCTGTCATCTCTAACGCCCGCGCCCAGGTCCTGCCGCTCTGACCTGGGCTGTAATGCTCCTCAGGTTGTCCATCCTCTGTTCAGTCACCCCTGACCACCCATAGACACTCCAGTGTGCCGGGCCCCGGGTGCAAGGGGGCAGCAAGCAGAGCTAATCCCAACATTTGCCTGGAACTTTCCAGGGACAGAGCCTCTGAGAGCGGCAGGGAGGCCCAGCTTTGCTGTGTGAGGCCGAACCTACTCGGATAGGGGCCTCCCCTCCTGAGACCTCCCCTCCTCGAGGGCCAAGTGCAGCAATATAATGAGATACTGAATATAGAACATTCCGTTCCAGGCCTGGGATATAAGAAGCACTTGAGAGGCGCCTAGGTGGCTCAGTCGGTTAAGCGTCTGACTCCGGCTCAGGTCAGGATCTCACAGTTCGTGAGTTCAAGCCCCGTGTCGGGCTCTGTGCTGACAGCTCAGAGCCTGGAGCCTGCTTTGGATTCTGTGTCTCCCTCTCTCTCTGTCCCTTCCCCACTCGTGCTCTGTCTCTCTCAAAAATAAATAAACATTAAAAAAAAAAAAAAAAAGAAGCACTTGATAAGATGGAAGCGCTATTCTATTATTACGTAACAGAGCAGGACTACATAATCTATAGGGACGTGTATATAGTGTGAGTATGATAATTTGTCGAACTCAACATCTCATTTGGATCTTGTACCAAGAGGGACCCCGGCTCGTAACTGAGGCTCAGGAAACATTGCGGGAACACATGTTGAATTAGAAGGCGCCTGGGTGGTTTAGTCGGTTAAGCGTCCGACTTTGGCTCAGGTCATGATCTCGCAGTTCTCAGGTTTGAGTCCTGCATTGGCTCTGTGCTGGCAGTTTGGAGCCTGGAGCCTGCTTCAGATTCTGTGTCTCCCTCTCTCTCTGACTCTCCCCTGCTCACTCTCTCTCTCTCTCTCTCTCTCTCTCAAAAATAAATAAACATTAAAAATTTTTTTTTAAAAAAGAAGCGTACCTGATCTCAGTTTTACAGAGGAGGCGGAGGTGCAGAGAGTCAAGGGAGCGAGCCCCGGGTCAGCCAGCTGCTCAGTGGCAGAGCTGGGATTGGAACCGGGGCCTGGCTGGCTCCAGACCCGGAACTCTGACTCCTGTCTGTGGGCCGCAGGCCCCGTTCTGTGGGCAGACAGGCAGGGAGCACGCGTCTGTGATTTCCTGGCGTGTCTCCGCCCAGCCCTGCTGGCCGCCCTCCCCAAAGACCAGGGGTGGGGGCTGAGGGCAGGGAGCGGAGAGAGGGTGCCTCTAGTTTGCACCGTAGCACAAAGGGGACCCCCGCTGCACCCATCATGCCTGCCTGCTCCCTGGCGCTCTGGGCTGGGTCTGGGGCAAGGGCCCTGCTCCCACCCAGGAGCACCATTGCGTCCCCCGACACGCTGGGTACTGTGCTGCCAATCAAGGCCGATCGCTTCCTCCAGTCCTGGCAGACCTTGCCTGGACTGCCCGCCCCCGTCTAAAAGCCAGAAATCCCTTTGTGACCCCGAGGTCACCTCTTTTACTCAATCCTCTCATTCAGGAAATGTCCCAATCTGCCTCTTGTTCACGATTCTGTCTCATCTGTGATGTTTCTCCGCGTGGAAAATTTCCCGTGCTAGGCTGTGGCTGCTGTGCGGATAGATAATCACACGAATTGACATGCATTTGTGTGTGTGCGTTTCATGAAGCGTTGCTAGAACACGGAGCTCACGGTTTTCCCTGCGGTTTTGACTGGAACGAAGCCGCTGAAGGTGGGAGGGTGCAGCCCACAGGCATGTGTCGGGACAGCCTGAGTGGGGAGCACCACTGCTCTCACAATGCATCTGCTGCTGAGGGTCCAGAGGCGGATGGTGTGGATGTGGACCCCGAGCCACTGACTGGTGTGTCGTTCCTGGTCCTTGGAAGCAGCTGCCCGCCCCTCATCGAGAGCCTTCAGCGGGCAGGGGCTGCCCTCTGCACCCGCACGCATTGCCCTCCGGTCTTCCCAGATGCCTGTGAGATGGGCCTTTCTCACACCTTGCTGGCGCGTCAGTGAATCAGACTTGGGGGAGGAAACCCACGCAGAGCCCATGCAGACGCGTGGTTGCAGTAGGAACACATCCTGACCCCGCTCTCCACCCCCGGTGTGGGGTCTGGCTGCCGCTGGGAGCCTTAGGTCCCACTCGTGACCGTGCCCAGATTCTGGCGCCTCGCGGGGTCCGTAGAGTGAATGTTCAACCCTCCACAAGGGTGTGAATCTTGGGGCACAGATCATTGGTCCCCATTTCAGAAGCCGCCACCCACACTTTACAATCCCTGTTTCAGCTGCCCTGTGCTCCGAGTGGCTCCCTGAACCCTGTCATGCGCCTTTGCAGATGCTGTTCCCTCCGCCCGGAGTTCCAGCCCCTCCTCCCTCCAGCCCACCTGGTGCTGAAGCCTCTACTTAGGTGTTATTTCCTCTGGGCTCCTGCCAGCAGCACCCACCTCTGTGTGGGCTTCTCTGGTCAGGCCGTTGATCACTTTCAGAAAACAGTAAATTTTCTGTTTACTTGTCAGTTTCACCCTCTTCCCCCACCCCTGCCCCTGCCTCCTGTGCATTCTACACAGGACCCCACACATTGTGATGCCCAATAAATGCTTTGCCGAATGAGTGAATGAATAAACGACGTATCGGGGCCCTAGCTTGGAACCCAAGACCCCAGCCCCGCTGGTTCTGGACCCTGCCCCCTGCCCTGGGGGCCGTCTGCCGCATCACCTCTCCCCGGAGCCCCTGTGTCATATCAGTAACCAGGCCATTACGGTGTCTGACTTGCCCTGACTTTGAAATAACTCTTCCCCTGCAGGGCTCAGGTGCATTTTCCTGGAAACCCTCTCGCTGTTCTTTGCCTCCCTCCTCCCCTTGACTTGGAACTCCGGGGCCCTGCCAGAAACTAGAAGCTCATTACTAAACCAGGCACTGCTTTATATTATCCTGGAGACCACAGATTGAAAACATTAGCTTCTATCTCAGCTGAGGACTGACATAGTAAAAGGCTCCTTGAGCTGTTAGCTGTCAAGGAGAGAAAGCTTTTCATCTACATGAGTGATCGCTTCCTGTGTTATCCGCAAAGACAGCTGATTTACATCCCAGACACATTCACGCAGGGCCGGGAGCTGCTGCCACTGTGGGATCGAGTCGTGTGTTTTCCACTTCGCCTTTTCTCGGGGTTGATCAGAAGACACGTTGGGGCAGCAAGGGTGGGAGCAGGGAGGCAGGCTGGGCCCCACGGCTTGGGAGGAGGCCAGGAAGGCTGGCAGAGCAGGCGCAGGGCAGCTGTCCCTCCCCACCTCCCCTCACACCCCACCTCAGTCTGCCAGCTGGTCCTCCGACCTTGACCTCCAGGATATATCCCTGAGCCAGCCCCTCCTCCCTTCCAGTCCAGGCCACTGTATCTCTTATGGGGCGGGGGGAGGCAGGGGGCTTCTGCACCAGCCTCTCCACCATCTGTGGGCTTTCTGGCTTCTGCCCTTAGGTCTTACAGCTCCTTCTCCACACAGCAGGTGGAGGGAGCCAGCTCACGGCTCTCCTCGGTCTCTCACGTGCTGGGATGAATCCTGGCCTCCAAGGCCCTTCACACCTGCCACCTACGACTTCCCAGTCTCATCTGAGCTCAGTATCCCCTCTTCACACCTGCCCTTCCAGCCCCCAAAACACCCCAGGCTAATCCTGCTCCTGATACCTTCACACCTCCCATCTGTGCCCTGGAAACAGACTTCCCCACATCGTGCCGCCGGTTCCTCCTCCACACGGGTGACCTGCTTAAATGCCCCGCTCCCTCCGGGTCTGCCTTGACCGCGTGGTCTGACCTAGAGCCTCCCTAGTCCATTGCCATGTTTAATGTCCCCACTCCCCGGAAATGCATCCGTTTTCTATGCCCTAGAGTGGACATTGATCAGAGCAGGGAGAGACTTGTCTGTCTCATTCTCTACTGGACCAGGACCATGCCCAGCACAAAACAGAGGCCCGATACATCTTGATTGAAGGAATTAATGAAAGCCAGGTGACAGAAGGCCAAGGGAGGGGGACAGAGCAAAGAGGTAAAGTTGGCCCCTAAGCAGGTGCCAATATGTGGGGATTCGATAGTAATAAATACAACTGCTACTATTGTGTGTTGGGTTGTGTTTTAGGTCCTGAGATTATCCACAGAGACTGGTAACCCATCACTGTGACGGGGAGAATCAGCAGAGGAAGCTGTACCCTCGAACACCCGAAGACAGATGGGGTTACTCCTGGTGCTGGAGAATGCAGGGCCCAACGCAAGAGGGACAAGAGGAAAGGAATTTGAAAACAATACAAAACAAAAACAAATCCTGAATGCTCACATCTTAATTTATTATCATTACTTAAAATTTTTTTAAATGTTTACTTATTTTCCAGAAAGAGAGAAGAGACAAAGTGTAAGCAGGGAAGGGGCAGAGAGAGGGAGACACAGAATCCGAAGCAGACTCCAGGCTCTGAGCTGTCAGCACAGAGGTCGATGTGGGGTTTGAACCCGCAAACCATGAGACCATGACCCGAGCCAAAGTCAGGTGCTTAACGGACTTAGCCACCCAGGCGCCCCTATTATCATTATTTTTTAAAGCTTATTTATTTATTTTGAGAAAGAGGGAGAGAGAGAGAACAAGTGGGGGAGGGGCAGAGAGACAAAGAGAGACAGACAGACAGACAGAGGATCTGAAGCGGGCTCTGTGCTGATGGCAGAGAGCCTGATGCAGGGCTCGAACCCACAAACTGTGAGATCATGACCTGAGCCGAAGTCGGATGCTTAACCGACTGAGCCACCAGGCGCCCCACATCTTGATGTAATACACAAACTCTCAGGCATCTCATACACTTGCCGTATTTACAAGCCATGTGCTGTAATGTAAAACGTGTTTCATGAAGCTTGAAGTCTACACAGAATACAGGGTCCTGATATATATTTTTAAAAGAGAGAAAGACAGACCTATTTGTAGCAAATCCCTTGCATTCCTGGACCAAGTGTCTGGAAGCTTAGGGAGAGGAAACACCCAGAAGAAAGACCCAAGTGTATTAAAGGCCTGAATGGAGACCTTTGATGTTAGTCCCCCAACAAGCTTTGTAACCCGGAAGGTCCCGCAAATATTTCAGAGCAGAGACAACTTTTTAATTTTTTTTGCACTGACCAGAGATCCAAGTGATTGCTCCCTAGTTTCTTGTAACCCCAGTTACTTCTTGTCCTACAGGAAAATTTCTATTTCTGACTAATTTCCCTTCTCAGATCACTTGCGGGCTGGAGAGATTACGGCATTGTGTCTCCACGGCACCGTTCGTTAAGGACAATCCCGGCCAGGCATGATTACAGCTCACGTTTCCATGTGTCACCTCGAATCCCTACAAACTGGAGGAAGGAGATTGAGCGTCTTCCCAAAGCTGGTTACGTGTCAGATTGCAAACTCAAGACTGGGTGGCTCGGTCCTACTGTGGTGCTTTACGCTATTTATGTTCTCTACGTCTTCTCGTGCAGCAGGCATGAGGCTGTCAGCAACAAGAGTGTAGTTCTTCTGATGTTTGTCAGGCGCCTGATGTGTGCCAGGCCCGCTGCAAACGCCAGACAGATGTAGCCCACAGTCTGTCTATCCATTCAGCATCGGGGAGATCATTATCAGGACGTGGGGCTGCAGGCAAAGCCCGGGAGCCGAGGCAGGCCTCCACTTTCTGCAAAGGATGAGCGTGTGCGCGCGCACGTTGGGGGTTAGGCTCGGGATTGGAAGGTACTCCCTGCACTATATCAGTATTAAGGCAGATCTTCTGGGGTGCAGGGGCCAGGCTGTGGGGCAGGGGCTCGGACCCTTGTTTCTGACCCAGTGTGGCCAGCAGACAGCCTGGAGATGCTGAATTCTCGCAGGTGCTGGGCCAGGCATACCCTCCCTTCTCTAAATCAGGGTAGAACTGGGCTCAGAGCTGCTCCAAGCTGGGGCTGAGCTTGTGGGGATGAATGGCTCTCGATACTGAGAGAGGAGGAGCAAGGACGGGTCTGGGCCGTCACGGCACAGCGGGCTCGGCTGAACTCCACGAGTCTGTGAACATTTAGGGGTTGTTCCTCGATTCTGCTTTGCCCCTGTGCCTGTCCGTCTCCCGGAGCAGGTCCCTGTAGCCGGGTGACGAATGGGAACACTGCAGGAATCACCCTTTTCCCGGTCCCCGGGGAATCCAGTTTTGGGGGGGAGGGGTGAACAGCTGATGAAGTAACGACATCTTTTGCTCTGTGTTCAGTGAAGCCTCGATTAGCCAGATCCTCCCTCATTGATCCAAACACCCAGATTTCTGCGATGAGAAAGGTGAACTGCAAGGGGAAAAATACATGCTGTTGTCAGAAGTGTAGGAGGAACTTCTGAGATGTGAATGATGGCTGGTTCCATTTCCACCCAACCTTCCATCTCACCTGTCTCAGCAGGTGAGAATCACCGATGTCCCACTGTGGAAGCCAGAGGGAAAACCAATGAGCGTTCCAAAGCAGGAAGGGGTGGCGGTGTGACCCGAGGCAGAGACTCAGGATGGCGTCTGATGAAAGAAGCCATCACCCCTGGCCGTTAGGAGAGTGGCCCCTGGGGACCCTCAAGAGAGCATTTTCAGTAGAGGTTGTGTGGACACAGCGGGTGACGGGGTTGGCGGTGACACGATGATCAGGTGCTCTGTACGAGGTGTTAAACTTGAGGAACAGCGCCTCCAGCCCTTTCTGAGAAGCCTGGCTGCCCAGGTCCCCAGAGATAGTAAGCAACACCTGAAGCACCTACTGTGTGCCAGGCACAGAGTCCCAAGTACTCAGCAGACATGAGCTCATGGAACCCTCACGACTGCACACAGTAGGCAGCGTTCTCGTGACACCTGTTGGTCAGGCAAAGCACTTGCTGAAGTTCACATGGCTGGCAAATAGCAGAGCTGGGATTTGAACCCAGGCAACCAGGCTCCAGAGGGTGTTTGCTCCTTTTCAAAACAGTAACGTGGTGGTGAGGAGGCTCGTTTTAATGTTTATTTATTTTTGATAGAGAGAGAAAGAGAGAAACAGAGTGCAAGCGGAGGAGGGGCATAGAGAGAGGGAGACACAGACTCTGAAGCAGCCTCCAAGTTCTGAGCTGTCAGCACAGAGCCCGATGTGGGGCTCGAACCCACAAACCGCGAGATCATGACCTGAGCTGAAGTCGGATGCTCAACCCACTGAGCCACCCAGGTGCTCCGAGTAGGCTCATTTTAAACAGTGAGAAGGTCAGGGCACCTGGGTGGCTCAGTTGGTTAAGGATCCAGCTCTTGATTTGGGGTCAGGTTATGATCTCAGGGTTGTGGGATCGAACCCCGCATGGGGCTCTGTGCTGAGCATGGAGCCTGCTTAAGAGTCTCTCTCTCTCTGTGTCTCTTTCTCTCTCTTCCTCTGCCTCTCCCCCATTCCCACATGCTTTCTCGCAATAAATAAATAAATAAATAAATAAATAAAGTGGGGAGGTCCTCATGATATTTATATGAACAAAGCCAGGTATCGGCCAGCATCCCGGGGACCTGAAATCTCCAAGCAACCGTAACTGTGACCACAGCCTTGCATATCAGACGTTCCACCCACTAGATCTGTGCAATGAGGTCCTCTCCACTTCATCCCCAGAATGTCCGGCAAGTTGGAGCCTATGGGGCCCCAGTTGAAATAATATGCGGCCCTTTGTTATGACAGGGTGCCTTGAAGCTGGGCCCCAGGGGCCTCCAAGGTCAGTAGGAGCATGAGCATTTGGCAATGTAATCAGAGAGTCTTGCGGAGTGCTGGGGGTGCGTGTGCCCAGCCTTCAAGAGCAGCCTGGTTTCCATCAATTGATGAATCGAGTTTGCAGAGTGCCTACATGTCCGTTGGACTTTCGAATTGGGCACACGGGGTTCAGGTTCTAGCTCCCCCACGAACCCGCTCTGTGATCTCGGCCCAGTGATGCTCACTTTCCCAGCCTCAGTCCTCATCTCCAAAATGAGGTGGGCCCGGGCAGCACAGTCCCGATGCGGGGGGGGAGGGGGGGGCGGGCTCCCTCCCCTCACCCCAGCGTTTGGTTAGATGCTTGCTCTCTACAGAGACCTAATTTCTTCATCATCAGAAGGCTGCCACCGGGCTTCAGGGAATGACCTACTTACAGCCAATTGCTTCCTTCTGGGTCGTTCTGATGGATTAAATGAAGAACCATTTAAAAGCACGACCCAAAGAGCCAGAGGCAAAGGCTGCAGCGGGGTCCTCGCAGGTGGAGCCCCACGCATGCGCAGGGATGCTGCGCTCCCCGCGGCCGAGGGGCCGCCCCACCGCCAATCAGATCGCAGGACCTCCCTTGCCATCCTGCTCCCCTAACTGGGCCAGTTGCAAAGCGAGCCCCGGATAAGACGGGTAATTACAGACACGCGGGGGCCATCTGTGCCCCTCGCTGCTTCCTCTGCCCTGACCGGTCCAACCTCTCTTGTTCCGCTGTAGTCCTGCCTCTGCTGTGCTGGGAATACTTTTATTTCTGAGAGCATTTTCCACGAGGCATTTGCAGGAAGAGAGTCTCTGCGTTATGTTTCCAGCACACCTCTGGGTTCCTGTAGGACTTGGCCGGCCGGTCTGACCAAGGGACATTTCAGTCCAACAAATGTTTGCTGTGGCCTCCTGATGTTCCCGGCACCGGGTTCCACGCTGCCACGCGGAGATGAACGGGACATGGTGTCTTACCCCCCAGTTAGTAAATCACCATTGACTGAAGCCACGCGGTGCACCCGGAGCTTTGCAAATGTTTTTCTTCCCCACCGCCTTCATGAAGGTTCCAGGTGAGGAGTAGGAGGCTCAGAAAGGTTAAGTCATCAGCTCAAGGTCACACAGCTCGTGAGGGCTAGAACTGAGCTTTGGATTCAGGGATGTTTGACAGCAAACCCCACGTGCTTTCAAGTACTCTGAGCTACCTTTTTGACAAGGAGCCAGCGGAGACAAAGACAGAAAGCCTTAAGTACTATCCCGACAACATAAACCCACATGCTGCAAGTCAAGGCCGAGTAAGACGGATGCTGTCACAGAAGTCTGACCAAGGAGGGGGGAGCCAGGCATCGTGACCAAAGAGGAGGCAGGAGTCCTCGTCCCAGGCTGCACGCTGTGTGCCCCTGGCTTCCTGACCCCCTGGAAGGTGGAAAATACTAGTGTGGTGGGAGGGATCAGTGCCCATGCCTCCCTTTCTCTCCCTTGTTATGGGGAGGGACAAAGTAAGGCCAGGCTGAACCAACTTCACCCTTGGCCTTCCTCCAACAGAGCTCTGCCACGAATGACCAGTGCCTCTCCCCACCCCGTCCTCCGTCCCTTGGGGCAGGGAAGACATCAAAAGCCCCTCTTGCCTTGAAGAGGCCAGACAGGCCCCCCTGCCAATGAAGAACATATCGTTTCTTCATTTGGCTTTAGACTGTCCTACCCTGTGGGAAAAATGTCTGTCCTTGGGAGAAATGCCAACTTTACAGATTTAGTAACGAAAGAGCTGGCAAGTATCACGGCTCTTGCCGATAAGGGAACTTGAATCAGAGAGGCCAGGTCTGCCCTGGGCCGGCAGGCTGGAGCCCCTCAGACTAGCTGCCCCTGCCCCTTCCCCCAGGCTTGTGAGACGGGACGGTGCCCACCTGGCAGGGCCCACCTGGCCAGAGCCCGCACCCTGCTCTGGAGCAAGGGCCAGCCCAGGAGGAATGCTCTGCAGGGGAGGGCGGCCATGGGGAGGGAGAGCTCCCTTTGGGCAGGGGCGGCATCTATCCAGTGGGAGACAATGAGTGAAGAGCTGGCCCGCAGGTGGGAGGCAGGAGAAGGGGCTGGAGGGAGGGACAGGCCGCTGGGGACAGGCCTAAGGTCCCAACTGTTTCGTATTGCGAAGCTCGAGAGAAAGTCCAAGTTCGCTCAAACTCTACCTTCATCTCTCCTGCATCAAAATTTGCCTTTGCGCACCTTTTTTAAACTTGACTTTGCCTGCCAAGCCTGGTGTGCTAATGTTGTGGAAACTGATAGAGGGTTCCATCTCACCCCATCCTGGTGGAGAAAGGGCGTGGCCAATGAGGTAGACTACACCACTTGGCAATGTTCGATATTATTGAGTGCTTGTGTGTGTGTGTGTGTGTGTGTGTGCATGCCAATATTATACATTTTTTAAGGTTTTATTTATTTTTGAGACAGAGAGAGACAGAGCATGAGAGGAGGAGGGGCAGAGAGACAGGGAAATACAGAATCTGAAGTAGGTTCCAGGCTCTGAGCTGTCAGCACAGAGCCCGATGCGGGGCTCGAACCCACGAACGTGAGATCATGACCTGAGCTGAAGTTGGAGGCTTAACCAACTGAGCCACCCAGGTGCCCCTACATTTTTAAACTGTATAATTATATACAATTTCCTTTCCTGTGAAGTTATTTGAGCTTTTCCCGATTTGTCCAGTGGGTTGTTCTTACTGATTTGCACAAGTTCTTTATATATTCCAGAAACTAACACTTTGCTATACATTGTTAGTATTTTGGCTCACTTGGGTCATTATGTTTTCCTTAAGGTATTGTCGTCGGAGGGATACTTTGGGGCACCTCAGAATTAACCGGTCTGTTTTTGTGCATCATCTCAGGGATGGCTGTCCCTACTCCAGTTGCAAACAGGTTTTCTGTGATTATCTCTCAATAATTTCATTTATTTCCTTTCTAAAGTTAGGGCTCTCTAAGCCATTTGTGATTTTATCTCATAAAAGGTGGAGGAGCGCGGGGGCGGGGGCAGGGCGCCTGGGTGGCTCAGGTGGTTAAGCATCCAGCTTCAGCTCAGGTCATAATCTCACAGTTCATGAGCTCAAGCCCCGTGTCGGGCTCTGTGCTGACAGCTCAGAGCCTGGAACCTGCTTCGGATTCTGTGTCTCCCTCTCTCTCTGCCCCTCCCTGCTTGCACTCTGTCTCTCTCTGTCTCTCTCAAAAATAAATAAACATTTTAAAAGTTTTTTAAAAAGATGGAGGAGGGGAATTCTTTCTTGCCCCCATTAATCCAACCCCCTTACATCCATCTACTGCTCTTCCCCGTGTTCCCTCTATTGCAATAGCGAGAGAGCCCTTCCTGCTTCTAGGACAAGCCTTTCACGGGGTCCCCCTCGGTGCGGTCCTTCTGCAGGACATCCTTCAGTGAATGCCTTGCCTGTCATCACTCTGTCTCTGTCGCCCGGATCACTTTCGTCAGCACAAAGACATGGTTTCACTGCCTCTACCTTCAAAGAGCCCTCCCTCCCTTAGGGTCAGATGGAGTAGCTTGCAACCAGCCTGTGCTACTGCCCAGCTATAAAGATCTGGGTAAAAGAAAAAACTGTACTTTCCAGAGCATCAGGGAGCCGTGGAGGCAACAAGCACCAGAGGAACTAAACTGGCAGAAGATGATCTGCCCAGAGGTGACACCGGCAGCCTGCCTTTTCCTTCGGGCCATTTCGGATTCTGGGCACAGGCTGGAGGCTGGAATCCAGGCCAAGTCCAACGCAGAGGTCTCTGAGGAGGCTTGAGGGGCCCAAACGCCCAGCCACATTCCACCTTGAGATAGGTTTCAAATTACGAAGCTGCGTGTTCTGAGAACCCTGAAGAGCCCTAAAAACTCAAGTGGAGTTTTCTGGAGTCCCTTGAGTAGACAAACACGGGCTACAGGATGGAGTTCCTGGGGTGAAGTGAGAAGAGCGGAAGGCACCAGAGGGAGCAGTGAACTGACACCTGCCATGAGTCGTCAGCTGTCAGCCACCTGCAGCCGCTTGTGTCTGGAGAGCACCTGCTGAGTCTCTGTGCAGCTGGACAGACGGAGGGCTTGGGAGACTTCAAACACAAGCTGCTCTCCAACAGGCACATGAAACGATGCTCAGCGTCACTCATCATCAGGGAAACACAAATCAAAACCACACTGAGATACCACCTCACGCCGGTCAGAGTGGCTAAAATGAACAAAACAGGAGACTATAGATGCTGGTGAGGATGTGGAGAAACGGGCACCCTCCTGCACTGTTGGTGGGAATGTAAACTGGTGCAGCCGCTCTGGAAAACAGTGTGGAGTTTCCTCAAAAAATTAACAATAGAACTCCCCTATGACCCAGCCATAGCACCGCTGGGGATTTACCCAAGGGATACAGGAGTGCTGATGCATAGGGGCACTTGTACCCCAATGTTCATAGCGGCACTTTCAACAATAGCCAAATCGTGGAAAGAGCCACAATGTCCATCAACTGACGAATGGATCAAGAAGATGCGGTTTATTTATACCATGGAATACTACACGGCCATGAGAAAGAATGAAATCTGATCATTCGTGGCAACGTGGATGGACCTCGAGGGTGTTGTGCTAAGTGAAATAAGTCAGGCGGAGAAGGACAGATACCGTATGTTTTCACTCATAAGTGGAACAGGAGAAATTTAACAGAGGACCATGGGGAGGGGACGGGGGAAAAAGAGTTAGGAAGAGGGAGGGAGGCAAACCTTGAGAGACTCTTGAATACTGAGAACAAACTGAGGGCGGAAGGGGAAAGGGGAACAGGAAGGGGGGTGATGGACATGGAGGAGGGCACTTGTGGGGAAGAGCACTGGGTGTTATATGGAAACCAACTTGACAAACTATACAACAAACAAACAAACAAACAAACACAAGCTGCCCTGTCCCCCAAGGCCTTTTGTAAATGGGTGCGGCTCGGGACAGGGCATTGGAGAGCAGTGACACCCTCCCCCACACACCCAAGACAAAACCAAATCTTTTTTTTTTTTTTATTTGAGAGAGAGCGAGCGTGCAAGCAGGGGAGAGGGGCAGAGGGAGGGAGAGAAAGAGACAGAGAGACAGAGAATCTTAAGCAGGCTCCACACTCAGCACGGAGCCTGATGCAGGGCTCCATCCCATGACCCTGGGATCATGACCTGAGCTGAAATCAAGAGTCAGACGCTCACCCGACAGAACCACCCAGGCGACCCCCAGCTGAATCTTCTGTAGTCTCTCTGTGCTGACACAAAAGCCTGCCAGGCTCTTGATTGGAAGGCACATGACAGGGACAGAGCAGACTGAGGGTGGACAGCTGATTCTTTTTTTTTTTTTTTTACATTTATTTATTTTTGAGAGACAGAGAGAGACAGAGCATGAACAGGGGAGGGGCAGAGAGAGAGAGAGACACAGAATCTGAAGCAGGCTCCAGGCTCTGAGCTAGCTGTCAGCACAGACCCCGACGCGGGGCTCAAACCTAAGAACCGTGAGATCGTGACCTGAGCCGAAGTCGGAACGCTCAACTGACTGAGCCACCCAGGCGCCCCTGATTCTTATTGGAACCAAACCTTGATTTCGCTCTGTCCTAACTGGAATTAAGCTGTTCGATACCTCGCTGTACCTGCCCAGCAGAGGAAAGGGTTAACTCCCTCTCGGGGGAAGGATAACATGATCTAGGACTTTTCAGTGCTTTTATATGTAATACTTGGTATCCCTTTAAATATCTCCAAGAGAAAAAGCAGACAATAAAAGGACAGCCACTGGTAAGCCAGAGCTGTCAGAAAAGAACTTCAAAATAACTGGTGAGTTTGTCCAAGGATAGAGAAAGGATGATGGACAAAGTGATTAAAAGGGTAGTTATCAGAGAAGTTTGAATCTGTAAGGAAGCATCAAATGGGCATCCTGGCCCTGCTACCTGCAATTAAGAAATCTGATTGGTTAACGAGCAGATCAGACACGGCAGACGCCAGGATTAACGAACTCTAAGATCGGCGCATATACATGAAACACCAAAATTGAGGCTCGGAGAGGAAAAGAATAATCTTTTGAAAAGGCAGAACAGAGCACAGGGGACACGGCATACAGTTTCAAAGCTCTGACAGTGTGGGAGAGGAGTCCTGGAGGGAAGGAGGGAGGAGAGAATGAGGTAGGAACGAGGTAGTGAAGACACAATGACCGAGAATTTCCCAAAATATTAGAAAAGCTATTAGCGTTCAGGGAATTGATCCAGATCTAGGTCAGTGAACAAACATCGGTTGTAATTGTTGTGTGCCAGCAACAAATATAGTACAGAATTTACAATATCACCCCTCAAAACAGCAGTAAATACTTAAAGACTAAATCTAATGAAAGCATAGGAAAAATGAAAGACAACCCAAATTACGGAAGGACGAGCACTGTTTTGATTCTCTCCAAAACCTACGTGCGACACAAGGGCAGGGGTAGGCACTGACACGTTGATTCTAAAATTCCCGTGGAAACGCAAAGGGGAGAGAGTAGTTGAATTAGTCAGGGTTCTGCAGGACAACGACGAATAGGATGTGTGTGTGTGTATATACACATATATGTAGAATAGAAAGAGATTTGTTATAATGAACTAGTTTGCATGATTAGGGGGGTCCGGCAAGTCCCAAATCTGCAGTGTGGGCCAGCGGGCTCGAGACCCGGAAGAGCCAACCGTGCAGTTCCAGTCTCAAGGCCGACAGGCTGCAGACTCAGGAGAGCTGAGGAAGTAGATGAGGTGCAAAAGCAGTCGGTTGGAGGAGGTTGTCTCTCGAGGAGGACAGTCTTTGTGTTCCATTCAGGCCTTCAACTGATTAGATGAGGCCCACCCATATTATGGTGAGCAATTTGCTTTACTCAGCGTTGACCAATTTAAATATTAATCTCATCCCCAATCACCTTTCAGTTTATATATACAATTAACCAGCACAATAGCCAAGGCACTCTAGAAGAAGAACAAGGCTAAGGGACTCACGCTCTGAGATATCAATACCCATTTTAAAGCTATAGTAATTAACAATGTGCTATGGACACGGGATGTTAAAGCAGAATAATGGAAGAGAAGAGGGTGTCCAGAAACAGATCCATGCATATATGGTCCCACTTTTATGTCAGAAGTGACAGTACAGTACAGAATAATCTTTTATTAGATGATATTAAATTAATCAGTATCAATATGGAAAGAAATTAATCTACATCTACACCTCTCGCTTCCTTACATCATACACAAAAGCCAACTGTATCTAAAAGTAAAAGAATATAACCTTGGAAGGAAACAGAGTACATCTTCAATGCCTCGGAATTAGCAATGCTGTCCTAAACCCTCCTTCTTCAGTTCTGCGTTTGGGTTGAATTTCTTTTATCATCCTGCAAATTTATTCTGTTCACCGTTTGACAGATGTAGAGTTGGGATTCACTAACTAATTAATTTATTTATTTATTTTTGAGAGACAGAGAGAGACCAGAGCAAGAATTGGGGGAGGGGCAGAGAGAGACGGAGACACAGGATCCGAAGCAGATTCCAGGCTCTGAGCTGTCAGCACAGAACCCCATGTGGGGCCCGAACCCATGATCTGCGAGATTGTAACTTGGGCCGAAGTTGGACACTCAACCGACAGAGTCACCCAGGCGCCCCTAGAGTTGGGACTTAGGTGTTCTTGTTTGTGTTGTTAACTGAGGCATCCCCACCCAGGCCTTTTCTAGTGGTCAGCGATTACAGAGTCGCTCTTTTATTTTACCATTTGTTCAAACATTTATCCAGTGCTTACAGTGCCACCGTCACTGCTCTTGACCACCTTGGTCTGTTCTGGCTGCTTCCCCAGTGGAGCAACCCCTCTGTGCCCTGTTACTTCCATGCTATCTGCCTTCGCTGGCCTGCCTGCCTTGGCCAGCTTGGGCTCAGTGCATGGGAGGAGCTGAGCAGACGGTGCAGAGATCTCCATGTCTCGTAGAGTCTTCTGAGCCCGAGTATCTTGTGCCCCTTTATTCGGGGTTTGGAATCCCCCCCAAGCTAGGTGGGCCTGGGGCCAGGACACTGGGGCTTGGGGCTTGCAAAGGGCTTCCTCTGCTGGGGGACAGCATAGGGGCCAGTCTTTACCAGGCTCCGCCGGGGAGCAATCCCGGAAAGGTCAACATGTTTTTCTCTAAGATGTTGGCGACACCCACCCCAGAGAGTGAATATACTTCAAGTTGCGGGTACCAACGATGGCCAACATGGCCAGGAGACATTGCCATATCTCAGACATGATATGCCCAGGGGCCCGCTGCAGGACAGGGGTCTAAACTTTTGTTCTCATTGCCTGCCAGCTCTGGTCTTTCTTCAGTGCAGGCCCAAGGTTAGGAGGGGACATCGGGAGGAGGGCGGTCCGTGAAGCAGTCCGTTCACTGCGCGCCTCTACGCTATCTGATGATTTTGTTCTGTTTGCTCATGGAAGCCTTTACTTACACCTTGTCCCCCTACTGATGAGGAGGTGTTCTTGGCCTTCACCTCAGCCCCCCGCTGCCGTTTCGGCAGCAGCCATGGGAAATCTCTCTGCCCCTGGTTCTGGGTGAGCCAGACTGGGTGAAGGCAGGCAGCAAAGCACATGAGCGTTAGAGCCAGGAGCAGCAGGGTTCACATTCCCCCTCCGCCGCCCGCCGTGCTCGGGCCACAAAACCCCTCAAGCCTCAGTTTCTTCGTTTATGAAAGGCAGATGACCATCTCAAGCTCACAGAGCTGTTGGAGGACATAAATGAGACAACATACGTCAAATGTCTCACTTAGCATGGGTGCCCTGCACATATTAAGCGACTCTGCCCCCACCCCATCTATAGCCGCACACCTGCTCATCAGGGAGTGAGACTGAGAATATCCACTATCGGTGGAGATATATACTCGTTGGGTCAGTGTTACAAGGGCAGGACTGATGGCTTGTCCTCAGGGAGGAGGGGACTAGGGCGGGAACATAACTATTGGGCATCGTTTTTTCCAGGACCCACAGTGTGCTGGGCACTACTCTTGCACTACTCTTTACACACACTCATCTGATAGTCGTGGAGCCCAGGGAGTTGGTGCTTGCAGCAGACCAAGGCTCGGGAGGGGGGGGGGCTCCTGGTATCCACACCCATGTGTGATCGGTCCCCTCTGTTTGGATGTGGGTGGGACCTGCTCCAAGCAATAGAATATGGTAACAGGTGTATTCCATGTATGCGATCACTTTATACAAAACTGCAGTGCCCTGTCCCTTAGGACCGCCCCCCAGTCCCAGATGGAAAAACACCAGGGAAGGAGGTGGAGTTACTGTGAAAAAGGCTCAGGCGGCTACAGAAGCCGCCCAGTGATCTCAAAGGCGGTCACCCTACCTGCTGTTTATACCAGATCAGGAACCTGGCCAGAAAGCGCGTTTCAGTCTTCCCGGAGGAACGACATCATCTCAATACTCATTGTCCTGTGAGCTAGAAGACTCATACCTGTGGTTTTCAAAAGGAAAATGATCATTTCGTGGTACCTGCCTCCCGCCGCAGCCTCGTGGCAACGCAGATCTGAGAAGATGGCCCGGACAGGTGGACCCTCTGGCCCCCGAGGCCTAGGACAGGCGGGCAAGATGGCTACGTGCCCTTCCTCCCCTCGTTTCTGTCACCAGATTCTGATCTCAAATGTCCCTGGGGCACTGGCTCATTCTCTGACAGGAGGAAGCTTGATTTGTCCTTCAGACCTTGGCCAAGTCCCGGCAAGAGCCCAGTGAGTTTGAGGGATGATGCCTCTAAACTCAGAGAGAAGGTCCTGACGGGGAGTCCCGTTGAAGGAGTGGTGAGGAGTCCGTGCCAGCTCAGAACCTGGGCCATGAGGTCTGGGCACAAACCCCGAGGCTGGGGAGGAAGGTCTGGGATAGAGCCTGCCTTAAAAACCGGGGAGGGGGTGCTCAGGGAGGAGGCTGCAGGGGGATCCTGGGAGGGAAGCGGGGTGTTGGTCTTACGGAACCACCCAGGCCCTGGGCGCAGAGCCCTGGGGTGGCTCTGTACCCAGGGAGGGCCTCTCACCCCCTTCAGCTCATGACCTTGTGCCAGCGGGTCCAGGACTGGCCCAGCTCCTCCTGCCCCTTCCCATTGGCCCTGCCTCTGCCCGCGGTGGGTTCGCCCCTTGCTGCCCCGCTGCGGCTCAGTCCCTGCCCCTCCCTGCGCCCCTCCCCATCCCTCCGTGGTTCCGCCCCTTGCTGACCCCTGCGGCTCAGGCCCTGCCCCTCCCCGCAGCCCCTCCCTCTGGCCCCGCCCCGTGCGGGCCCCGCTCCACTTAAGTTGCTCTGCACCTGAGAGGCCTTACGTGTGTCTCCAGGCCCGCAGGGGATGCGCTCTCGCCATGGCCTCCGGGACTTCTCCGATCCTTGGGGTGCCCCCGCACCGTCTGTGGGCCCGGAGTCCTGGCATCTACGAAGACGAGAAGGGGAGGACCTGGGTGACGGTGGTCGTGCGGCTCAGTCCCTCCCAGAGAGTTCGGAGCAGGGTCTCCCCAGGCAGCACAGTGAGTTGTCAGGCATGGGTGTGGGGGTCTGGGGGAGGACTGTGCACGGACCTCGGCCCAGGCACATGCAGCAGTAGGGCCCGGGACAGAGGTGAGAGGAGGCAATTCTCACTTGTCCTGAAAACACGGCCCGTGCTGAGTGCGAGCACAGTGATGTCTATGCCTGAGGCAGACCCCAGGAGCCCCTGCCTGGAGGGGCCCCTGGCCTGAGCTTATCTGCAGGAGCCAATGCAGCGCTCATGGGGAGGCCGAGGGGGAGGAACGTAGGGGCCCAGGCCTACCCCCCCGCCCCGCCCCGTGCATGCTGGAAAAGCTTCACAGATGTGGCAGCTATTAAGCGGGGCTCTGCAGGATGAGTAGGAGTTTTCCAGGACCAGGAAGGAGGCAGGAGGTGTTGCCACCTAGATGCAGCAGGTGAGCCAACGGTGAAAAAGGAAACGGTGACTTCAGGTTCCTTATCTGCAAAATGAGAATAATACACCTCTGGGCAAGTGAGTCACGGATGCGCTCACCAACTGCAAGGCCTTGGGGCGTTTGACCGATAACAACTTCCGGAATCCCACCTGGGAAACTGATCCCGCGGCTAGGGTGGGGTGTAAGGCCCTTTAAGGTTCAAAAGCTCCCCAGGTGGTAAAGATAATCACTCAGGTTGGAAAGAGTTCCCGGTGGATGAGAGCTTTAGATATCAGCCTGTCTTTCAGGGGTACAATAAATACTTCCGTGTGATGTGGTAAAAGCTTTTCGGGGGATTCAAAATGCCATTTAGGCCATTGTAAACGTTTTAAACGACACAAAACTCTTCCAGCAATCTTCAAAGAGGTTATGCAGGAAATTTTTGGTGGAGAAAACTGAAAGTCTTTTCCACACCTAGGCCGAATAAAGCATGCAAAAAATTCTGAACAAAATATTTTGGTAGGTTTTTTAAAAACATAAAAATGTTTTCAGTGGGAAAAGTGGGTTCAAGTAACGTAGCTAAGAATGCCATAGGGGCACCCGGGAGGATGAGCATTTCCCCTTATTTACAATAATTACTTCTTGGGGCGCCTGGGTGGCTTAGTCGGTTAAGCGTCTGACTTCAGCTCAGGTCATGGTCTCACAGTTCGTGGGTTCGAGCCCCGCGTCAGGCTCTGCTGACAGCTCAGAGCCTGGAACCTGCTTCGGATTCTGTGTCGCCCTCTCTTTCTGTCCCTTCCCCTCTCTCTGTCCCTCCCCTGCTCGCTTGCTCGCTCTCTCTCAAAATAAATAAACATTAAAAAAATTTTAAATAAGTACTTCTTACAAGTAGATCTCTATTTTCACATATAATCTTAGGATGGGAAGCAGCTCTCTGAGCCTGATCAAATACAAGGCCCAGAAAACTTTCTGTAGAGGCTCTGATAGTAAACATTTTCAGCTTTGCAGGCCATATGGAATCTATAGCAACTGCTTGACTCTGGCCTTGTAGTGAAAAACCAGCCAGAGACAACGTGCAAAGGAATGAGCATTTGTTTATTTACAATAAAGTTTTATTTACAAAAGAGGTAGTGGGCCAGATTTGGCCCACACTTTGGTGATACCTAATCTAAAGCCAGAATCTAAAGGGAAAGAGATTTCACCATGTAATTAAAAGCATTTCCTCTGCCAAAAGAACCCATACAAAATTAAGACAACAGAGAAAAATTATTTGCCATCTGTATGACTGATAAAAGGCGAGTATCCTTAACTCGTGAAGATGCTCATCACACAGAGAAAGACAAATGCTCAGATAAACTCTGTAAAGAACTTTCCATTTTGTCGCATGCCAAAGGGAGCTTTGGTTATAGTTGCTGGTGATTTGTCCCCACTCACTTTTATACCTTTCTGTATTAGCCAAATTTCATTTCATTTTATTTTTTATGTTTACAGTAAGTACGTGAGTGCCATGATCAAATACGATATATTTTAGAGGGAAATCCACTACCCCCAGATCCTAAGGTGTGCAAATACTTTACTTTTAAAAAGAAGGTTAAAAAAACTGTAGAAATGGCTGAGACAGAGGCCCAAGAACATAATCAGTGGCTGATGGGTGGCGAGAGTGGCTACCTTTCCAGGGGTGCAGTGGGGTGAGGTGGTGTGCAGGTCAGTGGGAGGACTGTACTTGGGGGCGCCAGGAAGTCATCCCAGGTCCAGACAGCACTACCAAGAGATGACGCCATGGCCTTAGGTGTGGGATTCTGAAAATACTCTCATCTTTCGGGGCAGTTTGCCGGCTGGGCCCGGCATCCGGGACTGTGTGTGTTTGCATGCAGACCAGTCACCGGGGGACCCCTACCCCTGATGTGCCCCCTTCTCTCTGGTTCCTTCAGCAGGAGCCCAGCGTCACAGTCCACCTGTGGCAGATGCCAGTGCACTCCCAGAAGCCCATGTCCCCCAGCCAGCTGACCCTGTCCCGGCTGCCCCTTGTGTGGCAGCTGTACTCCAGAAGAAGGTACAGAGCGGTGGATTCCAGGCTCTGGGAGATAGTGGACCATGGCCAGGCAAGTGTGCGGTGGCCCCAGGAGAGGGTGATGAGTGGCATGTGGTGACTGCGTGTGTGCGAAGTGAGGCAAGGGATGGAGGGACGGGACTACTGAAATCCACAAACCCATGTTTCCATCTGCTTCACGCGGATGGACAAGCATTTCCGGGGACTCTGACCGCTGCCCCCTCTCCTGCAGATCGACTCCACAGAGGAGCTGGTCCTGACACGGCTGCCGCCGGGGAATGACTGACCGCAGAGAGTGGCCCCCAGCTGGTATGTAGGGGTCCGTGTCTCAGTGTGGCGATCAGACGAAGGCAAGCAGGTCTCTCCTCTTGAGGAAGACAGTGCTGGTTTCCCTTCCCTCGTGCTGTTCCCTGAGCTTCTCTTACACAGCCACCCCACCGCCCTCCTCCCCTGATCCCTTGGATGTGATTTTCACCATGGGCAGCCCCCCCCCCCCCCGCCGTGAGGTCTCACCAAATAATAGTCATCATGTAATCTTGGTAAGAATTCTGTGAGGTGTATGGATTATTGAAGTCCCACTTTCTGAATGAGAAAACTCTGAGGGTTGGAAGAATTTCCCCAAGACCTGGAGCCTGGAAATAGTCGAAGTCAAGCTCACATCCAGTGAGCGTGGATCTCTTGGTCTGATCATGGCACTGGGGTGCCACCAGTCTCATCGGTGGCAGTGGCTTTCAAGGCCTCCTCCCTGACACTGACCAGGGCAGGGCCAGGTGCCTTGGAGGGACTGGAGCTGGGGCTTGCCCTCCTGCCCCTTGGTCCAGCTTGGATTAGGCTCCCCGTTCCTCCATGGTTCTCTGTCTCCTTCTGTCTTCTCCCAGGTCTTGCCGGCCCTGTGGATCTTCAGTGAGGATCTTTGCTCACCTGCTCTTCTATTTGCACACCTAGCATGGCCTCCCTGGGGGGAAGGAGGCAGCTGGGCCCCTGCCCACTCTGCCTTTCTTGTTGTCTTCAGCCATCCTGTTCTGCTCTGCACTCAGAGTGACTTGCTGGATGGACCCCCATCTGTGTGCTGGGCTCAGCTCCCCCACTGGCTGTGATCCCTGGTTTCTCTTTCCCCTTTGTGCCCTGCCCTAATGCTGGCGCTTCAGGTGCCCCTTCCTAGATCCCCATCAAGGTCCCCAGGCACTGGCCCAGCCAGACCCCCGGCCTCCAGTGCAGCCCGTGATTGGAACTTGCTGTCAACCCACTCCACGTCAGGCATGGAGTGGCTCAGTTTAAGAGCCAGCCTCAGAGGGAACCAAGTCTGGACTTGGGACTCAGATGGGCATCAGTTCTGGGCTACTGGCCTGGAGTAGATGGAGTGCTGGGCAGGCTGTCCACTCCTGGGTCCCAGGGAGCCCGCCTGCACCAGGGGGTGTGTGGAGGGATAGATGGATTTGGCCCATGGTTCTCCTTCTTCCTCAGCCCTTTGGCTCGTGGGTGTGATGCTGGTCTGTGAAGTTTCCTCCCAGTACTGGTTAATTAAACTTCATTGCTTGTTGTCAACTTTTGTGCTGAGTCAGAGCTTAAACTGGTTTCTCGTACATAAGAGGAGCTTAGGCTGGCACTTAAGGTTAAAGTAAATTTTAATTACCCATTTGGTGTTTTCCCCACTGGGAGGAAGCTGTGATTGGCCCATTTCAGGAGCAGGATGCCAGGGGAAGGTAGGGAGGTGAGATTCCTTGGGGGAGGAGGCTCTTGGTGAACCCAGGAAAAGACAGAGAAGACCCTGGCAGAAACTGGAGAGGACCCTTGCTTTCGCAGAGATATGATACCCTGGATGTTTTTGCAGGACGGTGGAAGGAACAGTGCCTGGGCAGAGCACGAGGCGCTGTCTGAGGTGCTGAGCAGGGCCACCCATGGGGTGGGGGAAGAAGAGGGAGGGCCGTGTGGGCACAGGGCAGGGTGACAATTCAGTGTTGTCAAGAAGAAGGAATTCCCTCCCTCACACCAGTCATGAAAAGAAACCCCCAGTGGGTTCAAGTCCTAACCTTCAAAATGAATCCGTGAAAGCATCGAAGAAAGTGCGGGAAAATAACGTTCGTGATCTTGGGGCACAAGAATCGAACAAGACTTAGAAAGCCAAACACAATTAGCTTGTTCGAGGTAGACATTTTCTGTAGGACGGGAGACTGAAAGGTAAAGGTGGAGGACATTAGGGCTTTATATAAAGCCCTAGAATGCAGAGTGCACAGAGAACGTCTAGAAATCTTTAAGAAACGGGGGAGAATGTCAAGAACTAGCAACTTACAGGAGATGCCCAGACACTGGCGTGGGGAAGTGTGGATTTCAGAACTCAGAGATCGGGGTCTTTGTTGCAGGTAGAAGTAAGGGCTCCATGGGATTGTGCTGTGGGAGTGTAAATGTGCTATAGCTGGTCTGGAGGTTTGGAGGACAGTTCATAAAATGGCACACAGGGCCCTTACCCAGACTGCTTGCCCACAGCAGAGTTGCTAAGCTCAGCGCTGTGGACATCTGCAGCCAGATAATGCCTTGCCACAAGGAGCTGCCCTGTGCACCGTAAGGTGTTTGGCAGCATCCCTGGTCTCTACCCCCTAGATGCCGAAGCACCCCCCCCACCTCCCCAGCCCCATCTAAGGTTTGACAACCAGGAGTGTCTCCAGTAATTGCCAAATGTTGCCTGGGGCGGGGGGGGGGAGGGGGAATAGCACTCCAGTTGAGAACCGCTGCCCAAGAAAATCACTTGCACGTGTGCACAAAAGGGAAGGCGAGGCAGCATCATGGTAACAGCTGGGGTCCACCATGGAGGAGTGGCTGAGTAAAATGAGATCCCATGAGCAGAGGCTGGGCTGAGCCCCTTCCAGGTAAAGGCTCCTGTGATCGAAGAAGCAGACTCTTTAGAAAACCCTCGGAATGGCCTCCCCTCCCGCTGGCCTGAGACAGGGGTGTGTGGGGGATGGAGGGTGTGTCGTGCAGCCTGCATCCTAGTTACAAACCAGGAATGATCCATAACGATGCATAGGTCAAGGGTTAGGAAACTAACCTTTAAGGAAGGGGAGGCATGCTGGGGCGGGGCTGGGGGCTCTACTGGACACCCAGTGAGCATGTGGTCCCGGGGAGGGAACTCAGCCCCTCCATACGTGGCAGGTGTAACGATCAGGAAATACACACCCCTGTTGGGTGCCAGCTATTTACAGATGCCTGGGAAAGCCAGCTGTCCAGCACCAGGAAAGGCTCCCAGGACGGGGGAGGGAAGCTGCCGGTCCCGAGGGTAGCTGGGCTGGGATGCAGCCTCTCTAGGGTGAAACGGGACTCCAGTCCCTGCCCCCTGCAATAAGTCTCCAGCGTCAGGTTTGGACGGCTCTGCTGCTCGTGTCCCAGGGCATCCTTGTCCTATGGCATTGGGAGGGTCCCCAGGCTCAGGCTGCTGCCTGGGGATGCACTGCCCTTTGCCTGCCTGTGGTCTGCACCCCTGCATCGCCTCCGCTGCAGGATTACCACACGTGTTCTGTGCCCGTGACGGCTTCACCTGGGCTCCCACTGCTTCTGTGCAGGGTGTCGGCTGTGACCCCCGTGCAGCTTCTGTCTGGGTGGTCTGTCCTCAGCGCCTGTGGTAAGGTCAGGGCCCTGGCTCTGAGACTCCTCACCCCACCTCACCGTATTGTGCCTTTTGCTTTGCCCCCAGGGGCTCCCCTGGCTCCTCCTGCCTTTAAGGTTCCCCCACTTATCTTGTGAGTTTCCCTCTCTCTGTGCTCAAGAAGGGGAAGTGGACCAGCTTGATTTTTCTCCTCCCTCCCTCTGAACCCCACTCTCCTTTCCACCCCAACAAAAAAGCAGCAGGCTCTCCTTTGACCTCTCCTGGGTCTTTGGCTCAGTTGTTCTTATGCGTACGGACAAGAAGAGAAATCTGGAGATGCTCTCACAAGATGGAGCCTGGCTGGCCAGGTCCAAAGCCTTCAGTTGCTCTCTGTTTTCTTGGAACAAAGACTAAGTTTGCCCTTTCTTCTGGGAGGTGGATGTCTAAGGCCATCTAGGAACAGAGGCTTGGTACGGGAGGGAGCACATCAAAATGTTTAAAATCCCTCCCGGTACACGTCCAGGATGGCCACACCACGCTTACGCATGTGAGCCAGAAGCCATCATCTGGCCGCCTCCGTTCTCTGGGTGTTTTCCAACTGCTTGCTCCATGTGTTCATGAATGGGGTGTGCATGTGTGGTGTGGCCTCCTTAGAGTCTGGCCCGAAAAACTCGTGACAGTTGGCTTCAGGGCAGGATGAGAAAACTTGCCCCAGCTCCACCTAAAAGGAGTAGAGACTTAAAACCAGTTACGAGGGACTGTGTTAAAGATTTCTCATGAACAAAGGAAAGGTTGTCCAAGAACATGCGGAAAATACAGCTTTTCGTAAAGAATGATGGGCAGCATACAGGTGGTTCAGTTACTTTGCACGGGAGCCTTGGGGCCACCCTATATGTCAGAGTCACTGGCCATAATCAGCACCATCAAGGACACCCCGTGAGTGTGCCTCCACTCGGCCAAAACCAGGGGCAGTGTTGGAAACTCTGCACTTCCCGTGTGGCCTGCGCACTGACCAATGGCAAGAGATGCTGGTCCCACATCCCTGGATGTCTGCATCCTGGGCGAGCCCAGCCCTGGTTCTTTCCAGGCCGTGTCACCCACTGGACATCTTCCTCCAGGGGAACCATTAAAGACTTCACATTCTGAGTCTCTTCTCTGGGACAGCTCTGCCCGAGCCTTGCCACTCATTTGTGCAGGTGTTTGTCCTCAAGGATGGGGGCTTCCCGAAGGCCTCTGGCCAGGTCCTACAAACATTTATGGAACCTCAAGTTTGTGCCAGGCTCCTGTGCTGAGTGTCAGGGCAAGAGAAGTGAGTAGGAGTCGGTCCCTGCCTTCACAGGGCTCGTCTCACCACAGAGCCAGGGACTGTGCTTCAGCACTGAATGCAACCGAGGCCAAAGTGTGGCGGGAGAAGGAGGGGGTGGTTGTCATGCAGCTGGGTCATCCAGGGAGGCTTTCTGGAGGAAGAATCAGGGTAGAAGAATCCTCACCTTTACATGACACTCTGCCATCTTCACAGCACTTTCCGTTACAGACTATGAATGAGACACACAATCTGATTGCCAACTTTGATCCCGAAAGCAAGCCTAGGAGAAAGGCAGGTCGGGGACTGCTGCCTCTGTCGCCCCAGGTGAGGAGCCTGTGCCCTAGCAATGTGCCCTGGTCTGTCTTCAGAAGTGGCAAAGCTGGGGCCAGAGCCTGAGTCCCCTGAGTCCCCATCCCCACTCCTCCTCTGCGCAGCCAAGCAGAGGCTGTAGGGATGGAGAGAAATGAACACACACAAGAGCAGCTGAGCAGAGAGAACAGACACAACTTGGTGCTGGGCAGACGTTGGCAGTAGGGAGAGGTGGAGTCAGGGATGCCCTCTGAGACTTGTTTGGTCAACTGGGCCTCAGTCCGGAACATGCAAGGAGCAGAGATCTAGGGCAAATAGTGTGATGTGTTTGATTTGGGGTGTTGAGTTTCAGATGCATGCGGAACATCCAAGCAGAGGCGTCCCTTGAGTGCAGGCGTTGTGTGGGTCTGGAGAAAGATCTGGGCCCAATCAGCCACTGTCTTAGGAATTCTGCTTAGAGCACGGAGTGTTACACCTCGAAAGTATGACAAGATGAGAAGAATAACAGTGTCTGCTTCCGAATATTGGGAAGAGGAATGAGAAGGCAGGCTAGAGTAAGGACATGGGGGTCTTCATGGAAAGGGCTTCAGGAAATACTATGGAAAGGCCAAGTGACAGAGTTAGGAATGTACTACATAAAGGGGAAAAGAAACTCCCAGAAAAACTAAGACTCACAATAAAAACGCAAGTCGGTGGTGGTAGGCGAGAGCGGGCCATGGGGGGAGCACAAGAACACTACTTTATCATCGTTCAAGGTGAAGGGCTTGGAGAGGCTGGTGAATAACAAACCGAGCTACTTACTACATAAACCTCCAAACGTACTGTACAGACTTTCCAAATCATGGTAAGGAAGACATTTACCACCCGAATATATCTGAACCAACAAGAGAATTCAAGAAGGCAGGTTATATATTTAACACACAAAACCTACTTTCCAGGTATGAGTCAGAAAAAAATAATGAAAGATCACATTTTAAATACCTATATAGGGGTGCCTGGGTGGCTCAGTTGGTGGGGCGTCCGACTTCAGCTCAGGTCATGAACACACAGTTCGTGAGTTCGAGCCCAGCGTTGGGCTCTGTGCTGACAGCTCCGACCCTAGAGCCTGCTTCGGATTCTGTGTCTTCCTCTGTCTCTGCCCCTACACCTCTGTCTCTGTCTCTCTCTCTGTCTTTCTCTCAAAATAAATAAATAAACATTAAAAAGAAAAAAAAAACAAGCCTGTAGAGGAAATTTGGCGAAGGACTCATTTTCTGAATAGATGCCGTTTTAACGGTTTTGTCTTTGCAGATCCCTCACCGGCTTAGATTCCATGTTGCAAATGCTCCTTCACAAACTCATGACACCTCTCCCACGTTCCGAATTATCTGCCAGGTAAAATACCCAAGTTGGTTGAACCCAGGATGCCTTCTTATTTTCTAAACCCAACAGAAAAGATGGCTAGACAAAATCCTGCTCCTACAACGGGCTAATATAGTTTTTTCAACTTTCAGTTTCTGATTGCAAACCTCAAAAGGCCAGAGGTCTGCTGGGCAATTCTGTGGAATTTCTCTGGTACATCTGTTTCCACTGGGTCTGGGATGGATTCCTTTTTTTTTTTATTTTTTTTTCATTTTTTCTTATTTAGAGAGAGCACGAGCAGGCGAGGGGCAGAGAGACAGGAGGGAAAGAGAGAACCCCAAGCGGGCTCCACACTGTGAGTGCAGAGCCCAACACGGGGCTCAAACCCACAAACCACCAAAAAACAAGTAATTACAGGGGCACCTGGGTAGCTTAGTCGGTTGAAGCATCTGACTTCGGCTCAGGTCATGATCTTGCGGTTCATGAGTTACAACCCTGAGTCGAACTGTCTGAACTGTGCTGACAGCTCAGAGCCTGGAGCCTGCTTCAGATTCTGTGTCTCCCTCTCTCTGCTCACACCTCCCCTGCTCACGCCTCTGTCTCTCTTTTCTTCAAAAGTTAATAAACCTTAAAACAAATTTAAAAAATCGAGTAATTACAAATGGTTCTCCACCTACTTTCCTAACTACCTTCAATGCTGGTAACCTATAGCTTAGTATTTACCATCTGGAACAGTGGCCAGCGAACTATAGGCCACAGGCCAAATCTGGCGGGTCACCTGTTTTTATAAATAAAGTTTTGTTAGAACGGAGCCATGCGCATCGTTGACGTATCATGTGGGGTTGCCTTCCATACAACAACGGCAAAGTAGCTACAACAGAGGCTTTTATGGCTCATAAAGCCAAGATATTTGCTGGCTGGCCCTTTATAGGAAAAGTTTGCTGACCTCTGACTCCTTAATGTAACTGGTTTCCCTGTCACCTTCTCACCGCTCTGGGTTCAGCTGGAGTGTCCCCTCCTGAGAGGGGCTTGCTTGCTTGATCGGCCCATTGACAGCCAGCCCTTCCTCTATTCCTGATCACTGCCCTCCATTTACCCCATCACGGGGCTTCCTTCTGTGCCAGAAAGTGCCCCCCAGAGAGCTCTGTATCTGTGCACTTAGCTCAGGGCCAAAGGCTGAGCTGAACCCATGAACACTGGAAGCCAGAAATCGGGCAGATCCTGGGAACATCTGGGCCACTTACTAACTTTGGATGGTAACTGTCTCTGAGGCTGTTTCTTCACCAGGAAATTGGGGGTAATGAAAGTACTTACTTCTTTAAAAGGCTAAAAGGAGATCATCTATATTGATTACATACCACAGTAATTAGTACATTGTCCTTACATTTTAGCCCAACTCCCTTTCTTGACCTGACAAGGTGACTAAGGGGCAGAGAGGGGCTGGCACAACTCATTCCTACAGCAAACTGATCAGTAGTTGGGACTGAAATGCAGCTTCCAGACCCCAGTGCACCCCACACACCTGGCCTTGACAACCAGTGGGTGGATTAGTGGGAGCGTCTCGGAACCAAAGGAGCCGAGTTCATTTAAAAATACTAAAAACTGGGATTAATGAAGGAGTTCAGGGTATGGTAGTGACAAATCTGTCTTTAAGAAAAAGGATTATGCAGAAATGTGAGACTAAGAATGCATAATATACAAGTTTCATTCTTTGCTTTATATATGCAAAGACCTTTGTTTTAAGTAGCTACAAAGTTAATAATGCAGTGTTATTTCAAGTTTACCTTCTCCTTCTGTGGCATTAACACCTGGATAAATTCATTCTTAGGTAGCCTGGAGCAAACGGGGCGGAGGGTGCTTGCCACCCTGTTAACCAGTCTCCGAAGAAAGCAGAAATGTTGGGGAAAAGGCAGTTGTAACTTGGAGCAAAAATCGACCTAATTATTTGTGATTATATGCGATGGTTTCAAAAGCGAGCCCTCCTATATGCCAATTGTGTGATTTAAATTTTTTTTTTAATTTTCCTTAATGTTAATGTTTATTTTGTTTTGAGAGAGAGGGAGAGAGCGAGCGCGGGAGCAGGGGAGGGGCAGAGAGAGAGGCAGACACAGAATCTGAAGCAGGCTCCAGGCTCTGCACTGTCAGCACAGACGTGGGGCTCGAACCCACGAACTGTGAGATCATGACCTGAGCTGAAGTCAGAAGCTTAACTGACTGAGCCACCCAGGTGCCCCTGTGTGATTTTTTTAAATAGATCAACTTGTATTATTCTTGCAACATTTTTTCATCTCTAGCTACAAACCAATAGTCATTCTTCCCTTCCCATTTAAATTCTATTAATCAAAATCCAAGAACAGGCACTCACATTTGGTTGGTCCCTCAGTGCTTATGACTTTTTTACAAAGTAAAACCATCTTAGCCAGTTTTGATCTTTTCCCCCCTCAAACATGCTGTTAATGATCCTTTTCACTAAATACAAATATCAAAAAGAAGGAATATTGATTCTTATCGAATCTACTTGGTGGTAGACTTCCCATCTGCTGCTTTGATGTTCAGAACAACAGTGTGAGATAGGTCTCCACACACTGATCTTATTAGGTGTGGAAAGGGAGGCTCTGAGAGGTGAATGAAACCCTTCACCGTGGGTCTGAGTAAGAGGTCGGCTGGCATTCCATCTAAGCGCGCCTGTCTTCCAAGAGTCTATGATAATGGCACCTGCACCAGAGCCAGGAGCCCGATTTACTCCAAGCCTGCTGCTTACCAGCTCTGTTAACTCTGAGCGGAGTGTGTACTCTTAAGATCCTATTTTCATTTGCGTAAAAGAGGCATCATTAGAACAATACCTCCCCAAGGGAAAGAACGGTGCTTTCTTAGCCCTGTGGGCCTGCTCTCAATCCTGGGCCAGGCTCAGTTCCCTCTCCTGGCCTCTGCCCACTCCAGGAGCACCCAAGGACTCCCTGCAGCAGACTCGCATCGCACTTGACTTCCGGGAAGTGTTCCTCCGTGGGTCCTGTCGGTGCAAACTCTCCCACCCTTCTTCCTTCTCAACTCAGACGCTCTGAATACCTATACTAGGAAGAAAGGAGACAGAAAAGAGAAAGAAAATAAAGACCCCATAATTTGCCACAGCCGCTCTGGCTCCTAGGAGAGAAAGACATAGTTTCTTTTGGGAATAGTCTTTTATTTACCAGAACAGAGTGATGGGGCATTGAATCACTAGCGAGCGAGCCCCAAGGCAAGCAGAACAAGTTGTTCTGCACAATAAAGTAAGAATGTTAGTTTTTCAAGGATTAGCTATAGAAGGAAGGGTCTGGGAGGGAGGGAGGAGCCCAAAAAGATGAGGTCTTGGGCTGCATGGGGGAGGGGAGGGGTGATTGATACTATAATGGTGGCTAAGAGAGTTTTGCAAAACAAGGGTCTAATATCCCACTTTCAGGCATAGTCTGAATGTTAACCCACAAACCTCCCCAAACCCTCAAACCTAACTCCAAACACGCCCCCAAAGCCTGTCACCTACAGTGGTAAAGGAGTCTGAACGGTGCCCGGTGTGAGATGGGCGGCACAGCTGAGCATTCGCAAACCAGACTAAATCAGCAGATGCTGGAGCTCTGAAGTAAGGGGTGATGACGGGGAGGAGTGTGAGGCCCCACTGAAGTCCTTGGAGCCACAGGGAAGGGTGACACGGAGGTGGCGGAGTCAGGCTAAATTAAATCTTGTCTAAAAGGATGGCGTATCCCGAATGGCGTACAGATGATAACAAATGCAGGAGATTTCATGATGAGCCGGACAGAATCACCAAATTATAGTTAGAGTGTATCTGTCCTCCACAAGATAGGGTAAATGTGTGCGTGCCTTCCAAGATGAGTTTACTGTGGTTATTCATGGCCCTCGAGGGTTAGAGGATCAGGACAAATGAGACACTCAAATATTTAACCCAGTACAATCCCACCAAAAAGGCAGGGCAGTGGACATGGCTCCCTGGTGTCCTTAGCTGGTGGGTGACGAGGCCAGTGTTGGAGGGAGGCACGGTCAGGTCAGAGCACACCGGCCAAGTTCCCTAGATTCTGGCCTTTTTGGCCCTCCAAGCCCAGAGGCCCTGGGAATCAGCACCTCAATCAACTCAACCTGCTGTGTAAGTAACACATCGTCAGGACCAGGTTCCCAAGTTGAGTTTGTGCAAAGAGCTCTCCCATATTACTGAAATGTTCAATTTTAATAGTTTCAATGGCTGTCGATTTTTCACCTCAAAATTATGAATGCTCATTATCATAAAGTATTTGCAAGAGCATTTTCTTGGAAGATATCTCACTTAAATTAATAAATGGTGTTTGCCATTTATTGGAATGGAATGCCATTGGAAGGTCACTTGCTAACGCTAAGAGGATTCACTCACTGATGATGATGTCACTGGACCAGTTTGTGTTAACTCATCCGATATGAAAGGACAGGGAAGAATCTTTTAGAATTCGTATACCTCTAAAGGTATTTCTGGTTTGTAAATAAACTTATTTGGTGAGGGAAAAAAATGACACTAACAAAGTAACTTCAAATTTTTTAAACATTTTTATTCATTTTTTGAGAGACAGAGAGAGACTGTGAGTGGGGGAGGGGCAGAGAGAGAGGGAGACACAGAATCTGAAGCAGGCTCCAGGCTCCGAGCTGAGCTGTCAGCACAGAGCCCGATGTGGGGCTCGAACCCACGAACTGTGAGATCATGACCTGAGCCAAAGTCCGCCGCTTAACAGACTGAGCCACCCAGGCGCCCCTCAAAGTAACTTTAAAGCACAATAAGGATCAGGGCAAGATGGTGATAGTGGCATGGTTTTCCAGTGTCCTCAGATTACAAAAACAGAGTAATTAGGATAGAAAAATAGTATATAAAGTGGAAACACAAAAAGAAAATCAATAGAAGAAAAAGATCAAAAGGATTCAAGAGAAAGTGGTGGCTATAGGAGAAGCAAATAAGATCGAACATATGAATAGACACTCCCCCCCGCCCCCACACACAACAAAAGGAAAGAAAGTAAAAGTAAGGCAGGAGAGTGAACAAATATAAACAACTATTAAAGAAAACTTCGGTGAAAACAAAGAAACTGACTTTAACCTTTATATTTAAAGGGGACGTGCTGTGCTTGGACCAGAACAGTCAACTCCGAGACACTGTGTGTTAATATTATTAGAGTTTACAGAACAGAATCCTTTAGGCATAGGTAAAATGACCATGTGATTTACAAGGTATTACACCTTCACACAATACTTTTAAGTTAAAACACAATGGAAGAAATGAAATAACAGAGTACGGATACCCAAGAAAGAACATGCGAACCATTTTTTAAAGAGTTTTTTATTTACTTATTTTGAGAGAGAGATAAAGTGCAACGGGGCGGGGGGGATGCAGAGTGCATAAAGAGAGAGAGAGAGAGAGAGAGAGAGAGAGAGAGAGAGAGAGAGAAATCTAGGCAGGCTCCACACTGTCAGCACAGAGCCCGATGTGGGACTCAAACTCACAAATCATGAGATCACTTACTAGGCACTTCTCCAGAGAAGATACACAAATGGCCAATAAGCACATGAAAATGTATAAACCTCATCAGCCGTCGGGAAACTGCAAATCAACACCACAATGAGATACCCCTTTACGCCAACTAGATGGCTAGGATCAAAAAGGCACATACTAAGTGTTGACAAGGGTGTGAAGAAATTGGAACTCTCATATACTGCTGGTGGGACCATGTAGCCACTTTGGAAAACGGTCTGGCAGTTCCTCAAAAAGTCAAAAACAGGGGCGCCTGGGTGGCTCAGTCGGTTAAGCGTCCGACTTCAGCTCAGGTCATGATCTCACGGCTCCTGAGTTCGAGCCCTGCATTGGGCTCTGTGCTGACAGCTCAGAGCCTGGAGCCTGCTTCCGATTCTATGTGTCCCTCTCTCTCTCTGCGCCTCCCCCGCTTTTAGTCTGTCTCTCTCTCCCTCAAAGTAAATTAACATTAAAAAAAAGTAAAAAACAAGTTCCTGTATGACCCAGCAATTCTACTCCCAGGAATATAACCAAGAGAAATAAAAACATATGCCCACATAAAAACTTATACGTGAAAATTTGTAGCAGCCTTATTTATAAGAGGCAAAAAGTAGAAATAACCCAAATGTCCGTGAATTTATAACATGTGGAATATTTTCATATGATGAAATAGTATTTGGTCATAAAAAGGAATGAAATACTGATACATGCTAAAACATGTATGAACTCTGAAAATGTTTTATGCTAAAGAATCCAGTCACAGAAGACTGCATAGTGTAGGATTCCTTTTATATGAAATTTCTGGAACAGGTAAATCTCTAGGGCAGAAATGAGATTAGCGATTGTCTGGGGCTGAGAAGTTTGGGGGCGTTACGGAGTCCCTGGCTAGTGGTTGTGCGGTACCTTTCTGAGGTAATGAAAATGTTCTAAAATTGATCTCGGTGACAGTTGTACAACTATGTGAATATGCAAAAAATAACTGAATTATACCCTTTAAATATGTGAGTTATATGGGATATCAATTATATTTAAATAAAACTGCTATATATCTGTATACAAATTTTAAAAAGGAAATAAACACCCACTTAAAATAGTGAGAAGGGGCGCCCGGGTGGCTCAGTCAGTTAAGCTGACTTTGGCTCAGGTCACGATCTCGTGGTTCGTGAGTTCGAGCCCCGCATCAGGCTCTGTGCTGACAGCTCAGAGCCTAGAACCTGCTTCGGATTCTGTGTCTCCCTCTCTCTCTGCCCCTTCCCTGCTCACAGTCTGTCTCTCTCTCTTTCTCTCTCTCTCAAAAAAATAAACATTAAAAAATATTTAAAAAAATAAAATAGCTAGAAAAAGGGAGAAGGAAAATAAAAGAGTACAGAAATAAAGAATGAAAGATAAAAACAGACATCAATGAGACAGAAAACAAACAAAAAAGAATTAATAAATAAATCACAAAGTTGGTTCTTTGAGAAACAGACAAACCTAATTTTACTAAGTGGGATAACACACAATAAAAGACCAAAAAAAAAAAAATGACAAGGGGCAATAATCACCCAGAGAGAATATTAAAAGCCCTGAGACTATTTTGAATAGCTATGAAGATAAAATATAAAACCTAGGTGAAATTGATGCTTTCCCGGGAAAACTGATTTAACTTAAATCAACCCCAGTAGAGAGAGAGAACTTAGACCAATTTTTCACAGAAGAAATAGAAAATTGTACAAGTAATCCTAACAAGGCACCAGTCGTGAATGGGTTCTACCAAGCTTAAAAATAAGTCTAATGTAACTTACACTATAATAGGATAGAACACAGGAAAAGTCGCCAAATTATTTTTGTAAAGTGAATATAACTTTGATGCCAAAACTTGACATCAAGTCAAGGGGGTAGGGGTGGAGAAAAAATTCCAGACCACTTTTGCTGTGATGCAAAAATGTTAAATATCAGCAAAGAGGTCCACCAGCACATTAATACATTATACATCATGACCAAGCGGGGTTCATTCCAGCCGTGCAAGAAAGAGTCAATAACCTAATATTAATGTGATATCATTAGAGTTTAAGAAAAGTATCCTAGGATCAGCTCCTTAGAAATGAAAAAGGCGTGTAACGAAACTCAATACCCCTTCAAGTTAAAATTCTAAAAAAGGAATTGAAGGATACTTCTTTAACATGATAAAAGCCAAATACCCAAGCTCCGAAGCCAGGATCATACTTAATGGGGAAGCTCTAGAGGCCATCCTGATAAAATTAAGAAAATAAAAGAATGCCTAGGATCTCTATGCTTACCATAGCACTGCAGATATTAGACCAGAGAAGGCAGTTAAAACCATACAATTAGAAAGGAGGAGGAGGTAATATCTTTATTTGCAGATACCATCATTCATTATACACCTGGAATACCCCAAAAGTAAATTAAAACTACTCTAAATACTGAGATAATTTAGTAATACAGAAGCCTATAAAATTGGCTTACCGGAAACAATAGTTCATGTTACACATACTTGCGTACACGCACCAGCCTTCAGGCAACGTCCTGTTAAACATGATGAAAGACGTCGTTACAATAACAAAAAGAATAAATAAAATGCCTGAGAGTACCTTCAACAAGAAGGTGCAAAACCTTCATGATTAAAACTATAAAGCATTCCTGAAAGACACAATGTAGACTCCAATAAAAGGCAAGACAATAATCTTGGATAGGATGACTTCGCATCATCAACATGCGAAAGCTTCAGACAGGACAGGTTCATAAGGGAACATCAGGATGGACGGGAGGCTGACGACACCGAAGCCCACAGAGCAGTCTTAAACCATCACTCGGGGTCGGGGGTGGGGGGGTGTCCCCTGACACTGTGCACTTCCCGATCAGGTGCAGGGAGCATCAGAGGAACCGTGCCCAAAGCATTAAACCAGAGTCTAATCGGGTCTGGGATGCCATCAACCAGATCCAGAAAGTCTACAGGACAGGACGATCTACCTGCTCTGTTCTAAAGAAGGAAGAGCGCCGTTCTAGATTACAAGAGACCTGAGACACATGGACCACGTGCTGTCTGCATCTTGATTTAAACCAGCTGTAGGAAGCCACTGGGCATCATGGAGGACATTTGAAAACAGACTGGGCATGAGAGGATATTAAGGAATTACAGTTGATTTTGTTAGGTGTGATAATCGTAGGGTGGTGATCAGGAATAAAAGTCTTGTCTGTGAAGATATGTAATAAAATGGTCGTGGGTGGAATGATCAGGTCTTTAAAATACTTAAAGGGGCGCCTGGGTGGCTCAGTCGGTTAAGTGTCCGACTTCGGCTCAGGTCATGATCTCGCGGTTCGTGGGTTCAAGCCCCGCGTCGGGCTCTGTGCTGACAGCTAGCAGAGCCTGGAGGCTGTCTTCAGATTCTGTATTTTTCTCTCTGACCCTCCCCTGTTCACACTGTCTCTCTCTCAAATGTCTCAAAAATAAATTTAAAAACATTAAAAAATGTGTGTGTTGGGGGGGGGAAGGAAACCAGATCAGCCTGGCATTGAAAACTGGGGAAACTGCCATCAGAGGCCGACACACCTCTGTGGCCGGGGTTCATCTCTGTTAGCTTCCAGAATGTTGTTCTTTGGACCGCACCCTCCCCGTTCTGCGTCATCAGTTGGTCCTGCTGAACGTTTCCTTCAGTGCGCATGCCCAGGCTCCTGGACTCCGGCTTAACACACCCTCAAAGCTACCTTCTCCAAGACCCCTCAGCAGAGCTCATAGCAAGGTCAACCCTCCTCCCCTCCCCTTTCCTCCACACCCACCCCAAACTAAGAAGGGATTATGAGAGTTCCTGGGGGCTGCAGGATTCTGCTGAATCTGGATTCCAGGATTCTCAGCAATAGCAAGACCTCTCTATAAACTGGGAAGGTTGGATCGAGAACCCAGTCTGGACAGAGGAGGCTATAGCCACCCTCCTAGAGATCAAGACCGCCTCGGGGCAGGCACCAGCCCTTGGCCTGCCAGGTATAGAAAAGCCTTTTAATCTCTGTGTGCATGAAAAGGAAAAGGTGGTCCTCGGGGTTTTTACATAGAGGGCAGCATACCTGTTAAAGAGACTGGACCCAGTGGCGGCACCATGCCTCAGGGCGCTAGCGGCCACGGTTCTTCTCATTTAAGGAAGCAGATAAACTCACTCTGGGACAAGAACTAAATGTCAAGGTCCCTCATGCTGTTTCTCTCTCCTGAACATTCAGGAACACTGCTTCCCCTCCAACTCTCGGCTAGCACAATACCAGAGGCTCCTCTGCGAAAATCCACGGGTCGCTCTTGAAACAGTTCGGACGCTGAGCCCTGCAACTTTCCTACCTACTGAGGAAGGGAAACCGGGTCATGACTGTACTGAGGTGACTGACGAAGAATTCGCAAGCCGCCCAGATCTGCGTGACCAGGCCGTACTGAGCCCAGACCTCACCTTGTTCAGTGATGGCAGCAGTTTCTTCACAGAGGGTGTTCGGAAGGCAGGGTGTGCAGTGACGACCACAGATAAAGTCCTAGAGGCCAGTGCCCTAGCAGTGGGATGGTCAGCACAACGGGCTGAATTACATGCCTTAATCTGGGCCCTCACTACTAGCAAAGACAAGCGAATCAACATCTACCCTGACTCCCGGCATGCTTTTGCCACTGTACACATACATGGGGCAATCTACAAAGAAAGGGGTCTCCTCACTGCAGCGGGAGAAGCCATCAAAAATAAGGAAGATGTACTAAAACTCCTCGAGGCCGTCTGGTTCCCAAAAATGGTTGCAGTTCTGCACTGCAAAGGACACCAAAAAGGAGATGACCCTACAGTATGAGGTAACCGCCTGGCGGATGAGGCAGCTAATGTAGCAGCCATTAGGGAAGCAGACGAGGTCCCCTCCCTTACTATGACTCTGACGCCCCGGCAGAGACCCCTCCACCAAAATATACTAAAAAATAAATTAAATGAAATCATGGGGGGCCACCCAGACCAAGGAAGGATGGTGGAAACTGCTACATGGGCGCATCTTTGTCCCAGCGGCCCTCAGAGGGCCTCTAGTTGGTGAATACCATCAACTCACCCATTTAGGGAACACCGCGTTCGAGGCCCTCCTCAAAAAGCAATACTACATCAGCCAGCTGCTAGCGTTATGTCGGGCAATAAGCGAACGGTGTGTGACTTGCGCCAGGAATAACGCCCGCTCTGTGCTGCGACCCCTGCCAGGTGTCCAAAGGGTAGGAACTACCCCCTTTGAAGATCTAGAAGTAGACTTTACAGGTGTCCAGCCAAGTGGAGGATTTCGATCCCTCCTGGTAATAGTCTGTACGTACTCTGGATGGGCTGAAGCTTTCCCTACCAGGACAGAAGGGAGCCGGGAGGTAGCTAAAATCCTCCTAAAAGAGACTGTCCCCCAGTTCGGCCTGCTGGCCACGAACCACAGTGATAATGGACCTGCATTGGTGGCGGACATTATACAAACTTGAACCAACTCCCTCAACATCACTTGGAAGCTTCACACTGCTTACCGGCCCCAAAGCTCAGGGAAGGTAGAGCGAATGAATCGCACCCTCAAGGGAACCTTAGCCAAGTTCTGTCAGGAAACAGACCTCCCGTGGCCAGACCTGTTGCCCCTGGCCCTCCTGCGTGTCTGTTGCACACCAGGAACTCAAGGTTTCTCCCGCTTTGAACTAATATATGGGAGGCCCCCTCCATGTCTAGGGAGTCTCCCACGGAACCTACACCAAATAGGGGATAAGGGAATAAGAGCAACTTCAAGCACTGGGGGCCACCCTAAATAAGTTCCGATATACCATAGAGAGAGCCCCAATCTCTTTAGGATCCCCTGTACACCCTTTCTCACCAGGAGCTTCCATCTGGGTCAAAGGTTGGAAGAAAGACCCTCTCAAACCACAGTGGACAGGGCCTCATACCATATTCTGACCACCCCTACTGCCCTCAAGGTCACCGCTATCATTCCATGGGTTCACCACTCCAGAGTCAAGAGGGCCAATCTTGAGAAGCCCCCCAACTTGGAAGACTGACCCAAGTCCGACGAACCTGCTCAAAGTGACCTTTCGGAGAGTCCGAGATTCTTAGGATCTTCAGCCCTGCTCCAGCCACACCCTGGAAGCTGGCTGGTCTACACATGGCAGAAGCTTGAGGAATCACCATTCCGATATAGACTGCCTCTAATCTGGGCCCCATTTGGAGTCAGTAAGAGCAGGGCACTTTCAGTGGAAAAATCTAAAGATGATGCCCTCTAATACAGACTAGATCTGTTTAAAGGGGCATCAAAGGGGGGAATGATAGGGAAAATCAGGACCAATAGGAAACACCTGTCCCCGATGAATGAGGAATGCGGAAGTAACAGGCTATAAATTGTTCCCTCTGCCAATGCTCGGGGCTCAGACCTCTGGAGAATGATCTTCTCTGAGCCCAGCGGTGTAAAATAAACCTCCTCCCTTCCAAGATCTCCGAGTGCCGCTTGGTTCTTCCGCCGGGTGATCCAGACCAGATTCCGCAAAGTCCAGTCATAGAGGCCACCTCCAGGGACGGCAATTTCTTCACCATCTGACCCCACTCACCATCAGGTCACCCTCCTCTCTTTGTAGGAGCGTGCACAGCCCAGGCATCTCGTTCGTCTTTTTCTGGAATGAACAGTGCGTGAGAGCAGAGCCTTTGTTCTGTTTATCGTTGGGTCTGTAGCGCCCAGCAGAGTTCACAGGGCTGGTCCAACGTTCCAGAAACAAAAAGATTTTGAACAAGAACTGTCAGCTCACTTGGGCCACTATAACAAAATACCAGAGATTGGGTGGCTTAAATAACAGACGTTTATTTCTCAAGGTTCCGTAGGCTGGGAAGTCCAGAGTTGAGATGCCAGCATCTTCTGTGTCTGGTGAGGACCTTCTTCCCAGCCAGCTGCCGGCTGTCTTCTCACTGTGTCCTCCCTTGGCCTCTCCTCGGTGCGCGTGCATGGGGAGAGCACTTTCTCGGTCCTCCTCTTCTTAGAAGGGCACCAATTCCATCCCGGGGCCCCACCCTCAGGGCTTCATCTTACCTTAACTGCCTCCCAAATGCCCCATCTCTGAATACACACATTGGAAGTTAAGGCATCGACGTGAATATGGGGGGACGGGAGGAGACACATTCAACCCCAAATGGGAACGTTCCTCTTCCTGGGCCAGCTCCTAAACATGAGACAACTGGCTTCTGGCTGACATTCCTCCTGACCTCCTGATGCTCTGTCCCTACCGAGAGGTGTCTGGCAACAGCTCCAACACACCAAACTCTGACGCCACCATGCACCGTGCAGGGCAATGGGGCTAAAATGACAAGAGACAGAGACCCTGTCACACGTGGTACCCAACGTGTATCTGTCCAGGGCCAAGCAAGACTGGTATCAGGGAATACAAAATCGGAGACGCAGTACTTTTCTTATATGACTCGCTTATTGGATACTTAACGACATGAATATCATTACGCTCACACCTGTCTGTGACGAGGAAGCTACGCACCATAGTCGCATAGGAGTGGGGACATCCTCACAGGATGGATTCCTTCTACCAGAAGCCCTCCCTCTGTAATACAGAGGCCCTGTTTACACTCGCAGAAGGTGGAGGGGGCAGCTAATCTTGCGAAGTAAGCAGCGGGGACAGGGCATGGGGTGGGCTGGGTTGTGAGCGCCGGTCATGGGAGGTGGGGAGGGGACTGTGGCTGAGGCCTGGGTGGCTGGGGACGGTTTCAGGCAGGGGGGAGGGTCCCCTATTGGCACTGGAGCTCCACGTGTAAGGACAGAGCATGGTGAGTGCCAGAGCTGGGGGTCAGACAGAGGGGTCTTTGAACACCAGGACCTGCCAACAGAGCCTTTCTGAGGTCACTTACTCCAACGGTTCTCAAAGTGTGCCTCCGAGAACGCTGGGGTGTTGAGCATTTCGATTCTACACAAAAGAATCCATCGTTCAACCCAGCCTGATCACCAACGTAAAAGAAATACACTAAATTCACCTAAATTCATGAGTACTCTTTCCCTCTTAAAACCTACTTGGTGACGGACTGCCCGTTCTTGGTTCCCTCCACCAGAATCGGAGTGAAGGACAGAAGCTGTTTCAGCACCGAGGCAGATGAACCGGTTCACATTTAATCAACGTTACAAAGGGTTTGCACCACGGACAACTTCATTAACATCCAGGTGTGGGGGCACCATTAAAAAGGGGCAACTTCAAGCTCTGCCCTTGTTCGATGGGCAGCCTGGGGGCCCGTCCACGGCGCTCGCCTGGGGGGCCTCCTGCTGCGTCACGAGCGGTGGACCGCACTCGAGCTGGCTCCTCGGACCTGAGCACAGAGCTGGGCTCCTCCCGGGCCTTCCTGGGAACCGCACCTTCGCCTCCTTGGGCAGCCAGGGCCTCGGCAGCACGGTCACGGGCAGATGTGCACCATGTGGGACAGCCTGTCCGGGGGCCCCACGGCCTGGCCCCGTTCCCTGGCTGCCAGAGGTACATGGAGCTGAGGGAACAGAGTGGGAAGCAGCCCCCGGGACGCAGCGCACGACACTAGTTACTGTGAGGGGCAGAATGGAGACAGAGGCCCAAACCCACCTGGGGCCTCTCCGGTGCCAATCTGCCGGGGGAGGCCGAGGGGGCTGCAGGCAGAGCTCGTCCCCCGCCTCTCTCATCCCCTCCTGGATCAAAGGGGTCACAGAACAGAACACACAGGGCTGGCACACGATGGTGAGCGCAAGCAAGAACATCACACTGCAGGCCGGCAGAACTTGGACTCGGGGGCCAGGAGGAGACAGGCTGTGCTGAGAAGGATGAGAGAAGACACAGTCAAAGGCAAAGGGCAGGACCTGGCAGAGGCGAGAGAGGAGACCGGAAGCAGGGGAAAAGGGGGGGGGCAGGAGCAGAGCCGCTGGGGCAGGACTGGACTGGGAGCCAGGAGGTCAGTGCGGGTCCCCAGAGCCCAGGCCCGGCGTCCCGGCCGAGCGGCCTGGCAGCCGTACCCCTGGACTTGGACCTCGGCTCTGTGACCTGACAAGTCACTCTGCTTCCTCGGAGCTCGTTCTGGTAATCTATCAAATCAAACAATTCCTAGCGCGGTTGACGTGATGATCAAGCCACATCCCTGGGGCCTGTGAGGCCCCGTGCAGGTGTAAGGGGGCTGCCTCCGAGGTGACAGAGGGGAGAGCATGCGCTCCCCCCCCCCCGGACCCTGAGACCCGCAGAGGGCAGCACAGTCGGGGTGCAAGTCAGCACTGCCTTCATGGTGAAAAGTGGGTTCCTTCCTCCTGACCTGGTCGCTCTGGACGAACACGTGTTGGCCCCCGAAAGGTACTCACCGGGTCACTCATACTCCGAGTCCGGCAGCTGCTCCAGGAGCATGTCCTCCGTGCCACTGAACTACATGAAGAGAAGGGGACCGATGGCCGGAGCCCTGGGAATTCTTCCATCCTTCTCTTCCTGGCTCCGGCCCTTCCCGCAGCTCGGACCCGCAGGTCCGAACCTGCTTGGGGGCGGGGCATTCTAGAAGCCCCTCCTCCCACCAGCCTTCACCCCGACTGCCCTCCAGAGAGGGCGGCAGTGTCATTATTCCCTTCGAACACCTCTCTGATCCTGTCCTTGACAATCCTGCCTTTGTTTTGTTGTCGTCTCGTTGTGTTTTAGCTTTGGGGGCAGAGATGGGAGGGAAGGATACACCTCGGAGGCCAGACATGGGGGAGGGGGAGGGGGAGGGGGAGCGGGGCCACCCACGGCGCCCCCCGGTGGCCCCTGGGAGCACACACTTGCCTCGATGTGGTACACTATGCGCCAGAAGCTCGAGTCCGAGCCTCGGTACCTCCTTCCAGGGTACAGCTGCCACATGGAGGCCAGCAGGCCGGGGGCCAGCAGGCGGGGGCACACGGCCTCCCCCAGGGGCACGTCTTCCTGCCGCATGAGCACTTGGAGGCTGCTCTCCGTCTGGGGAGAAGGGAGGACGGGGCGCACCTTCAGGGCCCAGGCTCCCCGGCACACAGATCCCCAGAGTCTGTCCTGCCGCCCTCGCCGCCCAGCGGGCATCCGAACTGCCGGTGGCCGCTGTTTCTGGAACCTTCATTCCTTGAGCCACGCGCGCGCCTCTCGGGAGACCCGGGCCGGGCCAGGACGACCAGCACTCACATGTCTCTGGACACCGAGACAGGGCCGCACAGGGCCCTCTTCTTCCTGACAAACTTAGAGTTTGTCCTTGAACTTCCTTAGCTGCTCTGGGACCTTCTTTGGTTTTTCTTTATTTTGTCATGTAGTCCCTTTTATTTTTATTTTTTTATTAATGTTTATTTATTTGGGGAGGGGGGGTAGGGACAGAGAGAGAGAGAGAGAGAGAGAATCCCAAACAGGCTCCGTGCTGTCAGCACAGAGGCCTACACGGGGCTCCAACTAGGAACAGTGAGATCACGACCTGAGCCGAAATCAAGAAATATCCCCGCCCCCCACAATCAGGTGACAGACTTTTCCCCACCTCCAGCACTACTGCCCCCCATTGCAAGAAATCTAACTTGTTGCCTTGTTGGTCACGTTCCCCACAACTAGCTCCCCACACGGCAGCCAGGGTGCGCGTCTCGAACGTCACTCCCCTGCTCGACACCCTCCAGTGGACACCCTCCAGTGGCTCCTTACCGCAGGCAGATGCCCCTGAAACCTTCACTGTGGTCCACAAGATCCCCTAATCTGGGCCCCTGCCTCCCGCATCTCCCATTCTGTCCTTCACCAGCCACAAGGGCCTCCTCGCTATTTCGGGGACAGGCCACATTCCCAGTAATCTCCTGTATCGGTTGTCCTCTGCCTGGAACATTCTCCACTACACCTACCCAGGGCTCACACTCTTTCTTTTAGATAGGTGTCTGCACAAATGTTATGTCTAGAGGGACAAGTTTCAAATTTCAGCAAAACCCGGGGCGCCTGGGTGGCTCAGTCGGTTGAGCTTCTGACTTCGGCTCAGGGCATGATCTGGCAGTTCGTGGGTTCGAGCCCCGCCTCGGGCTCTGTGCTGACAGCTGGGAGCCTGGAGCCTGCTTCCGATTCTGTGTCTCCCTCTTTCTCTGCCCCTCCCCTGTTCACTCTCTGTCTCTCTCTCTTTCTCAAACTTAAATAAACATTGAAAAAAATAAAAAATTAAACAAAGAATGCTGGCCCTTTCAATTATATGGAGGCAAACCCTGCCCGTTTGCTAGTGGGTTATGCTTCCTGCAGAACTTTGAAGGATGATGTGAAAAACTCTGCTTTGTGGTTTGGGTGTTATGTTTAAGAAGATATTCCCCCAACGAGGGAATGAAAAAAAGATATTCACATAAATACTCTTCAAATACCTGATTTAAAAAAAAAAGTAAACATTTAACTTGATTTTTTAAAGTTCTATAGGTTTTTAAAATAAACCCACCTATATAAATGCCAATACAGATGGTGGTAAAGAGCCCAGATCCAAGCCTATCACCTAATTACTAGCAATGCTACTCTGGACAAATTTATATTCTATGACTCAGTTTCCTCAGCCGTAAAACAGGGACATAGTCACCACTGGATGACATTTGCTGTTTGCTGTTATATTACATAAATGTCCTACTACTGTATACTTTAAGTTTGCTTCTACGTCGGGCTTTCACACTACCACTTTACGTGGGCAGTCGGTTCCCTCCGGAGCACAGAGGAGGCATGAAACACCCCAAAGCCCAGGGCAGGTCCCCCACGTGGCTGAGCGCCCTCCGCGGACAAACCCCGTGGACGCTGCCGCCCCGCCCTGCCCCGCCCGGCCCCAGGGCGGCTGTACCTTGATGATTATGGGCAGCCAGGTACGCTGGTTCTCGTCCACGTACACGGACCTTTCCCAGATCCACAGGCGGTCCGGGTGCAAGGTCGTGTGCGCCCTGAAGAACGGGAGCTCGCCCATGGCTCCCGGGGAGTCCTAGGAGTCTCTGGAACGCACTCGCTGGTGCCGGGGACGCCGGCCCGTCGCTTTATAGCGAGGGCTGCGCGCGGGCGCCCCCCAGCGGCGGGGCGGGAGGAGGGCGCGCGCAGGCAGCGCGGGGCAGGGCGCGAGGCGGGGTGGGCGGAGCGCGAGGCCGGGTGGGGGTGGGGAATGACTGGCAGGAAATGCCCCGGAGCTGGCCCCACGCCCTGGGTCCCTGGCACAGTCTAGGAGCGCAGACCCAGCTCCATAGACGCGGGGCTTTCTCCAGGCCCCCGGCCAGCCAGCTCCCACTCCCCACTGCTGGGGGGAGGGGGGGCACCCCAGTCTGTGGCCTTTGGCCTTTTCTCTGTCAGGAGGTGGCGGCGTCCTCCACTCCCCCCGACACCCAGTCCCCACTGTCCGAGTCAGGCACTGTGTGTGGCTGGTCAAGTCACACCCAGACCGGGACGCCAGGCCTCTGCTGGGAACTCACAGTCGACGCCAGGCAACCCAGAGCCAGGACCCCCTCCGCATCTTCTGGGATCAGAAGAGACCCACGGCAGCCAGAACCAGGCCTGGACTTTCCCAGGTTCACGGCATCACCTTCAGCCTGTGGATGGGGTGTCAGAATCAACTGCCTTGGCCAAGTGCAACTCTTGAAGCCCCCGTCCCCCCTCCCGCAGACATTTTCCACCGCTTTGATGATGGTGTGGTCATCTAATAGCTATTGTGAAACAGGACGGTGAGGAAACATGGGGTTTTTCCCTTTATAGGCTTTGAATTCGTTAGTGAACACATCGTTCAAAATGCTGAAAAAGAATCCTCTCCCTCCACCCCAAGATCAATGGAACTGAAAAGTCCCTGGGTTATATGATCAAACTGTCTCTCTGTAAATTACAGCAAGGAAGGAAAACAATTTCACTTCATTTTGCAGCACACCACATGCCCATTAAGGCAATTAAGAACATAAAGTACAATGAGAAACATGTAAAACCAGCTCCAGCCTCATTGCTCAAACATCACCACTGGCAACAGTTTGGTGTCTCACCCTCCAGCTCTTTCCTGTCTCTCTGACTCGGCCCTAAGAAAGTAATTTGTGATCTTTTGAAATATCACAAAAGTGAAAATGAGCTTAACCCCGATCCCTTGACACCGAAGGTATGTATTTGCTTCTCTGCCTATCCAGACAACCTAATTCCCAAGAAAGTGCTGAGGTGGCCGACGGTCATAGAGATATAATTGGATTTATATACAGAGAGAGAGAGATAATTGGATTTACCAGGAACACAAAATAGAAGACAAAAGCCAAGCAGAGTTGGGGGTGGAGAAGGCAGACAGACATGAGCCCAGCAAACCTTCCCAGGGTAGCCCCTGGCGGTGCTGGGATTTAACATTCAGACTTGTGGCATTCGGGCTGACTTCCCTGTGGCTGGTTCTTAATTCCAGACCCAGCTCGCTGCTGGGAGCAAGATAATATGGTAAATCTGTCTGCTGGGGAACTTTCACCCTAGTCCTGAGCTTTGAGGCCGAAAATGATAACAAGTGCGGCTTAAACAGTGTGGCAGAGAAAGGGGACCCCTAGGAGCCACTGTGGTCGCTGACCCGGCCTCGTCAATGGCCCCGGGGCTCCGAGTGCCCCTGGGTCTGCCGATTTCGTTAGTACTTGTTCTGTTTCTTGAAGGAGCCACAAAAGGAACAAATAACGGAGCCAGAATCGGACTCACTTGGCTGGATATGTTTCTCAAAGTTCTGGGAATATGACCCTTACGCCCCCAATCCCCTTTGAAAGAACAATATAGGTCTTCAGTTTCACACGAAGGCTTCTTAATATTGAGGAAGATGTTATACACAACAGTGCATGTCACTCTTCTGTAGGGTTTAGAAAATCATTCGAGGAGGGATTTCAGAAAACGGAAGTGACACGGGGAAGCCTCTGGGGGGGGGGGGGCTTGAGCCTTCCTTATGGAAATCCCACCAGAAAGGAAACAATAGCTCCTGTGTGGTCCCAGGGACAGGCAAGCCTCTCCAGCCAGTTATGGGCCCCATCTCCGGGCCGGAAGGCCAGTGGGTCTAGCTTTATGATTGTGTCTTTCTTTCTCACTCTTTCCTTTATTCGTCTACAAACTCCCTCAGTATAATCAAGTGGTGTTTCATTTAGAAAATAACACAAGGAGTGGCGCCTGGGTGATTCATTCGATGAAGCGTCCCCTCTAGATTTCAGGCTCAAGCCATAATCTCTCGGTTCGTGAGTTCGAGCCCTAATTCAGGCTCTGTGCTGATGGTGCAGATCCTCCTTGGGATTCTCTCTCTCTCCCTCTCTCTGCCTCTCCTCCAATTTGTGCCCTCTCTCTCTCTCTCTCTCTCTTTCAAAATAAATAAATAAATAAAAAGAAAGTAACACAAAGCAATTATTTTGATTTTTTTTTTTTTTTAAGTATGGAATCCTTAATTGATGCTTTTGTGTTCTGGCTTTGGATCCAGTTTTGACTTTGCCTCTATCACCTGTGAACTTGGCCGATCCTTTGCCATCCTGGCCTCATTGCCACACTTGTGTAATCAGTGGGCCAGGCTAGGTGCCCTTAAAGCCCATTCTACCTCAGCAGTCCCTGATCCTCTAATAAAGTTGTCTAGTGGAAGATTAAGAATGATTCTGAGCAGAGGGGTTCCGGATATGAAGAACCACAATGGAATTCATTCTGCAGGAGTGAGGAAGCCATTTTCTCGTTTGGGTCCCAAAAAGGGCGGGTGAGAGTGAGTCCTGACCATCAGTAGGATTTAGAGCCTTGCTATGGTAAGTGTGGTCCCTGGACCAGCTACATCTCAAGCCTTCCCCAGACCAACTGGGTCAGAATCTGCATTGTAACAAGGATTGTTGGGCGCACGTTAAGCATTGGGCTACAGGGGGAGGATCAAAAGGGAGAGATGGTGGCTGTCTGCCTCATTCTACCATTTCCCTCTAGATTTCTCTGTGACACAAACCTTGGGTATGTGTCTCTGTATCATTTAGTTCTGGGCTCTTTTAGTTTCTGTCAAAATCACTTTTTTTTTTTTTTTTTTTTTTTTTTTACATTTATTTGTTTATGAGAGAGATCGAGCACGAGCAGGGGAGGGGCAGAGAGAGAGCCAGATAAGGAATCCAAAGTAGGCTCCAGGCTCTGAGCTGTCAGCACAGAGCCTGTTGCAGGGCTCAAACTCACGAGTTGTAAGATCATGACCTTGAGCCAAAGTCGGACGCTTAACTGACGGAGCCACCCAGGCGCCCCTCAAAATCACTTCTAATATATAAAGTGTTTTCCTCTTAAAATCCTGGTAATTAGTGTCATCAGCAATGAACAGCAAGCTATAAAGAAATGACATCGGTCTACTTAGGTGGCCAGGCCTCTGGGCCCTACATTGAATGCCCCCAAACCACTAAGCTGGTGAATTGAAACCGTGGCTGCTTATTAGAATCATGTGAGAAGCTTTTATAAAAAACCTGTGTCTGAGCGCATTTAGATAAGAATCTCTGAGACTGAGGCTTTGGTGTTTTCTTTCTTTCTTTTCTTTCTTTCTTTCTTTCTTTCTTTTCTTTCTTTTTTTTTTAAGGATTTTTCAGGTGATTTTAATGTGCGGTGAGTCTTGAGAACCACTTCTCTAAGATCTGAGTTTCTGTTTTTGAGGCATGAACAAGATTTATAAAACTAACCAGGAAAAAGTCAAAGCTATTCTTTTTACCACCAATTCTCATTGTAAACCTCACCCCAAGCCTGCACTTGACTTCTGTCCCTATGCCCTGACCTGTAGATGTTGAGACATCCATGCTAAGTCACCTGGAGTGGATTTTGTTTGTCTGTTCTGACTTCTGGGCCATATTTTAGGTGATTAAGGCTGATGATCAAGTGAGCCCAGGGTAAAAAGGGATGTTATGGCCTTTACCCACAACGGAGGAAATTTCATCTCTAGATTAATGGAGAACGTGGGAAAAGGATATTCCCGGTAGAGCTCGGGGACGGATCATAGCCTTCCCCACTGCGTGGCTACTATCTCTCTTCAAACGTAACAGAGTTTTCTTTATGTTTTAAACATTTTTCAAACTTTCAGGTGTGTATGGGGATGTTGGGGAAATGGCTCTAATTCAGTAGGATTGGGTTGAGACTCGGCATTTCTGACAAGGTCCGAGGTGAGCCTGATGCTGATGGTCTCTGAACCTCCTGTGAGTAACAGGGCCCTGTACCAACTCAGTGCACACACCACGCAAATGCAAAACACACCCACAGTCCCGACTCAAGATGCACCAGGTAGTTGAACCTGACAGGTTGGTGGAGGGAACAGCTGGTAGTAGACATTCAATGGACGCTTTGAGCTAGAAATGAGGCTTCTATTTGCCCCGGTGAGGTAGAGGTGACCTACGTTTGTATCAGAGGTTATTTCTCAACCCTGGGATGATTCCGCCCTTTAGGGATGATGCCTCCAGTATTGCCGGTGCTGTGTATCAGCTGGTTTCTCATGCCAACTTCCAATTCTGTAATTTGATTGATTTAATTTTATCTCAGGAAAAGATTTCCTTTTTCTTCTTGGCAAAATAATTCGCATATTTCTTTCCAAAAAACTGGCACATCACCTTCATGCTTCTCACATATATAAGTGGAGGGAAATACGTTAACTACGTATTGCTTTCCAGTTTCCACACTGAAAATCCCCTCTGCACCATTTATACAATTTCTCTTGACCTAGATCTTCAATTTTAGGATATGTTTTTTTCCAAGAAAGTATTTTTATTTCCTCTAGATGAATACCCACAATTAGGATTGCTGGATCAGATGCTGGGTGTATTTTCAATGTTTATTTTATTATTATCAATTAATTAATGCTTTAGATTTATATGTATTTTAATTTCAGTATAGTTAATGTGCTGTGTTATACTAATTTCAGGTGGACAATAGAGTGATTCAACACTTCCATAAAGACTTAGTGCTCATCACGATAAGTGTCCTCTTGATCCCCTTCTCCTACTTCACCCACCTCCCCATTCACCTCCCCTCGGGTAACCATCGGTTTGTTCTCTCTAGTTAAGAGTCTGCTTTTTTGTCTCTTTTTTTCTTGGTTCTTTTGTTTTGTTTCTTAAACTCCACCTAGGAGTGAAATCATATGGTACTCGTCTTTCTCTTAACTGAGTATTTCACTTAGAATTATACCCTCGAGATCCATCCATGTTGTTGCAAATGGCAAGATCCCATTCTTTGTTATGGCTTGGTGCTATTCCATTGTTTAGATACACCACATCTTCCTTCTCCATTCATCTAGACATGAACACATGAGCTGCTTCCATAATTCGGTTATTGTAAATAATGCTGCAGTAACCATAGGGGTGCGTATACCTTTACAAATTAGTGTTTTCTTATTCTTTGGGTAAATACCCATTAGTGTGATTCCTGGATCATAAGCAATTCTATTTTTAGTTTTTTGAGGAACTACTTCTCTACTGTTTTCCACAGTGGTTGCACCAGTTTGCATTCCTGCCAACAGGGCTTGAAGGTTCTTTCTTCTCCACGTGCTCGCCAACGCTTGTTTATTTATTGTGTTTTTGATTTTAGCCATTCTGACAGGTGTGAGGTGATATCTCATTGTGGTTTTGATTTGCATGTCCCTGATGAGTGATGTTGAGCATTCTTTCATGTGTCTGTTGGCCATCTGGATGTCTTCTTTTGGAGAAATGTCTGTTCATGTCGTCTGCCCATTTTTTAATTGGATTGTTTGTTTTGTGAGTGTGTATGTTGAGTTGTATAAGTTCTTTATATATTTTGGATATTAACCCTTCATTGGATATGTCATTTGCCAATCTCTTCTCCCATTCAGTAGGCTGTCTTTTGTTTTTTATTGATTGTTTCCTACGCTGTGCAGAAGCTTTTAATTTTGATGTAGTCCCAAGAGTTTATTTTCGCTTTCATTTCCCTTGCCTCGGGGGACATATCTAGGCAATGTTGCTATGGCTGATGTCAGAGAAATTACCGCCTGTGCTTTCTTCTGGGATTTTTATGGCTTCAGGTCTTACATTTAGGTCTTTAATCCATTTTGAGTTTATTTTTGTGTATGGGCTAAGAAAGTAGTCCAGTTTCATTTTTTTGCATGTAGCTGTCAAAAAAATCAACATCTTTTGTTGAAGAGACTGCCTTTTTCTCTCATTGGATATTCTTGCCTCCTTTGTAGAAAATTAGTTGACCCTACAATCATGAATTTATTTCTGGACTCTCCATTCTGTTCCATTGATCTATGTGTCTATTTTTGTGCCAGTACCATACTGTTTCAGTTACTACAGCTTGGTAGTATATCTTGAAATCTGGGATTGTGGTACCTCCAGTTTTGTTTTCCTTTTTCAGGATTGCTTTGGCTATTCACGGTCTTTTGTGGTCCCATATAAATTTTAGGTTTGTTTGTTCTAGTTCTGTGAACAATACTGTTGTATTTTGATAGGGGTTACATTAAATGTATAGATTGCTTTGGGTAGTATGGATTTTTTTTACTTAAAAAATTTTTTTAATGTTTATTTATTTTTGAGAGACAGAGAGAGACAGAGCGTGAGGAGGGGAGGGGCAGAGAGAGAGGGAGACACGGAATCTGAAGCAGGGTCCAGGCTCCGAGCTGTCAGCACAGAGCCCGATGCGGGGCTCAAACTCACCAACTGTGAGATCATGACCTGAGCCGAAGTCGGCAGCTTAACCGACTGAGCCACCCAGGCACCCCGGGTAGTATGGATATTTTAACAATATTTGTTCTCTCAGTCCATGAGCATGGAATACATTTCCATTTGTTTGTGTCATCTTCAATTTCTTGCATCAGTATTTTATAGTTTCCAGAGTAGAGATCTTTCACCTCCTTGGTTAAGTTTATTTCTAAATATTTTATTATTTTTGGTGCAGTTGTAAGTTGGGACTGTTTTCTTCATTTCTTTCTGCTACTTCATTATTAGTATGTAGAAATGCAATGGTTTTTCTATATATTGATTTTGTATCCTATGACCTTACTGAATTCATTTATCTAGTAGTTTTTTTGGTATTGTCTTTAGAGTTTTCTATATATAGTCTCATGTGATCTGAAAATAGTGAACGTTTTACTTCTTCCTTACCAATTAGGATGGTTTTTATTTCTTTTTGTTGTCTGACTGCTGGGGCTAGGACTTCCAGTACTATGTTGAATAAAAGTGGTGAGAGCGGACATCCCTGTCTTCTTCCTGACCTTTGAAGAAAAGCTCTCAGTTTTTCCTGATTGAGTATGATGTTCACTGTGGAGTTTTTGTATATGGCCTTTATTATGTTGAGATATGTTCCCTCTAAAACTACTTTGTTGAGGGTTTTTATCAGGAAAGGATGTTGTACTTTGTCAAATACTTTTTCTGCATCTATGGAAATGGTCATATGGTTTTTATCCTTTCTCGTTGATGTAGTGTATCATGTAAATTGATTTGTGAATATTGAACCACACTTGTATCCCAGGAATAAATCCCACTTAATCATGGTGAATGATTTTTTTAATGTATTGTTGGATTCAGTTTACTAATATCAATTTTAGGATATTTTCTTTTATTTGAGAGAAAGGGGAGGGGCAGAGGAAGAGGGAGAGAGAGATTCTCAAGCAGGCTCCACACTTGTCACAGAGCCTGACGCAGGACTAGATCTCACAACCGTGAGATCATGACATGAGCCGAAATCAAGAGTTAGACACCTAACCGACTGGGCCACCAAGGTGCCCTAATTTTAGGATATTTTAAAAGGGATTCTTGTCAATGACACGTGGAACTAAATTTTTTGAGGTATACAAATATTACATAGCATATACTAATATGTATATTTTATATACTAGGTCATAGTCTAGTTGTATGTTAAATTTTCCAAATATTTAGCCAATTTCTCAAACACTACTACATAATTTATGCTTCCACACAAGATTTCTGACACTAGCAATATTGCATACCAATTTCCCATTTAGACATGGGTCTGTTTCTGGGCTCTGTTCTGTTTCATTCGTCTGTTGCTATGGTAAAACCATACTTCAAAAAGTTGTGAATTTGAACTTGAAATACTTGGTGGAATAGGTCCTCCTCTGTGTTCTTTTTCAAAATCATACTTTTGCATCTCTGGATTTTTTCTTAATACTTTTGGGGTTTTTATTGATGTTTCATTGAATTTGTATGGTGGAGGAAAACCATTTATATTCTTTAATAACATTTTACAATATCCCCCATAAAAGTGTTACATATTTTGCTTAGCTCACTTCTAGATATTTTAGATCTTTGTTGCTTTAGCTAATGGTATGTTTTAATGCTATTTTCTGGCATAAATTTTTGATATTGTCTTTGCATGGAGCATTCTTGCTGAACTCTCTTATTTAAAAAAATGTTTTAACTTTACTTATTATTTTTGAGAGAGAGTCAGAGAGCAAGTGCAGGAAAGTGACAGAGAGAGAGGGAGGGAGAGAATCCCAAGCAGGCTCTGCACTGTCAGTACAGAGCCTGATGCGGGGCTTAAACTCACAAACTGTGTGAGATCATGCCTGAACCTAAACCAAGAGTTAGACGCTTAACCAACTGAGCCACCCAGGCACCCTTCTTAATAGTTTTGATGGTTGGTTTATCTGCAAATGATAGTTTTTTTTTTCACTCTTCCTTTCCAATCCTTATACTTCCCTATGTCTGTTTGTCCCTCTCTCTCTCATTCTCTCTCTGTCTCTAATTCTCTCTCTCATTAACTTTTAGTGTTTGTTAAAATATGTTAAACAACAGGAATGGGTGATGGCAGGCACTCCTTTCTTGTTCTTGTCTTTAATAAAAATCCTTCTAAAGTTTAACCAGTAAGCAGGATGTTAGATCAAAGTTTTGGTAGATAGGCTTTATCTGTTTAAAAATGTCCCACTATTCTTAGTTCTTGAGCTTTTTTACCATTTGTGTTGAATGGGGTTGGGTGCCGTTTCTTTTGATATGATTTACACCTGGGTGGAGCACATCCTCTGTGTTGCCTACCAGCACTCACTTCTCTTTTCTTCCTTGCTGTGGAACCCTCACTTTTGGGGGGCTCTACCTCCAACCTCTTTATGTAACTGGGAATACGGGTGACCTAGCTGATGGATAAATCTTGATTTCTCTAAGGCAGTTCTTGGTTTTTTTTTAAGATTAAAAAAATTTAATGTTTATTTATTTTTGAGAGAGAGAGAGAGACAGAGAGACAGAGCATGAGTAGGGGAGGGGCAGAGAGAGAGGGAGACACAGAATCCGAAGCAGGCTCCAGGCTCTGAGCCGTCAGCACAGAGCCCAACACGGGGCTCAAACTCATGAACCGTGAGATCATGACCTGAGCCAAAGTCGGACGCTCAACCAACTGAGCCACCCAGGCGCCCCGAAGGCAGTTCTTGATTTGGGGTGTCCACATGTCCCAGTTCTGGCACATGAGGTCTAAGTTTTGGATCTAGAAAGTGCTTAGCTATTATTTCTTCGAATATTGTTTTTCATTCTCTTTATTGTCTTTGCTTGTGTGTGTGTGCGTGTGTGTGTGTGTGTGTGTATTTTCTTTCTTTCAATCAAAGGACAAAGAGTAGTCAGCTCGCTTGCAAGGCAGCACCACCAATATGAGGCGAGAGTAACAAGATGGGATTCCTGATGGTTATGCCTCTTGGGAGGGGAGGGTGGCAACAGTCACCAACAAAAGGATTGGCCACAATCTTATAGCACGAGCATTCGGTCCAGCTGATGTGAAGAGCTTCCCACCATCCCCACCACCACCCTGGGTAAGAGGAGAATGACATCTAACCTCTGGGGGAATGGTAATCAGGATAGGAGTTGGGGCAGCGCCCTGGAGGGATAGCAGTAGAGGGAGAAACAGGGAGTCCATGAATAAGTAGAGGACTCCCACCCACTGGACACCCAGAAAAATTTCTTATCCCTGGAAAGGAGGACAAATACGCTTAATAGAAGTTCTGCCCATCCCCCAGAGAGAGTTGCCGAGCCATGACAGCTGAAACTGTTTTAGGGGGGCACTGCTGCCTAGATGAACTCACAGAAAGGAATCACAGGAGAGTGGAAGAACACACAAAGCATAAAAGAGAGGCAACAAATAGAAGAACTTAAACCTGAGAGAATAAACTATCAGAGCACCCAGAACAGGTATTTAAAACAAGCATAACTGATATGCTCACAGAAAGTAAGATACTGTTTTATGACAATGACACAAATATAAGTAGTTATTTAAAAAAAAATCACCTCCTGGGGATGCAGTGGTATAGGAATACAAGCACAGCCTCTGGAATCAGGTTGCCTGCACCTACATTCTATCACCCATTTACCAGGTCTATGACCTTGGACAAGTCACTCACCTCCTGTGTGCTGTTTGGGAGATGGGGATCATAATAGCCCATCTACTTCATAGGTTTTCATGAGGATTAAATAGTCAGCATTTGTAAAGTGTTTAGAATAATACCTGACACATAGTTAAGCACTCAATGTTTGCTCTGAGTGTCTTGGAAATTAAAAAAAAATGCAATTATTGAAATGAGAGACTCAATAGATATGTTAAATAGCCTCGAAGCTTGGAAGATTAGCTGAGACTCATCCTAAATGTGCCAGACACAGGTAGAAAAGTGGAAAGTGTGAAATTAAGAGATGTGGAGGACAAAAGTGCACCTACCAGGATTTATGTCACAAGAATTCAAGAAGCAGAGAAAAGAGAATAAAAGGGAGGAAATATTTGAATGAATAATTGAGAAATTCCCAGAACTAAAGAAAATTGGTGTTATAAGAATTGAATAAATAAGGGAAAAGATATCTAAACACACCATAATAAAACAGAAAGGATAAACGTTTTCAAAAATCCTTGTCAACAAGAGAAAAGAAAACAGATCAGAGAATTAAATGCACACGAGATTTCTCACTGGCTGCCATACAAAAGACTCCATAATACATTTGAACTAGAATTATATATCCAGCTAAACTATCATTCAAATGTGAAGATGACATGTGAACAACCCACATTCCCTAACCCTATCTGGCACATAGAGGCAGCTCTTGAGTAGGAAGGGAAAAAAACTCCAGAAGAAATAAATGAGATACAAGCCACAATGGTGTAGCATCAACATCATCAACAACAACAACATTTCCTAAAAGTAGTTTTAAATTAGTTTTCTTAAAATATGGAAATAAAATCCCAGACATCAACATGGAGTGAAGGGGGGGGGGGGCAAAAGAATCAAGAAATATAAGTAAATTCCAAGGTTCTTTTCTGTTTTTTTTTCTTTTTTTTAACTTAAAAAAATTATTAAGTAATCTCTACCCCCAACGTGGGTTTCCAACTCCCAACTCTGAGATCAAGAGTTGCAGGCTCCACTAACTAAGCCAGTTAGATGCCCTCCAAGGTTCTTTTCTTAAGGGGAGAATGAATAAACTGATTAACTTTAGATGAAAAAAAAAATGCCTTTAAGTGTAAGTTAAGGGCAACCAACAGAAGGTTAAACACAGGATGTGAAGATCTATTGAGTTTCGGAAAGGTAGGATGAAGTAGAGAATCTAAACAATAGATCAGCTGAAAACAATGAAAATTCCTGAAAAACATGTCTTAAAAGTCTTTTTAAATGCATCACTGAGCTGAAAAGAAAATAATAAACCAGAGGTCAACGCAGATGAGAGCAGAAACCCAAAGAAGTGACAGACGACCGAAGCAGTTTTCACCCTGGGGACATATGCTGAAGCCTGGCGACCTTGAGCTCTCCATTTACTTTTGGACATTTCTTAGACAGCAGTACACTTCACAAATATTTATTTACTCCTGCTTCTTACGTCTTTTTCTCCTGGTTTCACTTCTTGAGGGAGTGATTCCTCTAAGAACACTTTTATGGCGGCCTTTGTAGGGTAAGCTTTCCATGGATGTGCTGTCCGCAACGCAGCCACTATTCACATGTGGTTATCGAGCACTTGAAGTGTGGCTAGTCTATACCGAGACGTGCTGTGATATAAAGTACACAGTGGATTTCAGAGACTCAATATACACAGGTGCACGTGCATATGCGCGCACACACGCATGCAGAATGCAGTGTTACCCTTCCGCCCCGCTCCCCCCCGCCCAAATATGCCAGTTTCATTGCTCTTTGCAAATATTTGCTTTAAAAAATTTTTTTTCTAATGTTTTATTTATTTTTGGGAGAGAGAGAGAGAGAGAGACAGGGTGAGCAGGGGAGGGTCAGAGAGAGAGAGAGGGAGACACAGAATCCGAAGGAGGCTTCAGGCCCTGAGCTGTCAGCACAGAGCCTGACGCGGGGCTCAAACCCACAATCCTCCAGATCATGACCTGAGCTGCAGCCGTACGCTCAACCGACTGAGCCCCCCAGGCGCCCTGCAAACATTTGCTTTTAATCTTTGTCAACAGAGTCACGAATTTCTTAGGGCTGTGTGTGTGATATGCAAGCTGATGGGCCCTGAGCGGGGCCGAGAGACTTCCCTAAGAGCAGATACATGAGCTGCCACATGTAGGCATTACATTATCCAGAAACGGCACAGAATGTTTTCCACCGACTGACTCCCCAGTGCTGGGAAATCTTCTGGATAATTGAGGCTGCTGCTCAAGTAAGCCCTGGGCAGGGGGGATGTGACATTATTTGTACATTTAATTAAGAAGCGGCCATCAGGAAAGGTAGTGGGGAACTTGGGTAGTAAGCACAGCTTGACTGCCTCACTAGTAGTGCAGATTTCATTCCTCATCTACCTTCTTGTTTTTGTTTTTACTTGATTTTCCCATCTTGCCTTTCTTCTTTCACTTGTGCTTCTATGCACTCAAACATTCCACCCATTGCAAACAAAGAAAAAACAAACTAAAAGAGTTCTTCAACCCATCAAAACACCATTTGGTCAAGTTACAAAAACTTCCTTTCCAGTCATAGGAGAGTGACCCGTCAAGTCAGCTCTGTCTTAGGTTAATTAAGAGAAAGTAGCTCAGACAGTCATCTGGAAGGAATGGTGGGGGCCCCTGGTGCTCTTTGACTTCACTCAGGACCTGGGATGAATGTTGGAAGGAGTTAAGTGTGGGGCTGGGTTGATGTGTTGGTTCATTTTATGTGTCAACTTGTCTGGGACAAGGTGATGCCCAGAGAGCTTTTCAAACATTATTTCTGAGTGTGTCTTGAGGATGTTTCCTGAAGAGGTGAGCATTTGAATTGGGCAGATGCATAAAGCAGTGGGTGGGCATCATTCAACCCATTGAGGATGTGAAAAGACCAAAAAGGTGGATGAAATTGAATTGCTCTCTGCCTGACAGCTTGAGCTGAGACACTGATCTGCCGTCCCCAGCACTTCTAGTTCTCAGGTCTTCGGACCTGGACTAGAATCTACACCACTGGCTCTTTGGCTCTCAAACCTTCAAGCTATGTCACTGTCTTTCCTGGATCTCCAGCTTGCAAACTGAAGTTCATGGGACTCCTCAGCTCTATACTTGACTGAGCCAATTCCTCAAAATAAAGCTCTTTATCCATCTCTCTCTATGTCTCTATCTATCTCTATGTCTTTATGTCTCTGTGTCTCTGTGTATCTATCCACGCATCTATGTATCTATCTATGCATCTGTCTAGGTATGTATCATCTCCTATTGGTTCCTCTCTCTGGAATCGTGGCTAACACAGAAGCAACACTGTGAGGTGGGAGTGGGAGGCAGGGGTTCAACACTCAGGTGCACCTGGGCACCATGCATGCTGGGATCTGGAAACACAGACCTGCAAGGATGGAAGCTGAGACCGAGCCGGGTGATTCTGGGAGGTGAAGTCAGCTGGTGGGGTGCTGAATAGATGAGTAAATACTAGCTCTGCGCAGATTACTTTGCAATGAAATGGAGCTGGGGAAGGTTAGCCAAGATTACGCTATAGTCATAAACATGGATTTTAAGCACGTTATTATTAAAGAGTATAACTGCAGAGAGGACTTCCTGGAAGGTTCATTAACTTCGGCAAAGTGGAACAAAAATAGCAACATTATTTATTTGCTTTGCTGGGAAATGAGTCAGAGATTGCAACCTCAAGTTCAAAGTTAGGCATCAGGGTGCTGGAATTGAATGCAAAGTTGTGTTTGTATGGAAATACATGACTTTCTTTTAGGGAGATTGTCCAAAGCTCTAAAAATTACCAATAATGTGATTTATTTTTTTGACGGCTAACATTTTCCCTCCCATTTATAACAAGTTAGAAAAGTCATTTTGGGGGGGAAAGTATCTCCCTCCGGAGTATGACATCTGTCCTTGAGTGCGTAAAGAAAGTAAATATAAACAAACCTTCTCTTACTGACTTTATCAGGTTAAGTGATTGACCTTATCATCATCTGGAAATGTTCACAAGGAGTCTTGCACCCTGACTGATCTCCCCCAACAGTTAAACACCGCACTGCCCCCCACCCCTGTGCCTTTTCACTTCTGTTTACTTCCCAAGCATTTATTTGCTTTCGCTTTTTTCCCTGTGAGCCACTTCCTCCTAATGGCCCCTATGTATTCATTTTGCTAATCTTTTGTCTAATTGTGCATGATGTTATTTGGGTAAGGATGGCAAAGGCTGTGTAGCTGCCGTTTGTCTTAAAGCTTAGTGACCTCACTAAGATCGTATTCATTTCCTGGTTGGTGTTTGTGCCAAAAGTGTGGCCTCTGGATTATCTGGGCATTGTTCTATTTTGTTAAAGCCACGCAAACCAGTTATGGCTATCACCTTTGGAGATTGGAATGTATTTCTGGAATATCAAGTCAAGGAGTTACTGTTTTTTCCTCATTCTAATTTACAGCCCTCTGCTGTTGGTTTTACCTCGTCTAGTGCTGCTAGAGGAAGTCATAGCATCTTTCTGATTTTATACATTCATCACGTCTCATCCCAGCACTCAGCCATCTTGTTGGCTTATTTTATTACTCATTGAAGATTTCAGGCTTTTCTTTTTTTTAAACTCCCCACCTGAATGTAAGCTCCATAAGGGCAGAGATTTCAATCTAGTTTCCTTGTATTCTGAGCACTTAGGATTAAAACTGCAAAATATTACAGAAAGAAATCAGAGAACCCCCAAATAAATGGAATGATAGTGTATATCATAGATCAGAACACTCGATATCATGAAAATGTCATTCAAAGCATTTCCAATCAAGATCCCAACACATTTTTGGGGGGCAGAAATTGACAAGTGGATTTTATTTTATTTTATTAAAAAATTTATTTATTTATTTTTTGATGTTTATCTTTGAGAGAGAGAGAGAGAGAGTAGGGGAGAGGCAGAGAGAGGGGGAGACAGAATCTGAAGCAGGCTCCAGGCTCTGAGCTGTCAGCACAGAGGCTTGAACTCATGAACCAGGAGATCATGACCTGAGCTGAAGTCGGACCTTAACCAACTGAGCCACCCAGGCGCCCCAAATGGATTTTAAAATTCATGTGGGACCAGAAGGACCAAGAGCAGCCAAGACCATCTTGAAGAAGAAGAACAGAGTAAGAGAACTATCAGGTAGAAAGCTACAATAATTAAGACAGTGTGGTAGATTCAAGGATCGAAAAATTCAAGAATGGGATAGCATAGACAGTCCAGAAACTTACCCACCAAAAGGATAGTGCAACCAATGGGGGTAGAATGCTCTTCTCAACTGGTGGTGCTGGGTGAAGTGGGAATACACGTTGAGCCAATATGAATCTCAATTATCCAGTATACAAAATCATTTTCTAGATGGATTGCAGATTTAAATGAGAAAGGTAGAACAAAAAAGCTTTAAAAAAAATTTTTTTTTAACACTTATTCGTTTTTGAGAGAGAGAGAGAGACAGATCATGAGCAGGGGAGGGGCGGAGAGAGAGGGACGCACAGAATCGGAAACAGGCTCCAGGCTCTGAGCTGTCCGCACAAAGCCCGATGCGGGGCTTGAACCCATGAACTGTGAGATCATCACCTGAGCTGAAGTCGGACGCACAACCGACTGAGCCACCCAGGCGCCCCCAAAAAAGCTTTTAAAGGAAAATATAACAGAACATCTTTGGGAACCTGAAGTAGGCAGGTTTCTTAAGTGGAACATAAAATCACTAGTCATAAAGAAAAGAGTAATAAATATGGACTATGTAAAAGTTAAAGACGTGTATTCATCATGATACACTATCAAAAGAGTGAAAAGGCAACTCATAAGTGTTCCTGAGTGGCTCAGTTGGTTACACGTGAGACTTCGGCTCAGGTCATGATCTCGTGGTTCATGAGTTCCAGCCCTGTGCTGGGCTCTGTGCTGACAGCTTAGAGCCTGGAGCCTGCTTCAGATTCTATGTCTCCCACTCTCTCTGCCCCTCCTGTGCTCACACTTGCTCTCTCTCTCTCTCTCTCTCTCTCAAAAATAAATAAATATCAAAAAAATTTTTAATAAAAAAAAAGCAGCTCACAAAGTAGGAATAGATATTTTTAGTACAAGTATCTGAAAAAGGACTCTAATACAGCATATATAAAGAACATCTACAAATCAATATGAAAAAGAAGTAACCTAATAGATAAATGGGTAAAATACTTGAACAGAGACCTCACTGAAAAGTAGTTATCCAAATGGCCAATAGACATATGAAAATAAGCTCACCTTTGGGGTGCCTGGGTGAGCAAAAAGTCAGTTAGTTAAGCTTCTGACTTTGATCTCTGCTCAGGTCATGATCTCATGGTTTGTGGGCTTCTTGGGATTCTCTCTCTCTCTCTCTCTCTCTCTCTCTTTCTCTGCTCCTCCCCTGCTGGTTCTCTCTCTCTCTCTCAATTAATAAAGCTTTAAAAAAAGAAAAGAAACTCACCTTCAAGAGGCATCAGGGAAATGCAAATGAGCCATCACTGTATATTTATCAAACCTGGTAAAAGGAAAAAGATAGGAAATACCATGTGCTAGTGTGGTTGTGAATAACTGGATCTTCCTACCCTGTTGGAAGAATAGTAAATTCGGTCACTTTGGAAAGCTGTCTGACAATTCTACTAAAGCTGAAAGCATGTATACCCCATCACCCAACAATTCCATGCTTAGGTACATACCCCACAGAAATGTGCACATACATCCACCAGAAGACATATACTAGAATGTTCACGGCAGCACTGTTCACACAAGCTGGAAACGACTCAAATCCCCACCAATGGTTGAATGGTGTTCATTCCATTGTGGTATATATCCACGCAACTTAGCAATGAGAACAAATGAACTTCTGTTATACACAACAAAATGGGTGAATCTCACAAGTGTAAGGCTGAGGGGAGAAGACATCAGCCATGGATGAACTCACAGACATTATGTGGCAAAAGAAATCGGACGCAATGGTGTACCTACCCCATGACGCCATTTACAATTGCATTTATGAAAGGTACAAAAAGAGGCAAAGCTACTCTATGGTGTTAAAAATCAGGAGAGTGGCGACCCTCGGTGGGGAGGGGTACTGGCTGGAAGGGGGCATTGGGGAGATCCTGGGGGTCTGGTCATGTTCTCCTTTTTGAAGCAAGGGCTATTTGCACAGGCGTATTCAGTTTGTGTACATTCAACACGCTCTCATTCCCAATACTTGCCTTTTGCTCGAGGTATATTTGAGTTGAAAGGTTCTATTGTTAAAACCAAGTGTTAAGTAATCAGGAAAGAGAAGTTAATTAAATGCTGACAATTAAGAACCAAAGGATTGGCACAGGCCTAGGTGCTCTAGGAGCTCAGAGATAGGATAGTCCCAGGGGGTCTTCCTGGGGGAAGGGGTGCTGGAGTGACCTCAAACAGCAGACAGGCTTTGGATAAAAAGGAATAGGTTCTTTGGCTCAGACCAATAAATAAATAAATAAATAACCTTTGAAAAGTAGGTCAATGATTATAGCTTATTCTTTCTATCCAGAGAAGTCCTTTTGACCAGCCTAGCACAATTTTTTTAATGTTTATTTATTTATTTTGAGAGAGAGAGAGAGAGAGAGAGAGAGAGAGAAGGGGCAGAGAGAAGGAGAGAGAATCCCAAGCAGGCTCCACGCTGTCAGTGTATAGCCTGACGTGGGGCTCGATCGCACGAACTGTGAGATCATGACCTGAGCAGAAATGAAGAGTTGGACGCTTCACCGACTGAGCCACCCAAGCGCCCCTGGCCTAGCACAATTTTTGAAGGAAGACTCGATGAAAATTTGAGCATGGTGTAGTGGGTATGGAGGAAGGCAGTAAGATCCTAGTAAAGTCACTTTGCTTCTGAGTCTCCGTTTCTTCATCTGTTAAAATGGAGAAAATAATGTCCCCCTTTGGGGACTGTGGGAGTTAAATATAATGGTTGGCATAAAAATGTTAGTTCAAAAAAAAAAAAAAAGGTGAGTCCTAGTTGGCCTTCATTAGTCTCTAGAGAGCGTATTATACTTTGAGTTTGACTACAGACAAACGTTTTCTGGACCTCCTCCCCCGGATGCTCCCCATGTATCTGCAGGTGACAGTGATAAATATATAAACGGCAGACTCCAGCCTTCCTGCCCCCCAGGTTGGAACTGCTGTTAATCAGCACAGAGGCTGAGGGCCTTGGTGCCAGGATGATTCACAGAGAGGGTTGGAGTGGGTCTGGGCTCGTTACGCGGTTTATGAATTTAATTCCCTTTGGCTGCTCCATGCCCTGCCTGGAGATGAAGCAGCACTTTTATTTGAGGACAAGAAGCCAGCTCACAGTGGGTTCTCAAGTCCCCCGGTGCCAAATGTGCTTGGTTTGTCAGACTCTCCGAGGCTGCTCCCTCCCACGGAAATCCTGGAGGTGCAATGTCATCAGCATCAGGACTCCCAGGAACCAAGAGCTGGAGGGTGAACTCGAATGTCTGTTGCCAAGTCTGCTGCTTCTTGGGATTTTACCGCCTCTTGCCTGAGCCTCTTGTGGCAGCCTCCCAAATTGTCTCCCTGCCTCCCGAGTCCCCTCCTCAGGCCCGCTGTGTCTGGGTGAGGGTTGCGCTCAGAGCAGGCTGTCCACGACTCTCCGATCTGGCCTTGCTGAGCACTGGAGACCCTTCAGGGGGACCACCAGGATGGTGGCCGCGCGCCGGGGCAGCGGTGGCGGTGGCAGGGCACAGGCAGCTGGCTGGTGACAGATGAGCTGGTTGAAAAAGCTATTAAGGAAGTAGGGTCCACAGGAAGTAAGATAGAAGCAACAGGAAGTAGAATCAACAGGAAGTCAAGTCAAACCGTCAGAAAAAAAGCAGAATCAACAGAAGGAAAACCATCTGGTTGGGTGTATGGGTGAGGCGGGGAGAGTGAAGAAGGGCGAGGAGGAGTGGAGAGTGTCTTCCCTGGTTCTTTCCTGGGACCGGCGTGGATGGGGTTGCCATTCGGTGTGAGGGGGAACACAGGAGGAGGAGCGGGTCGTCTTTGCCTGGGACCCCCCCCCCCCAACCAGAAAGAGAACCCGAGAGAAGGCTGGTCGTGGGGTTGTTCATCTGAGAAGGTAAAGCCAGAGAGCAGGAATGAGGGCGTGGGGAGCTGAGCCGGAGGAACTCATTCCCAGTTCAAGGTGAATGTAGTAAAATAAGAAAGGCATGGGGCGCCTGGGTGGCTCAGTCGGTGAAGCTTCCGACTTCAGCTCAGGTCGTGATCTCACAGTTCGTGAGTTCAAGCTCCGGATCGGGCTCTGTGCTGACATCTTGGAGCCTGGAGCCTCCTTCGGGTCTGTGTCTCCCTCTCTCTCTCTGTCCCTCCCCTGCTCATGCTCTGTCTCTCTCTCTCTCTCTCAAAAATGAATAAACTTTTAAAAAAATTAAAAAAATTTAAAAAAGAAAGGCATGCCCCTGTCCTTGGGAGCCTACAGTCTCACAGTAGTAACAAACAGCCACACCATACAGCAAGCTGGTGTGTGCTCCGACTGCTAATCGGTGGCAACACCTCTTGGCTGCTCTAAATTAAGTGCTTTTACCATGAATTTGCTCATTTACTTCAGGGCACTCCTGCAGGGAGGTACTCCTATTATCCCCGTTCCAGAGACAAGAAAATGGTGAGGCGTTGTCCAAAGTCATAAGCTGGGAAGTGGTAGAACTCCAAATGCAAGCCTTTGAACCCCCGTGGAATTCTCAAAGGAAGTAGGTACTCGGTCCGATGGGGAGGAGGGGGCAGATCTGCCATCACCTGGTGGGAACAAGTCCCCTTTGGATTTTTGCAGAGACGCTCACATCCATGGTTTAATCAGTACTGGGGATATGGGGCAGAATTTGCCATTATTATCTGCATTTCGCTGACAAGGAAACTGGAACTGATAGAGGCGGGGTGTCTGTGTGAGCGTGAGTTCTGGACCAGCTGAGCGAGCTTAGGCAGATGATCTACTTGCTCTGTCTCCTTGTCTGTAGAGAGGACGTGATAAAGGGGCAGTTGGGAGGATAAAATGGGTTAACACTGGCAAGGTGCTGAGGAGGGGGCCTGGCACTTTCTTCCTTTAAAATCTTCCCTCCAGGGGCGCCTGCGTGGCTCAGTCGGTTAAGCGTCCAGTGGACTCTTGATTTCCACTCAGGTCATGATCTCACGGTTCATGGGATTGACCCCTGCATCAGGCTCTGCACTGAAAACACAGAGCCTGCTTGGGATTCTCTCTCTCCCATCGTCTCTGCCCCACCCCCCAACTCTCTCCCCCCAAAAATAAGTATTTTTTAAAAAGCCTGCCCATTCAGAGAGGCTCTGGCAGTGGTCTGTAAGCCGTACTCCCCATCGCCCAGGATCTCCGCTCACTTCCTTGGGCCTCCCACACTTGCCACCACCCATCCTTCTCCCGGTGCCAAGGCATGAGCTCCCCATCCTGGCTCTTGACCACCAAGCACACTGCCCTCCGTTGACCGTCATGCTCCATGTGAGCTCCCCGGGGCCCCAGCTAGAGGGTCTTCTGATGTTCATCTTAGTTTTTTAACTCAGCGGGAACTCCCTGAGATCAGAGACCAAGTGCCATTCATCTCTGTATTCCCTGAAGTGCTGAGATCAGTGCCGGGCCCAGCAGACATAGCCAAGGAATAATGATAAATAAATACATAAATGCATAAACATACACATATATATGCAGAGTACTCGCATGCTATACATCTATATGTGCTCATATACATGTAGTAATATATGCACTGCTACACACGGCATAGGCATAAGTGTGTGTGCTTATATAACATCGCATAGGATATATACAGTATACGGCATACCATAGTGTAGAGTGTAGATGCACATACACGCATGTGTTCGCAGGCTCCGTGTAATCCACTCAGCACCCCCATGAAGCAGGTACTATTAATGTCCCCATTTTGTGGAGAAGGAAACTGAGTCATGCAGATGCTAAGTGGCTAGCCCACAGCCTCACAGGTAAGCTGCAGAACAGGGTCTGGCTCAGACTCAGAGTCACACTTCCAACCTCAAGCGAGTGTGGCCTCCAATGAATGGACGTTGGGCTGGATGTGGATGGAAGACGGATGAATCGGACAAGACGCCCGGCTACGGCTCACTGAGCGAGATTTCTCTTGTGCCGATGCCCCCCCGCAGCCCCGTCCCCCGAGTTACTCTGCAGGCAATTTGACCCCTTTGCTCTGCACACACTCCCACTTTGCAGATGGAGAGGACACCTTTGACTAGTCTTCCAGTGACCTGGAGGTGATTTTCCCTGGAAGCATCTGTCATGAGATTTACTCAGCTCCTTGGCCAAGTCGTCTCCTTATAGGACATCAGGGCTTCAGACTGGGATCAGAGTCCCTAGACACCCACACCTGCCTCCAAAGGATCCAGAATGAATTACTCTGCTTGCATTAGATCCTGGGACGGAGGGTAGAAAGAATCCTTAGGAAGAATCCTAGTGCTTTTCACCTGCATTCAGAGGGACTAAAGAGTGAAGCTCTTAGGGTCACACGCATTGTTTCCTCCTAATGACCTTGGGCAATTTTATCCCTTCCAGGGCCTCAGCTTCCCCATCTGTAACTTGAGATGGTTCCTAAGGTCTTTCTTATTTAATAGCCCAACCGTCATCTTCTTCCTTCGAGGGGCTGACCCTGGTCTTTTTTCAAAAACAGGGAGCCCAGCTAGCTGATTCTTCAATACAACACGCATTGCCACAGTGAGGACCCAGGGTAATATATTTTGCTGTGCCAAACAAAATAGCATCTTAGGTGTTTGTTTGTTTGTTTGTTTGTTTTTTAAGAGGGCAATAAAAAAGGAGAAGTACTCTGATAGGAGGTTGACTTTTGCCTTCCTAATCAAATCCAGGGGAGAATCCTTGCAGAAAAAGAGTGGCAACAAAATGTATCTCTAAAATTAATTATGACCACCGAGTCAACGTTGAATGAGCAATATCTTTCTCCTGTGTTCCTCTGACTTAGATAAGTTCTTTTTTATAGATTCAGTTATTCGTTCGTTCAACAAGCACTGTGCTTTTAGGCACCCTGCTGGATGCTGGAGATCTGCAGACAATAATGACGATGCCTGACATCAGGTACCAGGCCCTGGGGTAAGGACCTTCATGCATCATCCTATTTAATCCTCGGAGGCAGGTGCTCTTCTTGTCCCCATTTCATAGAGGAGGAAGCAGGCCGAGCTTGATGAATTGTTTAATGTCACAAATGGTAAATGGCAGGGCCGAGGTCAAGCTGTTTGTATTCTAGAGTCTTTAAACCACTGCGGTGGTCTGGTAGAGGAGACCATCCATACCCTTCCCTTGAAATGGACAGTGGACGTTTCTCATTCTTCTATGATGTGTCTGAAAGCCTCTTTAGAAATTCTTATTTTAGACCGGCAGTGAAATGGTGCATTTGCTGGCCAATTTCAGCTCCCCGATAAGTCTCCTAACCCCCTCCCTCCGTCAGATCGCTACCTGTAAGCCCCCACCGTCCAGAGAGCCTGTGGCAACCACTGTAGAGACACAAAGAGATAAATGCATTAGTGCAGTTGTTGAGATAAGGCTCTTTATAAAGCAAAATGGGGACGCAAGGGAGAATCGTCTTCTCCGGAGGGGAGGGCAAGGCACACATCTGGCTCCGACCCCACCTTTGCCGTCCAAAGTGACACCTCTGACTAGTCTTCCAGTGACCTGGAGGTGATTTTCACATCTGATATTTGTCAGGACAGGTGACACTAGCTGCCGCAGTGAAGAATGCCCCACATTTCAGTAGCTCAACCCAACACGGATTGACATCTTATTCCAGTGTGGACGTTCTCGCTTGGGGGTGATCTTTTCCCCAGGCCATTCAGAGACCTGCATCCCTTCCACAGTGTGGCTGTGTTATCCTCTAGGATCTCAGAGTTCTCTGCCGGATCCTTGGTCTCCAGCTACAAGGCAGGGGAAAGGAGGCAGGCCAACCCTTAGGGGTTCTCGCAGGGTGGGGTGTGAGCGACTCTTAGCACTTGCGGCTCACAGCCCAGAATGCAGAGACCCAGGCACACCCAGCTGCAGACAGAGCCGGGAAACGGAATCTAGAGGAAAAGAAGCAGGTTTGGAGCTGGTTGGTCTCCACGTGTCTCCGCGCCAAATCCACCAACGGTTCCCCCGTAACCGTTTCTCTGCAGGTGTGTGTTCCCATCAGAGCGTGAAGCTGCTTCTCATCTGCTCGTAAGGGAACAGAAGGTCTTGGGCATAAGAGGGGCTCTGCACGTTTCTGTCGGAAGATTGAGAAATGCATAAAAGGGGACTTGAATCGGATCTTATTTGAATCTAATGTAATTGGGAACTCACACTGGGATTCTGTGTATGTGAAGAGCTCTGACTCACCGCACACGCCATGCTTGCTTGTGTCCAGGGAGAGTTCTCATTTGAAAAAGAAAATCAATGCTTAGAACGTGAAGAACCTCTGTTCCTTGCAAGCCTGCCTGTCCCGACCATTAAATCCAGTCTGAGCGCTGCCACTCATGGGATGAAGACCGTGCACGGGATGCATTAAACGAGGCTGTCTGCTCTTTGACCATGAGCTTCACAAACTCAGCGGACAACAGTGGGGCAAACAGCATCGTGCTGTGCAAAAGAGACAGCGTTTTCTTTGTTGACGACTCTCATCATTGGGTTCGTGGTGGTAACGTGGTTGGCTGCCACCTCCCCCTCCAGCCGCCATTTGCCATTAAGGAAAGACGGCGTCGTGAGGGCTAGAGAGTTACCAGCAGCTGCCGCGTGTTAAAGAAAGTCCTGGAATAGGACGCCAGGATTCCTCGGCCCTCCTGACATTTGGGGCTGCGTCGTTCTTTGTCGTGGGGGCCGCCTTGGGCATCACTGTAGGGGACTGGGTAGCATCCCGGGCTTCCACCCATCCAACCCCCTGCCCAGTGCGACAACTTAAAATATCTCCAGTCGTTGCCAAATGCCCCTGGGGGGCAAAAACCACTCAGGCTGAGAGCAAATCTAGAGGGGTGTCTGGGTGGCTCAAGTTGGTTAAGCATCTGACTCAGCTCATCATGATCTCGACGTCCATGAGTTCGAGCCCCGCGTCGGGCTCTGTGCTGACAGCTCAGCCTGGAGCCTGCTTCAGATTGTGTGTCTCCCTCTCTCTCTGCCCCTCCCCTGCTTGTGCTCTGTCTTCTCTCTCTCTTTCAAAAGATAAATATTTTAAAAAAAGAGTCACTTGCTCTGCTGACTGAGCCAGCCAGGCACTCCTGGTGTGAGTGTTTGAAAAGAGAGGGGGAGAGAGAGAGAGAGAGAGAGAGAGAGAGAGAGAGAGAGAACAGATCTAGAGAGCTCCTGATGAAAAGTGTGGACCTGAGGGCCGCATCTCCTAGTGTTCTCTCGCGCTCTCCGTGAGGAGCAGCACACGGATCGCGGGGTGTTATCGTTTCTGACAAGGCGTCTGCATACACCTCAGGAATGTTTAAGGACAATGTGACTGCAAACTCTATCTGAGCTGTCACCACCCTCCATCCACCCACTCTCACCCCGCCTCCCCCCCTGCCCCGCAGCTGACGGTCGGACTGGAGGGAAGGACTGTGTGGCCCAGGCTGCCTTGCAGGGGCTGTTCCGGCAAGATTGTTCCAGGCAACATGTCACACGGGGGCATCCACAGCGCGCAGGGCGGGGGTGGGAGGGGGTCTTTCCCCGTGGCCTTGGGCAGCTCCAGATGCTCATGGAGAGAACTCACCAGCACAGGAGGCACAGAAGCCTGGGTCACAGCATTGCCGGTGGGGCAACACAGCTCTCCGCACCCACCGCCCTAAATCAAAGAGACGGACACTTTGCTCGGTGTGATTTCCCAACCTTAAAGCACACAGTTAGTCCAGGAGTTTCTGTGTCATGACTCTTTATATCAGGCGTCTCTGGTTTTAGGTCTGCAGCAACCCTAGCAGAGTGAAGAGCACTAGCCCCATTTTACAGATGAGGAAACTGAGGCTGAAGGAGGTTGAGTGACTTTGGCAGCAAAGGCTCAAACCCCACGTCATTGAAATCTCGAATGAGGGCCTGTCGAGTTTAGAATTGAGGGCCATTTCTATTCTTGCATAGCTGCCGCTTAAAAGGCAAAGTTAGCGGGGAATTTGCCACACAGGGTTTCACAGGACGTGTGTACCTCTCATTCCCTCTCCCTTCCTTAGGCAGGATACCCTGGGGGTAGGAGCATGGGCTCTGGGACTGGATGACTACCTTCCCGTTTCAGCTCCACCAGGCCCAAGACTTCAGCAAATGCCTTAACCTCAGTGGGCCTCAGTTTCCCCACATGCAAAACGGATACAGTAATAGTCACTACCTATCAGGCGTGTGGAGCGATGCACGGAGCCGTCAGCACAGTGTCCTGTTACTGTCACGCTCCCTTCCCCTGAGCCGTGACTGTCCCTGTGTGTTTTGTTTTTCTGCCACTCAACACAGCTGGCTCCGCTCCCCATTAAAGGGGGGGGGGTGAATCCCTCACAGAATAGGTTTGTTTTTGTTTTTGAGAAATGTAATTAAAATCTGGAAAGAGTTCACTAATCCTGGAGAGAAGATAAGTCCCCGCTACGTGGTTCGGCCCCATGTGTATTATCTGAGACGTGTCTGAGTATGCTGTCCTTTAGAGAATGCTTTTTCTCTCTCTCTCTTTTTTTTTCAGAGTAATTAGTATTCATTAGTTTAGCAATTTTTAATGAGACAGGCAAGTAAGGCTCAGTAAGCTGGCAACGTGACAAAGTAAACAGAGGGCATGGAAGGTGGGGGGTCCAGTTCCAAGGAAGGCTAGGGGGGTCACCCACATCGGTCAGGTGGCCCTGGAGTTTCAGGAGGAGCAGGATGCTGGGATGTGAAGATGACATGGGAGAATGAGAGCTAGAAGGCAGCTCCTTCCAGCTTGGAACTGAGCTACCGGCATCGCCTTCATTTTTATTCATGTTTAACCCCCACGACAACCTAATGACGAGGAAACATTCTCCAGAAAGGTCTGAGCCCCTCAGTCTCTCTCCACTAAACTAATACATTTATGGCGTCTTTGGAGCATGAGAGCCTTTCATTTGATTATCACAAATTGTGTGCCTTGTATATTATTATTCCCATTTGACAGATGGGGAAATTGAGCTCAGACCAGTTCCATGGCTTACACTTAAGCAGCTCTTTCCTGGGAGAGCTTTATGGACACCATGCTGTGTGTCAACCTCTGTCAGAACAAAGTTGGTCTGGGCTAAAGGAGAGGCAATTGCATTTTGCTGGGGAGACAGGTTGCTTCAACGGGGAAACCGCTTCACAGCGTTTTGCACTTAGCATCTTGCATTTCTCCCATTGTGAGAAGTCCAAGGTTGGGGAGACTAATTGGATCGACGGGAAATAGGGGAAGGGCAGAGGCAGCATGGAAAGGAAGCTGACAGTTGGAAGGAGGGAGTGACCCTCAGGGAGGGGAATGGTGGCCAGCCAGAACATATTTTGAGAAGAAGAAATAGAAGCTGAATATGTTGGCCCAAGCGCCTTCCTCACTAGAATAACCAGAAGGATCTCAGAGAAAATGAGAAATCAGGCGGGTGGTGACTTTTTGTAGCTCAGACCATGGTAAAGCTCATCAAAGACTTTTGAAACCCAGTCCTTGGACCACCCAGAAAAGGAGACCATTTGGATCCTTCTTTACTTTCTGTTTCTAGGCTCTGTTGTGTCCCTCTTCTCAGAACCACAAGGAGGACTTCAGAGCGCATTCAGAACTGCATTAATTAGATCAGCAGGCCACAGCTTCCGTGTGACTCTTTCGATGAACTTAAATGGCCTGTTTTCCTGGTGCTATTAAGACTGAGAAATGTTTCATGTAGAGGAGCACTCATGCTCTCTCTTGACCAGGTTTTCTACCTTAGTCCATAAACTAAGAACTTTTGTTCTTTTCAAAATGTTGGAGTTTTCTACTTGTTAGTCTGCTCTTCCGAAATCACTGCTCCTAGAAGTAGGAAGAAGGGCTTGTTGGACTGACAAGGTGGGTAAAGGGATAGACCGTGGGGTGTCTTGGACTCTCTAGGCTCTCTCTCTCTTGGCATATGGACTACAGAGAGTGTATCTTCCCTCCTGCCCTTGTTCCCCATGGGACGAGCCAACCCGGCTGGGGCCCAGAACAGTCTTGGTGACTCAGAGGAAGTTTCTTGGCCCCTGTGTGATGGACTGAGTATGACTTGGTCCCAACTCTCTTTTATCTGGTTAAGTGTCTCTTCTGAAGACCTGGCGCTCATATGTTGCGTATATTCCATGATCCAGTATTCTCAGAAGATGTGAAAACTATGCTCAGATGTGGAAAATTAGTCAATTGAATTGGAATTGGATTCCAAGTGGATTGGAAGAACAATCCAGATGCCACAGCATGAGCAACGGTATGGAGGTGATAGACAGGATGGCAAGGGTAGGGATGGATATGTGTCCATTTCCAAAGCATAGGAGGGGAGTCAGGGAGCAGTTGGAACAAGACTAGAGTGGTCAGCTTGGTGATATCACAGGATCTTCTATGCCTAGCTCTGGACCTCTGACTTTATTGTGTAGACTAATGAGTTCTGAAACACGTTTCTTGGAAAACTAATCCTGTGACATCCTCCTTAGGAAAAAGCCCTGAGGCCAGGTATGTTCAGATAGTGTTTTATGGATTCCCAACAAACAGTAGCATATTAGGGACTGAAAAGTTTTGCAACGAAGAAAACGGTTCAGGTAATTGACTTGGTAACAATTTTTAATGCTCTGAAAATCCAGCACTTGAAAAATCTCTTTGGCAAACACTGTTTATGGCTAATCAAGGGTCTTTGAAATGTTTTACAAAGGAGAGTGGTTCTGTAGGCTGTACCTTTAATGGGGGAGAATGGATTTAAAGGAAACAAAGCTGTTTGTAGGAGACTAGTGAGGAGATGGTTACAGGAATTCAGGGAGAGATGTTAAGGTTTTCATATAAAACACTGGGAGTTATTTAAAAAGGAAATGATTTCTGAGGTATTGAGGAGGGAAAATAATCATAACCTGGAGATCTATTGGTTGTGATGGGTAATGGGGAGAAAGAGTCAAGGATGACTTTTAGGTTTAACCAGGCAAATGGTCATGCCACCAACTAAGAGAGAGAGAACATTTTAGGACATGTTGAGTTTGAGGAGCCAGTGATGTGTCAAGGTGGAAAGATCTGATATGCAGATAAGTATGAGTCTGGCTCACTGGAAGAAGTTTCTGGTGGATGATACAGTCTTTGGAGTTGTGGGTATTTAGTTGGTAATTTGACAAATGGCACGGAACAAGAGCCCCCATTTAAGTGATAGAAAGAGGAGAAGGGGCCCAAGGGGAATCCTGGGAAGGAATAAACCAGAAGCTGAATTGCCATGGAAGCCATGGGAATGGGAGGTTCAAGAAAAGCCCAGTGATAAGTCGAGTCAAATCTAGGAGGTACAGTGAGATGAGGCATGGAAGAACCATTTCGCCATTGGTTCTTGGAAGTGGTTCCAGAAGGGTGGTAGAGATAAAGCCCAGTTGTAATGGGCTGAGAAATGAAAGAGAGCCAATGAATGGCATTAAAGGCAGCTCCTTTGACATGATGGGAAGAGAAAACCAGGCAAGAAGTTCCCTGAGAGTGGAAGCTTAGGAGACGTCACCATGCAGCCAGATGAGAAGAGAAAGTTACAGGTGCAGAACAGGAGGGGACAGTTTGTGGAGGAAGGAGAGACAACATGGAATAGGAGAGAACACTGGAAAAAGACAGCTAAAGGTTTTGACAATGACCCAAAAAATGGCCTGATTTAAGGAAGGACCGTGAATTTTTAGCAGATCTAATCAATGCAGCCACCTGGTTGTTTGGTCGCTCAGAGGAGCAGAGAGGGAAACAGGGTTCTGCACTGGGGGAGCGATGGAGTTTTGCCAGCATGTGTGCAGGCGTGGAGGTACGGTGGACTCAGGGATGTTGGTGGAGGAATGGCTTAGACAACCCACCATGCGATAAAGGCTGGGTAGAGATGGAAAATGGGCACAAAGAGCCCAAGACCAGGAGAAAATGAAGCATCTGGGGTAGGAAACATGCCAGTGAAGCCTCCATATGGAATTGAGGGTATGAGAAATGGGCAGGTTAGACCAGACTGGGGAACACCAGAAGTTGTGACTTCAGAAGGAGGAAGATCCCAAGGATGTGGCCCTGCACGGGGGTGTTAGAAAGTCAGTGACATTAAGAGGGTCAAGAATTGGAGGCTGAGGTGTTGCTGGGTCTGCAGCAGGGGTGGTGAGGCTGGAATGGATCATCTTTAAGGCCTCTACTGGGTCTGCAATAGGATGTGTTAAAACACGGTAGACTGGCATCTCCCAGGCTTGACACACACAACCACCTGCCTATTGGACATCTCACCTGGATGCCTTACAGCTCTCTCAGACTCAGCTGAACAAAAGCCAATCTCATTGTGATTTTCCCCTAAACAGTCTTTCACTTCCTGAGTTCTGTCTTGCAGTTGATGGCCCCACCATTTACCTAGTAACTCAGGCCAGAAATCTGTGTCTCTCTGACATATCTCATATTCCAGTAACCTCCTTCTCTCATCCTCCCCATAATTGTTGTCAACAACCCTTTCTCTATGACAATGATGGCAGCCTCCCTATAATTACCCCCCAACTTTAATTTAGCCTTCGAGGCCCTGCTAGAATGATTTTCTTAAACTGTTACTCAGACTCCCTCATTTCCCTGCACAATAACAAAAGTTCAGAGCCTTAACCAAGAGCTTTAGCATTCAAGCCCCACCTTAAAAAAATTTTTTTTGAGAAAGAGAGAGTGTAAGTTGAAGAGGAGCAGGGAAGGAGAGAGAGAGAGAGAGAGAGAGAGAGAGAGAGAGAGAATCTTAAGCAACTCCACACAGAGCATGAAGCCCGACACAGGGCTTGATCTCATGACTGTGAGATCATGATCTGAGCTGAAATCAAGAGTTGGATGCTTAACTGACTGAGCCACCCAGGCTCAAGGTCCTTTGATGTCTGTCTCTACCTTCATTTCCAGCATCATTTTCCGTATCTTCTACTCATATATCTCTAAGTTCTAGCCAAACAGATTGATCTCTTGTTCTTGGCTCCGGAGTGTTCTACCTCTTCTTCTTTCTTCAGGCTGTTCACTCTGCCTGGAATGCCCTCCATCTCACCCAATATGGCTTTTCAAAGTCCCACCCTCTTTTCAACAACCAGATCAAATATCACCTGTTCCATTAATCTGGTTCCCCTTTGCCTCCCTTCAACTGAAAGTAGCATGCTTGAATTAAACCTCTTACTGTTTGCATTTTGGGGGGCTCCTGATCGATGCCATGTATACCTGAGCAAAACTGTTACACTATAAGCAGTCAGAGAGAAAGGGCCAAGTCTTTATCTTATTGCACGCTCTTCCCTCCATGGTACCTGGGTGTAACTGGGACTTTGGAGGCTATTAGAGCCAAGCGGGAGTCCAGTCTCTGCTTGAAAGCTGTGTGACTTGGGTGAGTTTCTGAACCTCTCTGAGTTTCAATTTCCTCCTCACTGAAATAGGGATAATGAAATTGACCTCATAGTAGCATTATGAGACTTAAGTGAGGCAAAAAAAAAAAGCAGAGCAATAAGCATTTGCCAGGCAGATTGTAGATGTTCAATAAAGCTTCCTCTTCCCTCCAAATCGTAGCTTTGAATATGTGCAAAGAGAAGTAGAACAAGACAAGTCACATGCTACTCATGACTCTGCTCCCAAAGGGACCTGTTTCTTGGGCAAGGGTGTAGGACCAAGGGGATTCTCCTCCCTTCCTGCTTTGCTTTCTTGCAAAATTTTTTAAATGAACATTTCATTTTTTTAATTTTTAGAAAGCATTGTTATCAGCAAATGTGCGTGTATAACATATTCAAATGGAGTCATGCTATTTTTCACTGACCTCTCTGGAAATTTTCTAGGCTTTCTCTCGAGAGTTTCCACCCAAAGACTGCTAGCTAAGCCGGTAAAATGTAAAATGATCATCTCTCTGAACAATCCCAAAGTTACTCAGATCCCCCACGGGATCCCCGACTCCACATTCAATTTCCTTTCATCTGTCTCCCGGGCGGCTCCTGAAGTGAGAAGTTTTAATTGCTGTTCTCCACCAGGGTGTGGAAGGGCACACAAGGCATGTTTAATCATTTGTCTTTCCTGCTGGAGTGGGTGATGGATGAGATGCATTAATGTGGTGTTTCCTCCCCGGATCATGTCGCTACAGCATGATGGCATGCTTGAGGTGGGGACAGCCATCATGCCAGGGGTCCTGGGATATGCAGGGGCCACCCCCAACTCCCAGAGGATGAGAGGTGCTGGGCAGGAGAGCAGGCCAGCATGATTCCAAAATGTGGTGTAGCAGAAAGAACACAGGCTGTCGAGCCAGCCCCAGCTGCACTAGGTCCCAGCTCTGCTGTGTCCTTGTTTTGTGACTTCAGGCAAATGCCTTGTTTTGTCTCTTTGGTCATCAGCTCAGTCCTGTGGAATGTGAGAATACAAATATATTCTTCCCAGGATTGTTAGGGGTTAAGTGAAAGCCATCAAAGTCCCCAGCCACAGTATATATGCATGATGCAAAGGCTCAGGTGATGAAAATCCCCCCCTTTGCATCTGTGATTTCTCATCTGTGTGGAGAAGATGCCCTTTCAGACGATGTTGACATTCATGTGATATTCAACTTCTGAGCAAGGACCAACTTGCTGTGCCCAGATGATATGGAAATATCTGCCCCTTACGCTCAGGGCAGTGAGAGTCTAGTGGAGATCGGGAAAAGCTGATCAGTTACTTAAGTCCTCCAGTCCAGTATTGTTGGTCAGGCAGAAGGATATTCTACAGAAGACTCCATAAAGCAACAGAAGCAACCCAAACCCAAGACCCACTCCAGATGGCACAACCTCCATCCCTGGATGTTGACGCCCTTATTTCATAGATGAAGAAGCTGAGGCCCAGGAAGGTTCAAGTGCCCCATTCAAAGACGCTCAGCTGCTGCCTGACATTGGAAAGTCAATAACCATTTCTCAGGTGAATGAGTGAAAAGTGGCCTGAAGATGACTAGTATCTGCCCACTCGTTTTTGGAAGACATGTGGGCCCCTCCACCCTGTCACGGTCTGTCCTTTTCAATTTGCTTTATTCATCACTCCAAGAAGCTGCCCTGGTTACTGTAGGGTTCTGGTTCAAGCACCTATGCCAGACTCCCATACCACCCAGAAGCCCTTGGCATGGAATTCAGGGCTCCGAAAAGCCGAACTTGGGTTCACCTGTCCAACTTCATCTCTGGTTACAGAGTTCTCCTTGGTGATTCCAGGCTCCGGATCTCTATAGCCTTTCTGGTCACAGTTTTCAAAGCTTCCTACCTCCTTGCCTTTGTTTACCTTGGACCCTTTCCTCACCCTTCTCTTAGCTCAAGGGGCTTTTCCTCAGCATTGCCTGCCTTCAGAATTCTAGTTAAACATGATCTCCTTGGAAGGAGTCATGTCTTGTGCTCCCAAAACACTGCCCATCCCTCTGGAGATGGCCCTTCAAAGCCAGCTGTGGAGTGGAGCCATTAGTGTCTGTTAACCACTTGGGTGAGTTCCTCAAGGATGGAAGAAGAAGACTGATTTTTCTCCATAGCCCCAACTCCCAGCCAAGGGTTTCTCGTGGAGTAGGGGCTCAGTATGCACTTGGTGAATGAATGAATATATGAACAGAGGAGCCTAACTCCTGTTCATCTGCAAGGAGTTTGGGGCAAACAAGTATGAGGTGGTTGGTTAGGGGAGTCAAGAGCATGAGTGACGCTTAGATGAGTAGGTTACAAGGGATGAGAAGGGGCTGGACCCAGACGGGAGCTTTGGTGAAGACCCTGGCCAGCCTGGGAGTTGTGGACATCAAGAGTGCCATGGGGAGGTGGTGGGTAGACATTGCGGTACTTGTTGACATGTAATGGATGCTTAAGATGTGCGAGGACTCGAACTGAGTTTATCCCATGCCTTACTTCATTTACTCCTCATGGTAACCTTACAGAGTGGTTCCCACAATTACCCTCGTGTGTCATCATTCTCATTTTGCAGACAAAGGGGTGAAGTAATTAACCCACAGAGACCCAGCTAGTGAGTCGTGGAGCCAGGAGCCAAACCAGTTCTGTCTGGCCCCAGAGCCTATGCTCTCAGCCACCTCATTGTATTCACGTGACATCCAACAAATGGGGCCTTCACCTGCTACAAAGTCTTGCTCAGGGCTAATCCCAGAGCTGAGACTGCAAAGAGGACAGTGATCTATGCAGTGCTAAGAGAACAGATGTCATGGAAATAGCTTGGATCTCTATGTACATGTGTGCATGTGTGCATGTGTTTACCAAAGACTGGTTACAACATTCTCTTACTCCATTTGGGCTGCTATGATAGAATACCATAGACTGCGTGGCTTATCAACAACAGAAGTGTATTTCTTTTCTGAAGGCTGGGACATCCAAGATCAAGGTGCCAGCAGATTCAGTTCCTGGTGGGGACCTACATCTCATCTTCTTGCTGGGTCCTCACATGGCAGAAGAGACAAGGGAGCTCTCTGGAGACTTTTTCATAAGGACACTAATCCCATTCCTAAGGGCTCCACTTTCATGACCTAATCACCTCCCAGGGGCCCCATCTTCTAACAGCATCATATTGGGGATTATGTTTCAACATAGGAACTTAGTTTTGCCTCACTCTGTTTTTATCTTATTTTTCCTACCCTTCCCTTATGATCATCTGTTAAGTTTCTCAAATTCCACATATGAGTGAAATCATATGATATCTGTCTTTCTCTGACTGACTTATTTCGCTTAGCATAATACTCTCCAATTCCATCCATGTTGTTGCAAATGGCAAGATTCATTCTTTTTCGTCACCAAATAATATTCCATTGTGTATATATACTACATCTTTTTCATCCATTCATAGAGAATCTTAAATACAGAGAACAAACTGAGAGTTGATGGGGGGGATCAGGAAAATGGGTGTTGGGCATTAAGGAGGGCACTTGTTGGGATGAGCACTGGGTGTTATATAGAAGTGATGAACAACTGGAATCTACTCTTGAAGTCAAGTATGTTAGCTAACTTGAGACTAAAAGACAAACAAACCTAAGAACTTAGGTGGGGACACAAATATTTACTCTATAGCAAATGTTTTTGGGCACAGCTCATAGACACAGAGATTGTCACAGTTTACCAATCTCCCCTCCACTGTCTCATTCGCTACTCACACCTGTCCTATGATGCTGGTGTTGTTTTATAGATGGAGCTCAGAAAATGTTAAGTAATGGAAGCCTAGTCACATCCTAGCTGGGTGATAGATTTGGAAATTCAGTGCATGTCCATTGCTTTGTCTTATATGTGTTGGGGTCTTCGAGGATCATTCATTAATGACACTCCTCCTTCCCTGTCTGAAAGAAAAAGTGGATGGAACATTAAGATTGGAGAACATGGCTTATATCCTTGGGTAAGTGTGCTCAACAAAATTAAACCCTAGTATTAAAATGACTTAACCACTTAGTCCTAGAAGGTGGAGTGGGACTTCCGTGTGGGAAGAGGTCCACCCAGGATAGTCCTAGGATGTGGAAGAGCAGAGAACTCATGCTTCGATGAGGACACTCACTCTCAAGATGAAGACTGGAGGAAGTAACCTGAGCCTGCCTGGTTTATTTTTCCATACTTGACAATTAGATAAGTCACTTCAGCCCCTGGTGACATTGAGGGGAGGGACTAGAGAGAGGCCGCTAACAAAGTTCCTTCTATATGGAAAGAGATAGGAAACATAACGAGTTCCATTAATCATGTTCCTTCCTTAACAGTGGAAATATCAAGAGTAAGGAAAACAACTGTTCCCTCATGACATGAAGAATCACTGAAAATACTGGGCCCACTGTCTATGCCAGATTGTTGCCAAGAAAAGGTGTATCATGCCTGACTTGAGAGGTATGCATTGCTAGGAAATTTCACCATAATACAGCTGGTAAAGGAACGCACTTTCCCTTCAGTGCTGTTGAAAACAATCTTTACGTTTCCTTTCTGAGCATCTTGCCAGTGAAGAATGTGGCAGAGAGTCAGGTGAAATCTTCTACCTGATTAAACGTGTCAGAAAGTTAAAACAAGGGCCTTCCTGTGTCGGGGAGCAAGAATATCCTGTCTCTTTCAAGGTCCTTTTAGCTGGGCTAAGAATCAAAATCAGACAGATTAACAGGAGAAAATCAAATTGAGTAGTGTACGTATGGGGAATCCACATAGATGTCGAAATTCCAAAGGCAGTCAGACACAGTGGTATGTATGTCATCCTGAGTTAAGCGGTCGGGGTCTGGGACTTCAAAAGGAAGAAATGCACTTCATAGAAAAATTTTTAAAAAATGAATGTTTGGTAAATATATGTGTGCTGGGGCAGTCGGAAACAATGAGACATAGAGGACTGAAAATCAAACAGGTCTTGCTAAGTTCCTCTCTGGCCACCATCCCTAGTTCATATCACAGGGTAGTGTGAAATGGTGATAACTCTCTTCCTGGAGCAAGTCCTCTATCTAAATTATCTTTAGGCAGTTTTGGGGGAGGTAAAGAGGTCTTCCTGAATTTTCTGGGTTTTGGTTGCCTTTTTAAAAAAATATTTATTATTTTAAGTAGGCTCCACACCCCATGTGGGGCTTGAACTCACAACCCTGATATCAAGAGTTGCACGCTCCACAAACTGAGCCACCAGGCACCCTCAATTGCTTTTTAACTCAAAATAGGCTTCAAACCAAAGTGGCCTATCTTGGGGTAGCCTGCCCTTGGCCCCTACACCTGTAATTAGCATTATTATGAAAAACAATGGCATTTTAATTTGAAATACACAGCTACAAAATGTGAGAAAATTCTTAGGGTTTTGATGGAAAGCTTATCCAAAGTATTAGAACTCTAATTCAGCCTTAGATGTGTGTCCCAGAGATAAAATTTTAAATAATGTAGAAAGAAACATTCTATGCCTAGGAATATATTCAGTTAAATTTAACTAATAATAACTGCTTGAAAAATACCATAGTGTTCCCAGTGTTTATGCTTTTTTTAAAAAAATCAGTTTTATTGAGGTATAATTTACATACTGTAAATTTTACCAGTTTTAAGTGTATAATTTTATGGGTTTTGACAGAGGAAAATAGCCATGTAATCACTAGTAATAGTTATTAGTTAGAAAAATATCTAATTCCTTATACAGCAGTTTATGCCTTTTATAAATCTTCAAGGGATCGTTTTTTATTCTCTAGAACTTACTACATTTAACCAATTTCATATAGAATTACAATTCTGACTAAGGAAGGGAACAATTAAAAATTTCCTTGGCAAGCAGCACGTACCTTTACAGTGAAGCCATGTAGGAGGGACAGCACAGTCTGTCACAGTCTGTTGCAGAGCAAAGTCCCTCACAAGGGGAGAAAAATATTTGCTCGATAGCAAAATTGAGAATCCTAACTTCCTAAAGTAGCTGGAAACACTGGAGCAGACACTGCTGTTCTTCAGCTCTGGACTGATGCCCCTCACACTCCCCTAACATCCTCTCGGGGCAGCTCACACCCATCTCATCCTACATTTGCATAACACTTTACAGTGAGAAAATGCTTTCACAACCATTTTACAGTTTAAAAAGTGCTACTGCGTCCATTAACTTATTTAATCTCTTCCTGCTTGCCCTGAAGCTAAACAGGCCCTCCAATGAATTCACTCAGAGTTGGATCATGAAAAAATCCAACTCTGTTTGCCTGCGTCCCTCTTGCCAAGCCTGGCTCTCTTAATGGCAAGGTGGAAGGCTCCGCTGCCATCAGGCTGGAAATCCATCCGGGACTATCCGTCATCCTGTGGCTTCTGTTGCCACTGAACGCTGGGTCCAGAGTGAATCTCAAGAAAGAAGTCTTTTGCCCCATTGCGAGGGTGAGAGAGAGTCCTTAGGTGAGGACGGAAGGGAGTTTTCTCCCCATCTTCAGAGGAAGGGCTCTGCAGGCCCAGGACACAAAAGAGAGATGGAATGGGGGATGACTTATGCCCTTCTCCATGGCAATGCTCACATCCCTGGCCCCAGGTGGAAGCAGGTCACTAGGATTAGAATAAGGCCATTGGGGGGCAATGGCTTAGGAATCGGAGAACCTGGATCCAAGTGTCAACTCTGTTATGAAGTTGCTATTCACCCTTGAGCAGGCTTTCTCTGACCTTTGATTGTCTTATCTGTCAACGGGAGGGGAGTTGATTGCTGGGTGTCTTCTAGAACCAGAATTCTAGCACTCCAAGAAAGGAGAGCTAGGGAGAAGAGATACCTAAAAGTTGTCACAGGTGGTTTGAGTGGTGGACTGAAGAACGGGGAGGCCGCGTGCTCTGCAGACCTAGGCATCTCAGTCTAGTGGTGCCCCAGCTCCTCCTTACCTCTAGACAACTCCATTCAGCATTCATGTTTCCTTCTTCTTCTCCTTGGATCCTCTTGGATCCCTCAAATCTAGAGCCCTGAGGGATCACCCCAGTTTGTAGTATGACCTGTCAGTAGAAGTGTGAAGGTTTTGGAGTAGGCAGATGTTGACTCAGATACTGGCTCCAACCCTCACTCGCTTGGCAGATTGCTTCTCCTTTCTCATCCATGCCTGTGAAGGAGGGATAATGCTTCCTAGATCCCAGAGCTGTTGGCAGATGATGTGTGTAAGCCATCTAACATAGAAGCCACTCAATGAATGACAGCTATTCTTAAATAATAATAATAATAATAATAATAATAATAATATTGAAGTAGTAAGAGAATCACAATCACTGACAATGTCTTCCCCACTTTCCCCCGTTCAATGCTGTAGGGGCTCCCATGGACAGTATCAGAAACATGGCTTGATCATGTGTTCTGGAAGCCCTTCTTCCCCATCTCCCTATAGAGGAAAACAAGCTTGGAGCAAAAAGTCTGGCACTGGGATGTGTCCCAGATCCACACACACCAGCTGAGAGACCTCGAGTCCTCTGAGTCGGTGTTTCTTGTTTGTTCATTCACTCATTCATTCAGTAGGCTTTTGTGGAGCACTGTGTGCTGAATGGCATTGTGTCAAAAAAGATATGTAACCCCAATCTACCTGTCTTAAGGGTTGCCATGGGGACCAGAGGAGAAGATGTTAGGGGGCAGTTGGTGGGATTTAAGGAGGGTTCTGAACTTTGGTTATTATATTACTATCACTAAAGTCATTGCTATGGTGATACACAAGGCCAGGTATATTAAACCATAAGTGAGGCAGGAAAGGCCAGAGACTGCTGTGAAAGGGGCTCATGCAGAAATCCAGCTTCTGTGAGTCAGCAGGACTTGAAGATGAAGAGGAAACTGACAGCTGGACTGTGCCTCCTAGAAGAGCAGGACCAGGAGATCATCCTGCTCATCCTGCTCATCCCTGCATCTCTGGTGCCTAACTGCACACCAGACACAAGCTAGGGTTTCAGAAAAGATGGGAAGGGAACAGGGAGGGGTGGGTATGGCAGCTACTTCAGCTGCATCCATATGAGGCTTGCAGTCCTAAATATTCATAGGAAACCAGTCATCCCACATGCGAGGTTCTCTCCAGCAATGCTTGGCTGCTTGGGTGCCAGCACCTAAAGAAGATAATTGGAGCGGGTCATTGAACTCAATCATGGTGGTATCTGGCCAAGTAAGAGAAGAGAGGGAGGAGAGAGACAACAGTGTGGTACATTCCGCAAGAAAATTGACTTTAAGGGTGGACCAAAGAATCTAAAGTTGGAAGGGGTTGTGCACTGGGAAAGTGCCATCCCTTGGAATGGAGAATGTGGTGAGATGGAGGAATGGTGGTTGGGGGGCTGGAGTAAGTGACGTGGAATTCTTGCAACTAAGGTTTGCAAGGTGGTATGATCACTGAAGTGACAATGTCTGAGGTGTGACAATGTGGGTAGGTAATTTTCTTGGGATGAAGAAGGTTGTTGGATGTAGAAAGGTCAGGAGCTGAGGGGCCAAGGAAGCTGAGTTATCTACGCATACGTTGTAGCCATTGAGAATGAGGTTTTGGATGGAAAATATGGTGAACCAGGAGTTTAATTTCACAGTGAATGAGAGGAATAACAGAGATAAATAACTTATCAGGGTAAGGGGAGGTACAGCTGGGTAGCATGAACATCATGAAGTGAGGAGGGAAAATGGTCTGAAATAGGCATTAAGAAGCAAGGAGAACACTTAACCTATTTCTGGGTTGAGATAAGAAGATACCTTAGGCATGGTTCTGATACATGGGGCCTCAGTTTTCCAGCCAGCAGCCAATTAGACGCAATAAACCAGGAAGGAGAAAAGACATGAAAGCTGGCCCAATAGCTGATGGTAACTCTAGGAGTGGTTGTTGGGCTGAGGTCAGGGAGGAAACTGATGAACTACATAAATCACACACACTGAAAACATAAAGTAGTCCTTGGGGAAATGGCTGGTTCTAGGGCTGGGGAAGGGAATACACAAGATGAACCTGGAGCATCTTGGAGTGTTGGAAAGTCAGGAAGTGCAACCAAGAAAATCTACAATGATGGGAGTATGCCAAAGGGATACAACCAAACGGGGCTCCCAATGACCAGAGCTGCAACAATTTGAATAACAAAATAAATTGAGTAGTACCAGAGTATAACCTGAAGTGTAAAATAAATATACACACATCCATAGTGACATAAATACATGATAGAATAAATAAATAAGTGAGGGAAAATAGACAAATCTCACATGCACAAAAAATCCAAATAATTTATGTAAATCCTCCATCCTCAAGAAGGAGGAGCACATCTCCCCATTATCCAAGCGTGGGCTGTGCATAGTGACTTCTGAAGGATGGCAGAAGAGGCCACCTCAAAATATGCCACTTTGGCATAAGGATTATTTTGGGCTGAAGGCAATTGAGGAGAAGCAGATATAAGGAAAAGTCTCTGACCTCCCTCTACTTGCCTAAAAGCAGTGCATACACTTGTAAAGGTGTCTCCCCCATCCTTCTCTGCCAGGAAGGACAGAGTTAATCAATGAGACAACTCTAGGAATCTTAACCCAGAGACAGCATCTGAGGAATGCTATACTAACAGACTATACTAACCAGCTCTTATCTTCTATCCATTCCCCCATATATTTGCCTTCCCCAGAAACTCAAAGTCCTTTTCCTTGGTCTTGTCACTTCTGTTTAATATGTAATTTTGTTTTATTCAGATGCCCTCTAAGCCCATGTTCTAACCACTTTTTTGAGTTACTCATTACCAAGTGCTCCCACCTACAATACACGTGCCAATGTTCTTCTTGGTTTTTCTCATACTAATCTGTCTGTTGTCAGCCTGTCACAGGGTTCCAGGCAATGACCCTAAGATGGGTAGAAGTTTTCCTCACATACACAGTAGGGGACACTACTGTGCTCTTCCCCTCCGAAGAGTATAGTATAGGAAAGTGGGGAGGGGAAATGAGTAACTTTACCCGGGATAAACCTAAGAAGCATGGCCTCAATCAGGTGATCAGGACCAAGGACAGCAGTGATGAGTCATGGTGCTAGTATGTACCCTCCCTTGCTACCATATGGTGATCTGTCTGGTCTTACTGCCCTGAACCCATAAGCCCAGCCTAATAATGAGAAAAACACCAGACAAATCCCAACTGAGGGACATTCTACAAAGTACCTGACTCACCAAAACTGCCAAGGTCATCAGGACTAAGGAGAGTCTGAGAACCATCACAGCCAAGAGGAGCCTCAAGAGACATGATAACTAAATGGGATATGGGGCCCTGGATGGGGTCTTGGGACAGAAAAAGAATGCTGCATCGGAAACTAAGTAAATCTGAATCGAGTTTGGTTCATTAATGATGACAAATGTACCATAGTAATATAAGATGGTAATGACTGGGGAAACCAGGTGTGGGGTGTATGAGAACTCCCCATACTATCATCACAGTTTTTCTATAAATCTAAAAGTTTTCTAAAATAAAATTAAAAACCTATTTAAAGAATCCAGTGGACTAGTTTCTCTCAGTGAAAGGACAAACAGCTCTGCATACTTTCTTAGGATCCATGGGTCTCAAGACCTTGTATTCTAAAATAATAGATATGCATTATGGAATTTATAATTTTGAAAAAATGACATTATTTTTCAGCTACTTAATTTCAGAGGGCAGGGATGAATGTAGCACCTTTAGAAAGATGTAGAAGACATCTTTAGCTCTAACAATGATTAAAAAGTCACTGGCACCACTGACTGATGAATGGATAAAGAAGATGCAATATATGTACATACACACACACACACACACACACACAGTGGATTACTACTGGAATTCTACTCAGCGATGAAAAAGAATGAAATCTTTCCATTTGCAACAATGTGGATGGAACTAAAGTGTATTACGCTAAGCGAAATAAGTCAGAGAAAGACAGATATCATATGATTTCACTCATGTGGTATTTGGGAAACACAACAGATGAACATAGGGGAAGGGAAGGGAAAGAAGATAAAAATAGAGAGGGAGGCAAACCATTAGGGACTCTTAAATACTAAGAACAAACTGAGAGTTGCTGGAGGGGAGGTGGGTGGTGCAATGGGTTAAATGGGTGATGGGCATTAAGGAAGGCACTTTTCAGGATGAGCACTGGGTGTCATATGTTAAGAGTTGAATTACTGTGTTCTAATCCCGAAGGCAAGACTACACTCTATGTTAACTAACGTGAATTTAAATTAAAAAAAAAAGTCACTGGCACTAGAGATAATGTTGGCTACAACTGTTGAAAGCTCAGGGTTGATGTTTAGACAGACCTGCATTTGAATCTCATCTGTTAGTTGTGTGGCTTTGGGTAAGTACACTCGATTTCTCAGGGCCTCAATTTCTCCATCAGCAAAATGGGAAGAAAGTATCTGCTTTGCATTCGACACTTTTGTGAAAATTAAATGAGATAAAACACATGAAAAGTGTCTTGCGAAAGCTCTAGAACTCCTAGTCCCTGGCATATACTTCACACATGACAACCCTCAAGCAAATCATGTCCAAATCGCCCATGTGTCCTTAGGATATGATTGGAGTCACCATGGCTGCTTAAACCTCCATGAGCACACAAATCCTCCAAGGATCTTAATAAAATGCTGATTATGATTCAGTAGGTCTGGGTGGGGTGTAGACTCCACATCTCTCATGAGAAACCAGGTGATGCTGATGCTGCTGGTCTGGGGACCCTATGATGATCAACGAGAATCTAAGCTACCGTGGACTGGCCCTGACCTGCCCACTCAGTGTCTTGGGGCAGATGACCTTCACTTGCTGGGGCTTCCTCTCCCGTCAGTGAAACAAAACAGCACAAAGTAAGGAACCAGAAAAGGACAAAATTTTCCTTTCCAAGAGCAATGGATTTGCCTCCCAAAGTGACAGCACTGGTCGATCCTGATGCTGGCTGGTTGGCATAGCCACACACCCGGACCTGAAAAACCCAGGCAGCGGCCGCACCTGCCAGTTCCTTCCCAGTTTCTCAGGGGGTGACCCCGTTCCAGCCTCCCCAGTTGCTTAAGGTTTGTAAGGATCACAGTGGGAGCATTTAAGAGGCTCAAGGGGGGAAAAGCCCCTAATTTTACAGATAAAATTAAATAGAACAAATTGCATTATTTCCATCTGAATTCCCTTCCTCATGGCTCATTTTGACACGCAGGAAATAAACTGCCATCAACCCCCCAAACCAGCTGCTTCCAGTCAGAGCGAATGGATCATGATTTAATGAAGACAGCCATCTGGTACAGGGTAAAAACCCTAATTAAGTGATATATGAATCAGAACAGAATTAGCCATCAAGTCCTTAGAGCTCTGTAAATGCTGGAAACCACGTGGAGTCGTCACCACGTGGAAGAGCATGCTTCTACGCAAGCGTGGACACAGGAGAAACCCATCCCACACCTGGGGTCCTACAGCCCCAACAGGAGGGCTCGGATTCTGGGGTGTTAACTGAAATAAACAACCACTGCCAGCGGAACCTTGGTGTCAGCAATGAACACCTTTCCAGTGCACATGACACGTCAGTTTCCCAAACATTTCACGCCAGGAGTACCTTGAACCCTCTGCCACTCACCTCTATGGGTAGGGCTGACGGCCACAGCCACAGGGTTAGTGACTCGCTCAAGAGCCCACAGCCAGAAAGGAGCCAGGTCAAGCCCAGAATCCAGGTCATTGGCCTCCACATCCTAACACAGTGGCTGCCCCCTCCTTAGGTGAATATCCCTAAGGTCCTTGTGCCATCCTAAATTACTGAGAGACTCTAATGATCCGGGGTCTGGGCTCTGCATGGTCAGTGCCCTCTGTCTCATTCAGATGTTGGAGAGAAGACTCTAATGCCCCACTCTAATACCCTTTGAAGTTCTCTGGACAGCACTCTAGTTGGAGAGAGGGCGAGCTAGCTGGGAGACACTGACCATTGTTTCATGGCTGTATCAGCAGAGCCTGCAGCTCTCTGCCTTGCACATCACAGGTACTCAATGAACAATTGTTGAGTGGGTAAAAGAATAAGTGAATGACCTTGAGAAATCCTTGTATCTTTCTTGACTTAGCCCTGGAACTCAAGAGAAGCATTCAGTTGCTACCTCTTGCCGTAATTTAAAGCTGTCAATATACTTTGTGTTTATCAAGGACCTTAATAAAAACAAACAAGTTGTACCACCAGACGATGCACTCCCACTGGAGTGGGACCAGTGGGACCACTGACAAAGGACCAGAAAGCTTTAGGCTCCATCCCTTGGCAGCCTGGAATTGTCTTGCTTTAACAGCACTGCTAGATGTGGATGGTAGCTCAGCCCTGTCTCTGCTTACGTGTCCTTTGTTACTACAGAGAAGAAGTGCATTTTCCCATATGTTTCCCTACGAATTATGTTTTCTTTTTCTCTTTTGGAAATCGTGTCCTGTATTCATTTAACTGCAGAACAATTTTCTATTAGTGGGTATGAATTCTTTATATAGTAATTCTTTGCACATTATTCCCATGTATTTTCTCTCCTCTACCCTCCGCATCTCCGGGTGTTGAAATTTTAAATTTTGCTGGGGTCCCTTCTTCCCATTGTTTTCCCTTGGGCTTTTTTTTTTCCTGTTACTGCTCTACTTTGCAAGTCTTTCTTCCCCCAGATATTTGATAAATATTCATTTCTACTTCTTCCAGTGTCATATTGATTTTGCTCACATTTACATTACCTCTGTAATCCATCTGGAATGTATTTTGATATTTGAGGAAGGTGTTCCTTCTGGCTTCTTCTTCATTCTCCATGCACCCGTAGAGACCCAGACAAGACCAGATTAAAATGGATGCAACTAGACACCAACATGAGCCTGAGTGGATCCTAGGCTTCTATTAAGCACATTGAGTGTCTGAAATTAGATTGCTCAGGGAAAAGAAGTCTTGGTCATCTAAGCACAAGTAGAAGAAGAAACAAGACAGGGAATTAAATGTATTATTTTTAGGTCCTAAACTTCTACTCATTCTGGAGATTCAGATCTAGGGCCATTTCTCCTGGGAGGTGTCTCCAATACTCTAGTCCCAGGCTGGATTTGACACCCTTCCTCTTCCCCACTGCAGCTTTTTTACCTCCCATTTGATTAGCCATACGGGATGGGATAGCCATTGAGTATTGACTTAGCTGGCTCTGCATTGCCACGGAGAGCTCTCAATGGAGGACCTTGACTCATCCTTTATTTGCTGTTGTTTTCCCAGCCCCCAACACAGCCCCTGCTCATCGAAGGCCCTCAGGAAATGCATGTTTAATGAGTGTTCAGATTCATAAATAAGTGACACCTATAAAGTTCCATTGGGCACCTGCCTTGGGCAGCGAGCATCTTCGTGACACTATCTCGTGACTACTCACAACAAACTTGAAGACAATGATGATTACCATTTCATTTACGCACCAGAAAACCAAGGCTCAGAGAGGTAAGGGACTCAACTATGGGGTTTTGGGCTGTAGTTTCCAGCGATGCTGCACATGCTTACCTTGTTTAGAGCCTTCTTTTTCAGATGGGGACATCAAGGCTCAGGGAGAGGCCCACAGTCACATTGCCAACATGCTCTTAGGAAGACTCATGCTGCACATGAAATCAGGATGCGTTAGGGACCCCAAGACCAGCATCTCTCTCCAGGTTCTAATGGTTCTCAGAAAATAATGATTGATCTCAGCCAATTTGAACTTGTTCTAAAGTTTGACACCAATGCCACTAGCTCTGTCTATGGCACTTTCTATTTTTCCAAACACTTTTACTTTGCTGTCTTGAGCCCACTGGTCTGCCATCCCTGAAAGTAACTCAAGTCCAAGGCTATGGAAGACAAAGCCTCCTGCAGGAGTGTTCAAATGACCATGAGTCTCATCTGTGTGCACGAAGGAGAAGAAAGTACTGACCTTGGAAATTCTGTATTCTCTGTCATGATAATTAATTTTATGGGTCAATTTGATTAGGCCACAGGGTGCCCAGACATTTGGCCAAACACGATTCTGGGTGGGTCAGTGAAGGTATTTCTGGATGAGAGAAACATTTGAATCAGCAGACAGAGAGAAGCAGATTTCTCTTCCAGTGTGGGTGGGCCTTGTCTAACATGTTGAGGATCTGAGAAGAGCAAAAAGGCTGAATAGGAGGGGACTCCTCGGGTTGGGCCACTGAGCTGAGCTATTTGTCTTCTCTGACTTCAGACTCAAAGTGAATCACTGACTCTTCTTGGGCCTTGAACTTGTGGCTTTAGAACAGAACTGCACATCAGATTTGTTCTGTTTTTCTGGACAAGCCTAATTAATACATCTGTGTAAGGAGATGGTATTTCTCCATCCTCCATTAGGGGGACATGTGTCCTTCCAAGTGACAAGTGACTCTCCGTGCTCAGTGCTAGCTGCTTACAAAGTACTTCCACAGACATCCAGTTTAATTTCCACAAAACCCTGGGAGGGAGGTATTGGTATTCTCCCATTTACAGGTGGGGGAAACTGAGGCCCCAAAAGGTAATGATTTGCTCCTGGCCACACCAGTTCCCCAACTCCCTTTCCAGTGCTCTTCCTGGTGCTCTTTTCTGGGCTGTAGGTCTGAATTGCTGGTCTTACTCAGGTGTGGTGCACAGACCCAGTTCAGTGCTCCTGGGTAGAAAGTCACCCCAGGACCCAGGACTCAGAAGCTTATTTCTGTGCTTTATCTAGTGGGCCCAGAACAGAGGATTAGAAGGCTGTGGCTAGAGGGACACTGGCTTCGGGGGTCCAAGGCTCTGGGTGACAACATGGTCCAGGATGTGGCTGAACCAGGTGGCCACGGTGGACAAGAGGGAAGGTCATGTGGAGTGGTAGATGTGCCAATGACTGTGGCAGAAAAGAGAAAGAAACAGGGACCTGCAGAGCCTTGGGCAAAGGAGATACATAAAGGCATTCATGCTCTGTTATGGACCAAACGCTTGCGTGCCCCCCAATTCACATGCCGAAGCCCAAGCTCCACTGTGGCTCTGTTTGGAGACGGGCACTCTAATGGAGTAAAGTTACTGAGGTCGTAAGAGTCAGGCTCTGGTCCAATAGGATTTGTGTCCTTATAGGAACAGAGTGAGTGCTTTCTGTCCCCTTCCCACTCCCTTTCCTCCCTGAGCGCACACCGACAAAGGGCCCACGCGAGCACACAGCAAGAAGGCAGCCATCTGCCCACCAAGAGGAGACCTCTCACCAGGTGCTGGCCATGCCGGCACCTTGATCTTGGACGGCCAGCCTCCAGAGCTGTGAGAACATAAATGTCTGCTGCTTAAGCCTCCTGGTCTATGGTATTTTATTATGGCGGACATTCCTATTTTATTTTTTAAGTTTGTTTATTTTATTGAGAGACACAGAGAGAGCGAGCATGAGTTGGGGAGGGGAAGAGAGACGGGGATAGAGAAAGAATCCCAAGCAGGCTCCACACTGCCAGTGTGGAGCCTGACATGGGGCTTGACCCCATGAACTGTGAGATCACAACGCAAGCCGAATCCAAGAGCCAGATGCTCAACCAACTGAGCTACCCAGATGCCCCCAGACATTCCTGTCTTAAAACGAACAAAAAGAGGAGCCTGCTTGGAATTCTCACTCTCCCTCTTTTACTGCCCCTCTTCTGCTCGTGCTCACTCTCTCTCTCTCTCTCTCTCAAAATAAATATATAAACTTTAAAAAAAAAAACAAGCAAACGTGCAGCTTGATTCAGGCTGTGGCCCACCAGCTTGCAATGTGATAGTTCAAATCATTCATGGCGTGGAGTCCAAATTCTCCATGAATAAAGAGGGCTAGCCAGGGGCTTGGGAGAAAATGTCAGGAAGGAGAGGCCCAAGGACGTGGTGCTTTAAGGGCCGGGTTTGTACTTGATGCGCAGAAACGATGATCCAGAAGGGGCAGTGGGGACGGACTAGAATGCTGGGCCTGCCTCTGACCCCGTGACGTGAGGACAGGCACCTTCCTCTGCACCTTCAGCTGCAGGGCCTGTAGGGGAAGTGACAGCCCCTGGGGATGGGGTGGGGAGGAGCCAAGCCTCAGTTAGGGCAGGATGTGGAGAGCTGACAGGCCAGGCTCTGCAGGATGGGATTCCAGAGCCCGCAGTGGGGGCTTCGGGGGGTCAGGAGAGCAGAGGCAACATGGAGAGGGGGCACACTGTCAGACCGAAGGGGTCTACGTGGGGGATGGTGGCCAAGAAGGCAGGGATGACAGGCTCAGAGGGTGACCTCACCCCAAGGTAGGTGGGGGATCCTGACCACGCACCCAGCGCACCCAGTGAGGCGCAGCTTCTGGCCCCTCCAACCCTAGAACAGGGTCCAAAGCCGAAGGCCACAGAGAGGGACTGGACCAGGATGGGGCAGGAGGTGGCAGAGCGATCGAAGCCAGTGACAGCGCAGACATCAGACCCTATCTCTGCAGCACCAATCAGACTCGGAAGGGCGCATGGTGGTGACAGATCGGGGGTCCTTCCGGAGAAGGTGGCTCGACTCTAAGGTGCCACCTGGTCTGAGAGAAAGAACCACTTGTGGAAATAAGGGTGTCTATTGAGAGCAGGGGCGTGGTGGGAGGGCAGCCCCGATGGGCCGGAGCCTGGACTGTCTTTAGGAAAGAGCTCCAGTTTTATTACTGCTGACAGGGATTTCCGTCTTTATATTTTAGTGCTAAATGATGAAACACTTGAAACACATAGAAAAAAGTAAAAACAGCACGATAGCATATTTGTGCCAAAGAAAAATATTGCAGATACCACAAAACTTTTGCCTCCTTCTTCCTGAAAGTTCCCTCTGCGTTGAAGTTGGCACAGAGCCCTCTACACATATTTTTGTACTTTTTTGACTTAAGAATAAATACCTAAACAATTCATAGTAGGATTGTGTATGCTTTTAGAATGCACACACATAGTGCCAAACTGCACATACCTGACAAGCTTTAAAAATAAACAGACACTGGAACACCTGGGGGCTCAGTCATTTGAGCATCCGACTCGATTTCACCCCAGGTCATGATCCCAGGGTCGTGGGATGGAGCCCCGCATCTGGCTCCACACTGAGCATAGAGCCTGCTTAAGATTCTCTCTTTCTCTCTCTCTCTCTCTCTTTCTCTCTCTCTCTCCCTCCTTCTCTCTCTCTCTCTTCCCCCCTTCCCCTCTTTCCTACTTGTGTTTTCTCTTTCTTTCTAAAATGAAAAAAATAATAAATAAAATAAAATAAAATAAAATAAAGTAAAATAAAATAAAATAATAACACACACACATACATACACACACTGCCAGGCCCAGGTGGTTTTAGAGCCGAACGTCTCCAGTACTCAGTATATGGGAGGACTAGGGAGTCCCTGGTTTGTCCAGGTCCTACCAGCCTCATCTCTGTGCCACCAAGACCGCTTCCACACTCTGTGTCCTCTGACATCACATCAGAAAAGTCCCCAGCCACTGGAGGCGCAGCGCTCAAGCCCGGGTCCAGAACACCGGCGTCAGGTCACCCCAGCTCTGACTTGGAGTGTTTGTGACGCCGTCTCCTGTCTCAGGAGCAGCCGTCCTGCCCTCTCCATCCGGTAAACTTGCATATTAAGGACCTCATTGCCCTTCTCGCAGATGTCCCCTTCGCTTCCACCCTGCCTCGTGGGCAGAACCAAGTCTTCCTGAGTGTGGGCACGTGGGTCAGGAATAGAGAGCATTCCTTCCCACGTCTTTGGCATTACCAGAGCGGGTAGGTTCCAAAGAGGCCATATGAGGACTGTTTTCTGGAAGCAGCCACTGGCTCTGTGGAAAATCAGGGCCGGCTACAGTCAGGCTTCTTAGTCTGAGTCCCTCTGTCTTTGGAAGCTTTGCTGGAGTCAAGTTTCCCAAGCAGGGCGCCTGTCAGGCAAAGTGAGTGACACTTTTCATTCTTGATTGCCTCCTCCAGCCTATTCTTAACTGTTGCTGGAGACAGGTGCTGACACCAGCTTGTAGGCACCCCGTCAGACTCACTGAAGGAGTGTGGGACAGGCAGCCCCAGTGAAATCGTGATATTTTTAGACCCCAGCTTGTGGAAACCTTTTATCCCCTGGTGTGACATGTTACTGATAACCTCTGCTCACTCTGAAGGACTCAGGTGTATCTATCTGTGCAGAAAACAGGATTTCAGGGTCCAAAGGAAACCAAAAGGCCATATTCTTCCAGCCCCGAACATTTCAGGTAGGAAAGGTCTCAGCTTCTGGGTGACAGGGGATCTCCCGATGCCAGTCTGTCCCCGCCCCTCCTCCCCAGTCCGCTCTCCATGTAGTCAAGAGTGATCTTTTCAAAGTACCAATGTGACCTTGTCACGCCCTTGCTTAAAATCCTGCAAAAGCTCCTTCTTGCCACCAGGATGTGGTGTGACTTCCTCTGCTGGTCCACGGACCCCCCTGCTTGTCTGGACCCTGCACAAAGGTCCTGCGCTTTAACCGCACCGGCCACGGTTGTCCCAGCAGAATAGCTCCTTCCAGACTCCTTGCCTTCCCTCTTGCCAGTCCTCCTGCTCCAAGCTCCATCACTGCACCCGTCCGCTCACCTTCCAGCCTCAGCTTGGAGGCCACCCGTTCTTGGATGTGCTCCTGACGCACCCCTGGCAGAACGTCAGTGCTCCTCCTCCATGCCCCTGTATCGCTCCCCCCCGTCCCTACATAGCACTGGCATCGAAATGTCCATTTCCTGTCTATCTTCCCCATCTCAGCTCCAAGCCCCCTCCTGGCGAGGGCTTGGCTTTTCAATGTTAATATTCCTTGTGCTTGTGGCATAGCTGACATTGAGACAAAGTTTATTTAATAAGTGCAGCGAGTGAGTGAACGAATGAATGGGTGAACAAATGAACCAGGAAAGCCTCTTGTCCAAAGTTGTATATGAGTGAGCCCAGAACTAAGGTTTCCATGCCAGCGTGAGTGCCACCATCTTTAGTGCCCAATTCAGAAACGTGAAGTCCCCTCTGATAAAGGGACACCATCAAATGCCAACCTGCGCTTGCACCTAAGTCTTCAAAATGCAGAAATGGCTTTTTAGTCCAAATAGGGCTGCCTTCCTGCCCCAGCCATGCTGGGAGGTCAGCTGTAGGGTGTGGGCAGCTTCAAATGAGGCTGGCAAATAGGGCATTACCTAAGGCCATGCCTGGTAGCATGATTCCCCTCTGTAAGTTGAAAGTTTTATGTTGAAAGTTTTTTTTAATATATTTTATTATTTTTTATGTTTAAAGAAAAGTAATGGCTTTTTAAAAATATAATTTATTGTCAAATTGGCTAACACACAGTGTGTAAAGTGTGCTCTTGGTTTTGGGGGTAGATTCCCATGATTCATCGCTCCCATACAACACCCAGTGCTCGTCCCAGCAAGTGCCCTCCTCCATGCCCATCACCCATTTTCCCCTCTCCCCCACCCCCATCTACGCTCAGTTTGTTCTCTGTATTTAAGACTCTCTTATGGTTTGCCTCCCTCCGTCTCTGTTTGTAACTATTTTTCCCCTTCCCTTCCCTCCGTGGTCTTCTGTGAAGTTTCTCAAGATCCACATATGAGTGAAAACATCTATCTGTCTTTCTCTGCCTGACTTCTTTCACTCAGCATAGTACCCTCCAGTTCCACCCACGTTGCTGCAAATGGCAGGATGTCATTCTTGCTCATTGCCAAGTACTATTCCATTGTATAGATGAACCGCATCTTTATCCATTCATCGTTCAAAGGTTTACAAGACAGAATGCGCATGATCTTTATGAGCTACAGAGCAGTGCGCCCTCTGTCGGACATGCTCGCAATTGCACTAGGCCACTGGCTCCTTCACTTTCTCCTTCATCCCTCCTACAGATGTCCATTGCCTGAGCATCATATTCCCAGCAGGTGCCAAGGGTGGGGGTAAATGGTGACTAGGAAAGACGTAGACCTCCACTAGCGGTGTGCACAACCTGGCCGGGAAATCACACACGTCAGCAATCTATTACAAGGGTGATGAGTACTTTTGTAAGTGGAAATCCAGGGTGCTAAGCAAGCACGTGGCTTGGAGACCTTGCCTGAGCTGCGTGGGCAGGCGCAAGGGGAGGAAGGAAGTGAAAGCCAATCCACTTCACCTAATATTCACCGAGCGGCCGTTATGTCCCAGACAGTGTAATGGTTCTGGGACACAAAGGGAAGAGACAATGTCTTTTCTGAAGCAGTTCAGAGCCTAGTGGGGAAAGCAGGGCAGGAGGTCCCAAAGCAATGACAACAATTTCCGCCACCAGATAATGGCCAGTAGACATTCCACAGAGTCGCTGTGATCTTAAGAATCCTATGCTGTAGATGTGGACTATGAGATGCAGATGTTACTCCTTTTGCACTGTGCAGAATTCAGGTCTCCTGGTCGCCTCTAACTCTTACTCCTGCTACTCCATTATCCAGTCCCCACCTCCTGGTTAAGTTCAAAATAGAAGTACTTCCTGGTGCACAAGTGTCACCAAAACCCCGTGTGACCTGTATTCCTGTGACTCTCTTTCTGCAGATGAGACCCACGAGGCCTCAGGTCCCACAGCTGTAAAGAGGGAGCT
>CM053560.1:7920560-8088315 GCA_028646485.1 Cryptoprocta ferox | reverse complement strand
ATTATTATTATTACTATATAATAATAATAATATAATAGATATATATGCTATCTATTATCTATTATTATTATTATTATTATTACTCGCTCTTTCGGGGATTGTTTTCCCCACTCCTTGTATCTCTATGTGGAGGGACCCCCACTAAGGTGGCACTCTCTGCCTCTCCTCTTACTCATCCGAGCCTCCTCAGGGAGGAAGGCAGCATTTCCCTGACGGGGAGCCCGGAGAAGGAACCAGCCATTTTGGGCTCCGTCAGCCGCTTCTGGATCCTCTCAGAGCCAGCTCCTGGCTAGGCACAGTTTGTCTAAGTCAGAGGTAATATTTTAGGGACCCCACACAACTGAGCCCCTTGCTTTGACCTTGCTTTTCTCGGCTAAGGTGTATTTGGATCTCCCCTTGCCTGCCTTTTATATAGTAATGAGTTCTGAACTTGGGTGGGGAAGAAAAAGGTATTATTTACCAACCCCTCCAAACCCCAACATTAGCCAAAAGTGAAACCCAGCCCTCTTCCTGCAATTTCCCACTCTCGCTTGTGCTGCCTCTACAGGTTTTAGGTTGTTTGGAGTAGCAAAAAAAAAAAAAAAAAAAAAAATTGTTCTCTGCCCAAAGATCCAGAGAAGCCTGGACTTGCCCTTAGACTCACCGTAGAACTTGGGAACCTGGTCAGCGTAACCAATGCAAGGCCGTCATTCCTTAGGAGATGGGAACTGGGACCAGGGAGGGGCTGTGATCCTAGGAAGACAGCTGGGAAAGGATGGAGCTGGACCCAGCTCTCAGGCCCTGAGTGCCAGGTGGGTCCTTTCTCCCGTAGGTGCTGCCTCCCAGCACCTGGGTGTGCCACAGGCTTTCCTGGGCATCAGGCATTCGATCAAAAGAACTGGATCATTAATGGTGAGGGGTGCTCGTTGTGAGAAAGAGTAAGATGGGAGAAGGCAGGTGTCGAGGTCCCCAAGGGGCCAGCTCCCCCAACCCGGGGCCCTGTGTGCCAGTCAGCCTTGCCTGCTGTGAACAAAAGGAGGCAAGGTCTTCGTTGGTATGCCGGTCATGTTCCTCTTAGTCCTCACAATGAAATCCCTTTATAGAAAGTGAAATGGATCTTTGGCTGATCTGAGGCTCTCAACCCAGGCTTGCTTGAACTTGACATCAGTCTCAGGAGTGTGGGGGGAACACAGGTGATCTCCTAATAGCAGAGCCCTTCCACCTTCCCCTGAACTGCCTGAGGTGCCTGGGTCCCCATGCTCCTGTCCACCACACAGCAAGCATGGCCACTGTCAGGACTCTGGACCTTTGCTTATGCTGTTCTTTCCATCTGCAGTGCCTTTCCTCCTATTTGGCCTGAAGAATTTGTATTTAACCATCCAGATAGATACAGATACAAATATCAATACAGGTAGATATTTCCGGTGAAAACACTCTCCAGCCTTTCTTTGTGTGTGCATGGTTCTCAAGCATGCCTCTAGAACATTGTTTCAATGTGTTGAACACTCTAGGCCTCTTGGCCGTATCTGGCTACAGGTATATTTTATTTAGACAGCATTGTGATTTTAGAACACTTGAACTTGAATGTCTTCAGGTGGGGCTTGTGCACTCTAGTTTGCCACAGACCCCACCGCTGCCCTATTGCCTTACATCTGGCCCCATAATTCCTTGCCCTGACCTGAAGGCATTTGAGTTTGCAACCCCTGGTGGAAGGTCTGGTTCCAGAAGACATTGAGCTCTCAGAAGGGGTGTGTCCAAAGATGATCACCTGTGTTAGTCAGAGTTCTCCTGAGAAACAGAACCAACAAGATATAGATAGATAGATAGATAGATAGATAGCAATATATTATAAGGAATTGGTCCACACAATTATAGGAGCTGACAAGTCCCAAAATCTACAGTCAGTAAACTGGAGACCCAGGGGAACTAATGATGTGGTTCTATTCTGAATGCCAACCAGGAAAATTCGAGAACTCAGAAGAGCTAATGTGTCTGTTCAAGTCTGAAAGCAGGAAAAAACCAAATATCCTATCTCTGAAGGCAGTCAGGTAGGAATAATTCTCTTATTCATGGAAGGGGCAGCCTTTTTGTTCTATTCAGGCCTTCAGCTGATCAGATGAGACCCACCCACATTGGGAAGAGCAATCTGCTTTATTCAGTCTATCAATTCAAAATGTTACTCTCACCCAGAAACACTGTCAGAGACCCACCCCAAATCATGTTTGACCAAATATCTAGGCACCCTGTAGCCCAGTCAACCTGACATGTAAAATTAGGCATCATATCCCTGCAAAATCCCCAACTCCTGGTTATGTAGTCAAACATGAATCTAGGTATTGTTGTGAAGGGATTTTGCAGATATATCTGAGGTTAGGGATTTTTAAATAAATTATCTTGGAATATATGTGTGGTCCCAATCTAATCACATGAGCCCTTAAAAGCAGAGGAACTTCTCTGGCTCGAACTTGACAGATGAGGCAGAGGGAGAAGTCAGGGAGAGTCCAAGTAGAAAAGCATTTGGCATGCTGTTGCTTTTGTTGTTTTGTTGTTGTTGGTGGTGGTGGTGGTGTTTTCATTTATTCATCACGATAAGTGTACTCTTTAATTCCCAGCTCCTATTTTCCCCATCCCTCTCTCCCTCTCCCCTCTGGTAACTATCAGTTTGTTCTCTGTAGTTAAGTCTGTTCCTTGGGTTGTCTCGCTCTCTCCTTTTTTCTTTCCTAATCTGTTTTGTTTCTCAAATTCCACATATGAATGAAATCGTATGGTATTTGTCTTTCTCTGATTGACTGACTTTGCTTAGCCTTATACTCTAGGTCCATCCATATTGCTGTAAATGGCAAGAGTTCATTCCTTTTTACGGCTGAAAAGTATTCCATGGTGTGTGTGTGTGTGTGTGTGTGTGTGTGTGTACACCACATATTCTTCATCCATTCATCTATCAACAGACACTTGGGCTGCTTCCATAGTTTGGCTATTGTAATAATGCTACAATAAACATAGGGGTGCATGCATCCCTTTGAACTAGTAGATTTGTTTTTGTTTGTTTGTTGGTGGGTTGGTTGGTAAATACCCAGTAGTGCAATTTGGTTGGTAAATACCCAGTAGTGCAATTACTGGATTGCCGGGTAGTTCTGTTTTTTTTAATTTTGGGGAACCTTCATACTATTTTCCATAATGGCTGCACCAGTTTGCATTCCCACCAACAGAGCATGAGGGTTTCTTTGTCTCTATGTCCTTACCAACACTTGTTGATTCTTGTGTTTCTTATTTCTGACAGGTGTGAGGTGACATCTCATTGTGGTCTTGATTTGCATTTCCCTGATGATGAGTGATGTTGAGCATCTTTTTATATGTCTATTGGCCATCTGGATGTCTTCTTTGGAGACATGTGTTCTGCCCATTTAATTGGATTATTTCTTTTTTGGGTGTTGAGTTTTATCAGTTCTTTATATATTTTTGGATACTAACTCTTATCAGGTATGTCATTTACAAACCTCTTCTCCATTCAGTGGGTTGCCTTTTAGTTTTGTTTATTGTTTTCTTCACTGTGCAGAAGCTTTTTATTTTGATGTAGTCCCAAGAGCTTATTTTCGCTTTTTTTTTTCCTTGCTTCGGGAAACATATCTAGAAAATATTGCCACAGCTGATGTCAGAGAAATTACTACCTGTGCTCTCTTCTAGGATTCAAGTGGTTTTAGGTCTTACATTTAGGTTTTGAATCCATTTTGGGTTTATTTTTGTATTTGGTGTAAGAAAGTGTCTCAGTTTCATTCTTTTGCATGTAGCTGTCCAGTTTTCCCAACACCATTTGCCTAAGAGATTGTCTTTTTTTTTTTCATGGCATATTCTTTCCTCCTTTGTCAAAGAATAATTGAGCATATAATGATGGGTTTATTTCTGGGTTTTCTGTTCTATTCTGTTGATCTATGTGTTTATTTTTATGCCAGAACCATACTGTTTTGATGACTACAGCTTTGTGGAATTGGAATATCTTGAGTTCTGTTTTCCTTTTTCAGGATTGCTTTGCCTATTTGGGGTCTTTTGTGGTTCCATACAAATTTTAAGATTGTTTGTTCCAGTTCTGTGAAAAATACTGTTGGTATTTTGATAGAGATTGTATTAAATCTGCAGATTGCTTTGGATAGTATAGACATTTTAATAATATTTGTTCTTCCAATCCATGAGCATGGAATGTCTTTCTATTTCTTTGTGTTGTCTGCAGTTTCTTTCATCAGTGTTTTACAGTTTTCAGAGTACAGGTCTTCCACCCTTATGGTTAAGTCTATTCCTAGATATATTATTGTTATTGGTGTAACGTAAATGTGTTTTTTCCTTAATTTCTCTTTCTGCTGCTTCATTACTATTGTATCAAGATGCAACAGATTTCTGTACATTGATTTTTGTATCCTGTAACTTTACTGAATTTATTTACCAGTTCTAGTAGTTTTTTGGTGGAGTCTTTCAGGTTTTCTATATATACAGTCTCATGTCATCTGCATATAATGAAAGTTTTACTTCTTCCTTTTCAATTTGGATGCCTTTTATTTCTACGCTGTTGCTGACTCTGAAATGTAGGGGACCACATGCAAAGCTTAGGAAGCTCTAGGAGCAAAGGGAGGCCTCCAGTTGATATTCAGCAAGCAAATGGGGACCGCAGTCCTACAACCACAAGGAACCAGAGACCAACAACTTGAATAAAAGTGCAGAAGTGGATTCCTCCCCAGAGCCTCCATAGGAATGCATCCCCACTGACATTTGATTTTAGCCCAGTGTTCAACTTCTGACCTCAGAAATGGAGATAATAAATGTGTGTTGTTTTAGGCCACTGAGTCTGTGATAATTTGTTCTGAAAACAACGGAAAATAAATGCAGGGAGGGTCCATGCTTTCCTCATCACTACGCTACCCACACGCTCCATGGTGTCTGACACACAGTGGGTCCTTGCTGCATGTGTGACAGATGACTAAATTAAAAGACAAAGCCCAGGTGACAAAACCTAGCCCTGCTCACCTTCGGAGAGAAGACGTTAGCTTTCTTTTGCAGACTCTCCATCTGGGGCTAAGAATAGGATAAGTTGCTTGACATCAAGGTGATGGACAGCCCAATTTAAATCTTTAGTCAGGAAACCTTGCAAGAATCATTGTTTTCTGCAGAAGATGACACCTCAGTATGTGTGTTCCATAATTTGTGGAGATGGGTTCCAGTTTAGGGAGTTTTTCACTAAAGGAAAGGAAACCATGATTTATCTTCATAAAGTCTTCTTCTTCTTCTTCTTCTTCTTTACTGATGATGATGAATGTTTCCAGCACCATCAGAAGACGGCACACAGAAACCCACATAAGCTGTAATAGAAGAGTTCTGACCCTCCAGGATCTTACAGTTTGGGAAGAATGATATGATGCCCACAGGTAATCACGGTGCAGAGCATAGATGTTACAGGATGGAGGAGGACAATGAAAAGAGCATGGGATCAGAGCATCAGACTGGGAGCATGAAAACCTGACACCTGCACCGCTCTGTTGCATGACCTCTGAACCTTGGTTTCCCTTTTATTTTTTTTATTTTTAAATGTTTTATTTATTTTTGAGAGAGAAAGAGACAGCGTGAGCAGGGGAGGGTCAGAGAGAGAGAAAGACACAGAATCTGAAGACAGGCTCCAGGCTCTGAGCTGGCAGCACAGAGCCTGGCGCGGGGCTCGAACCCATGAACCGCGAGATCATGACCTGAGCTGAAGCCGGACGCTCAACCGACTGAGCCACCCAAGCGCCCCTTGGTTTCCCTTTTAAATGAACCTCTTCTGGTTTCTTCCAGTTCCACCTGACCATATTTGTCCAGAAAAATTCTGACCTTGACAGAAGGCACCAGAGAAACTTAATATGACAATATGGTACCAATCCACACATTATTTTAGCCAGCAAAGAATACATATATTTCAGAATTTTTAAAAGTTATAAATTAAAAAAAATTGTTAACTAAAAGGTCATTAAATTTTTTTCTATCACTTCCAAAACCTAAGTAACTATATAAGATTCTATAGTTCAATGAGCCCTGTGATTTTCTAACAAAAAAAATATATGTAATGCTGAGAAACTCTTTCATTGAGTTATCACCCAACAGAGTCTCCAGAGGCACTAAGAAATGTCTAGAGCTCTAGAGTGCAAATTTTGAAAACCGCTGATCTGGTCTACTTTAAAAACAGAGAAATGGAGGCCTAGAGAGGATCAGGCAGTTTATACAAGGTGAGTGGTAGTTGGAGCTTGAACTCCATGTACTTGATCCCAAGATCAGTGTTCAGTCTGCCCCACTACACACGCCCCTACCACACAACCATGAAGACGAGAGTCTTGAGTGGGAAGCACCTTCATCCTTATTTTTCTTTTCTCTTTATTCACAGGCAGAGAGAGATAGACGAAAATGTGGATTAGGTCCATCATCCCTCAGCATATGTTGGTGTTAATAAGTGTGTTCTTTGTAGATTCATTAATGCACCGTAAGGAACTGAAAATGAGTATTTCAGATGCTTGATGTGATTTCCTAGATGCTCTGAGAATCAAGTCTCCCTGGACAGAGTGTTTTTTAATCTTTCTAAATGGTCTATAATGGAACCTTTGGGTCTGTAATAGAGAACACAGTCTGTTGTGACTTGACAAGACTTTCTAAAAAAGGCCTCATTAAAAAAGTGTCCCAAATTACATAACTGAAGCTATTCTTTCTATTCCATGGTGGTGATGCTTTGAAATGGTTCTCCCTCTGTAAAAAGTTTTTTAAAAAAAGATTTTACTTTATTTTATTTGAGAGAGAGAGAGAGAGAGAGAGAGAGAGAGAGAATCTTAAGCAAGCTTCATGCTCAGTGCAGAGCCCAAAGTGGGGCTTGATCCCATGACCTGGGATCATGACCTAAGCCAAAATCAAGAGTCAGATGCGCAACCGAGTCCCCAGTGCCCCTAAAAGAAGAATTTTTGACAGAAGTAGAAATGGGTCAGATTTTAATATATATTTTAGCAATATAATTTAAAATATCCATAATGGTTCATATGAAATCTTACATGCTGTTAAAATTGCACTGAACCTTAGGTATCACCTAGTTTGCATCTGTTTTCAGCAGAGAACATTAGGACCCTGAGAAGGTAAGTGACTTTTCCACGGTTGTATTCTAAGTTTGGGGCATAACTGAGACAAAGATCCAGCTCTCTTGATATGCAGACCAAAGTGCTGTTCGCAAAGCTACATTTCAGAACCAGCTCAATGCAATTCTATATTCACTGTAATAAAATTACAGACTTTTCCATCATAACCAGAAAAAAAAGAAATTATTTATAGGAGGCATGCAGGAGAGCCATAGCCTTTGTGATCAGACTGCTATCTCGGTCAGGTTACCTACCTCTTTGTCTGACCTTTCTTTCCCATAGAATGGAGATAATAAATACACCAACATGGTAGCATTACTGTGAGAATTAAGTGGTATAAAGCAGATAAACAGAGTTCTTGACACAGTAAATGTTATTTATGAATGTTTTTATTATGAACTTGTTGATTTTGATATATGGTGAACATGAATATCTGCAGAGAAACTTATTTCTCTCTGCTCTAGTTGATGGTAAATTCCTATCCCTTAACCTGTCAGAAATGGTGGATTTTGTAACATCCAAAAAAAGCATATATTCCCTTATCACCCAAAATTAACACCCACTTGATGAATTATTTTCTACATTTGATACTGAAGGCTATTTCTTTTAAAAAAATGTATGTTTTTATTTATTATATTATATAATATTGTTATTATTTATTATTTCAGTGAAACAGAGCACAAGTGGGGGAGGGGTAGAGAGAGAGGGAGACACAGAATCTGAAGCAGGCTCCAGGCTCTGAGCTTTCAGCACAGAGCGGATGAGGGGCTCGAACCCACGAACCGTGAGATCATGACCCTGAGCCAAAGTCGACCGCTTAACCGACTGAGCCACCCAGGCGCCCCAAGTCTATTTCTAAAGGAGCAGAAGAGTTGGCCTATTGCTTTCAACAAACATTTACTGAGCATCTATTCTGTTCAAGTAGGCTGTGTGAAATGCAAAGGCAGAAACAGACATGGTTCCCATCCTTCTGGGACCTGTAATGGTGGTAAAGACAGTCATTGACATAGGTGTTAAGGCACATGTTCCTCCAGAAGGACAAATAAAGCAATTTGGAGGTGATCTTACAAAGTGAGAGAGAATTATTTAACAAGAAATATGGGCAGATCTCTGAGAGATAGGATTTGGTTCAAGTTTTGAAGAGATGGTAGATTTTCAACAATTATTTTAGTAGGCAGTTTCTGAGATAGCCACCAACAGCCCCCACCCTCAGGTAATCATGGCCCTTGTGTAATCCCTTCCCCTTGTGTAGCTTGATTCTTTTTTTTTTAAATGTTTATTTATTTGTTTTTGAGAGAGGGGCAGGGGGGAAAGGGGCAGAGAGAGAGAGGGAGACACAGAGTCCAAAGCAGGGTCCAGGTTCTGAGCTGTCAGCAGAGAACCGGATACGGGGCTCAAACCCACAAACTATGAGATCATGACCTGAGCTGAAGTTGGATGTTTAACTGACTGAGCCACCCAGGCACTCCGAGTAAAGCTTGATTCTAATGAATAAAATATCACAACATTGAGAGGAAGTCAGTTCTATCATCAGATTACAAAAGATTCTGACTTTCATATTGTTAATTTCTTTCACTGATGATTTTGATGAAATGTTGCCACATTCAGGAGACACCTGTGTGGCAAAGAACTGGAGGCAGCCTCTGGCCAACTAGAAGCTGAGGCTTTCAGTCCAACATCCCTAAAGGAACTGAATCCTGTCAACAAACATGTAAACAGGCTTGGAAGTGGACCCTTCCTCAGTTGAACCTTCAGATTAGATCCCAGCAGAGGATAACATCTTAAATGCAGTCTTGAGAGATATCCTGAACAGAGGTCCCAGCTAAGCTGTGCTGATTCCTGACCAACAACAACTGGGGTCATAAATTGTGCTAATTTTGTGTTAAATTGTTATGTAGCAATATATAACTAATACAAGTGTCTACATGGGCAGAGGGCCTTACAGCAATGAACATCCTGAGCAATGGCCCAGGAAGCTATTGTCTGATCCATCACTTGCCTTATGAGATTGTCTAGATGAGGAGGTAAGGCTAAGGCAACTTGCACCTCCTGAACAAATAGATTTGTGGAATAGCAATCAGACTCATAGGGCTGGACCATAATGTTTGTGTGGAGAGGACACAGCAGGATGTGAGATTAGAATGACAGGCTATGGCTAAATTGTGAAGATCCTTCCACACTTAGCTAAGGACTCCAAACTATATGGGGAAGCAGAAGGGAGCCACTGAGGGTCTTGAAGCAGGAGAGTAACTTCATTAGAGATGCTCTACTGTATATCAGTCTGATGCTGTATGCAGAACAGATTGAAGGGAGAGAACTTAGAGACAGCTACAAAATTCCAGGGAGGGGCAGCAAGGGCCTGTACTCTGACCAAAGAAACAAACAGTGTGTGGAAACACACCATAATAGAATTCTCATTTGTATTGAAAAGTTCTCCGAACACTCCCCCTGTTTGTGAGGCAGGAACTTTATCAGGTATTTATTTGACAACCAACCTATTTCCACTCTACACACAGTGACAAGTTCATATTGGAACTGAAAATAAGCACAGGCTTGACTTTGTGGAAGTGGAAGGAAATACACCCAAGATAGGGAAAGGAGGTGAGATGGCTGAGTATTTTCCCAGCTTCCCAGAGAAGACCAATTTATAAATCTTGACAAGAGTGCCATTGTTCCCATGCTATACCTTCTTCACCTTCCAACGTCCTGGTTCTCAACCTAAGGACCCCAGCTCTCTGCTGGCCCTTGGAGGAGGGTTGAAGACTGTTCAAATCCATCCCAGAGTTAACCAAGAAAACCTCCACATAGCTATCCCTGAGTTACTCACAATAAAACAATCCAGGTAGCAAGGAATGCCAAGTCTCTTTGGTTGGGGCTAGAAATATAAGCAGTGCAGTGTGAGAGTTCTGGATGGCCAGTTAGAATTCCTGGCTGGAGCTATATATATATATTTTTTTAATTAACAAAATGGGAAAACTAATTATCATTCTAAAACTGGAGGATGTTTGGTGGGGGTAACTTACTGTGATGGTCAATAGCACGATGAGGCTCTGGCCTTGTTACTTGTCAGCTGTGTGACCCTGGGGGAGTGATTTCTCAGTGAGATGCAATTATTTTCCGCCAGCAAGTTAGGGCCAATAACTGTTGCCTTTCAGAACTGTTATTTGGGCTTAAAAGACACAATATATATGCCAGTTCCATAAATGGTACCTATTTTTAAAACAATTGAATAAAATATAAAATATTCTGGCAATGGAGGATTGGAATAAAAGGAACTGTCCGTGGTTCTGGAAGCTTGTTCACTGCTGTTCTTGCCCTTTCATGCCAGGGGCACTGGTTCAACTGTCTTAATTTTCCTTGTGGACTCTTTCTTCAGCCTCACAGCCAAGTTTCCTTATGATTTTCTCGCCTTAATGTAATCCTCCCTCTATTCCTTTTGCTGGAGCGATCTCTTAAAGGCATGGATATAGTCATCTCATGCCCTTGGCAAGCTCCAAACTCCTTCCTAGCATACAGTACCCCTCAAAATAGAGTACCTCCTTGTCTCTTCATCATCATCTCCCTTTGATTTCCATTATGCTTTCTGTGCTCAAATCTCATTGAACCTCTCACCACTTGCTTCCCAGGTCCTGTCCTTTAAAACCTCCCATGCCCTTGTCATGCTGTGACGTCTGCTTAGAATGCCCTATTTCCTTCCATGTCAACCTCCAACCAATGCTCAAATGCCTATTCAAATCTGATCTTTTCTGTTGCCCATTTTCTCTCCCTCCGCAAAAAAAAAAAAAAAAGATTTAGCTCCTTTTTTTTTTTTTTTTACCTTCTATCTACCTCAGACTTGAACATCTTCCTATGATAGCACTTCTCTTTTAACAATTCTGTCTCTTGTAATAGACTGGGAACTCTTTGAAGGCCAAAGGTGATGTCTTATTATGCATCTTTTCATCCTATACAAGGTAGATGTTTAGTACTAGTTAATGGATGAATGCATGAAGTTACCTCTTCCCCTTGGCCAAGTCTCACAATTGCACACTGGAGTTCAAAGCATTCTTCATGGCTTCCTTCAATATATTCAAATAAATCAGCCTTCCCTTGAGCATTCGTTGTATTTTGGCTCATCACATACCCATTTATGTCATGCACACATCTTATCTCCCATACATTGTTCTTTATATTATACTCTTTATAAATGTGCATAAAAAGGAAGAAAGCTATTGACAACCAGCTTCTAACAGAAATATAGTGATTTCGAGCTGGGGTGCTGTTATTTCACAGGTGAGGAGACTGAAATCAGAGTAAAAATGATTCTCCCAAATCACACTGCTGTAGAGGGCAGAGGCAGAATTAGGACTCAGGTGTCCTTTCTCCAGGCTTGCAGAGAACAGAATTAATGCTTCAGCTTAACAGTTCACACTATTTTAATATAATTTTATTATTACTAACAGCATTTTAAAGTTATTAATCTCTTTAGAACCAATGACAGGACTCTGGATAGTAATGCTTCTTTCAGCCAAAATTCAACACCAGGAGTCAATATGGTTTGCTATCTCTGAAAGGGTCCGTGATTAATGGAAGAGGGCCAATTATGTTGAATTAGCTGGACACTCATGCAGTATATTTGGCAATCACAACAAAGACCAGTGGGCACAAAACAACAAAACAAAATGAAGAACATTTAGGCTTGGAAAAGAACAAAGGATTTGAAGTCAGAAGATCCACATCTAGGCTTCATTTTGTCAATTCCTACATGTGTGACCAGGAGCAAACACTTAACTCCTCCATTTCTGTTTCCAAATGTAAAAACTTGTAATAAAAATTCTTTTTCTGGCTACACCAGAGTGGGGAGATTTATGTAGAGTAATGCATGAAAGTTACAAGATAATAATCAGCATAAAGTACTATGCAAAAATCGTTGAATTAAAGAAAAGAAAACTCATCAGCGTTTCCCCACAGACCTGCAGACAGAGACACCATCCTAGGCCCCAAATAAGAAATATTTTCTCAACCCCCTTCTCTTAACCCCACACCAACGCCCCACCCTTACACCCTCTTGATTCTGTTCCCACCTGGCTTCTCCTATTCTGACTCTCCACTCTCCTGCCTGGGGTGGGGTCATCCTTATCTCCAGCCTGGAACTTTGTAGTGTGTAGTCTTCCAGTCCAGCCCTTCCCAAGATTTTATGCATGCAGTCATCACATGAATCTTGTTAAAAATGCAGGCTCTCAATGGCAGTAGCACAGGACGTATCCTCAGAGTCTGCCTTTCCAACAAGAGCAGTCAATACTGCTGGTCTGTGGACCACACATTCAGTAGAAAGGCTCTAGTCAGTCTCCCTGAATCTGATCTTGCACCTGCCACAATCCATTTTCTACACTGTCCCCAGAGTGATCTTCTAAAGGCATAAGTAAGACCATGTCATTTCCATGCTTCCAACATTTAATGAGTAGATAGACTCAATGTCAAGATTCTCATGCAGATTTCAATCACCTGGGAAGTTTTAAAGTAAAACAAACAAATTAAAGAAACAAAAACGATGCAGGCCCCAGTCCAGACCAATTAAATGAAACTCTCCAGAGATGGGGCCCAAGAAAAGGTATTTTCAAATAGCTCTCCAGGCAAATCTAGCATACAGGTAGGGTTAAAGACCCCTGGGTGCAAGGATTCTCCCAGTATAAAAACTTCAATCTCACCAACATCACTTCACTCTCCTAATAAACCCACACACATTTCTTATTCCCAGGTGAGGAAACTGTGGTCCGAGCGGGTTAAGTGCCTCACCTACAGTCATCCAGTCTGCCAATCGTCCACACCCGGGGCTGGGACCACAGCACTACAACACACGATGGGCTGAAGACAGGGAGAGAAAGTGTGATCTGCTGGAGTCCCAGTCCTATGATTTCATGAATATATTTGCAACTGGGTTCAGCATCTCCTATTTATTCCCCAAACCCCCATGGTCTTTGATGAATTCTGGAGGAGGAAATTGTTTGGCATTTTGAACCAAGGGCTCTGATACTTGAGCAGGGCAGTGGATGGAGGGTGACAGCACCTTATCAGTCACGGCATCCCTGCTGCTGTCACTCCTCTCTGTCCCCCCTGCATGGGCTACGCTCCATCTCAGAGCAGCGAGCGGTGCTTCCAAAAGGAGATGCGATGTCTCAAAATGCCAGACTGCCAGTTGCTGCTGTCAGCCTTTATGGCCCATGATATTTATCAGCGGGAAACAATGAAGTCCCCCAGAACCTGGGATTTCCTTCGGAGCTCAGGTGGGTGGTGGCAAAATGTACACTAGCGAGGTGTCTTGTGCACATTGGGCTGGGGCCTGGCATTAGGATCTCCCAGGAGAAGGGCGCTTTCCACATGTGATCCTGTTTAATACTGAATTCCATGAGCTTTGTGCTGAGCCCTCATTTTAGTCCTGAGAAAGCCAGGGCTCAGAGCAATGACACGACTTTCCCAAGGACACAGACCCAGGAGAAATAGAGCCAAAATTAGCCTGCACTCTGATGCCAACATGTGGCCTTTCCATAGACTGTGCGGCTTCGGGAACCCAGAACAGTGCCCAGAACAGGGAAGATGCTCCATCAAACTTGCCGGATGAATGAATGAGTGAAAGAATGCCTTATGTCATACTGCCTTGAAGGCAGGCTCCATCAGTACAGCATCTGGGATTAAGTAACTTCACCTTGTCTAGTGAAGGTGAAAATCAATTCTTTATTATTTGTGTTGGAATGGCTGATAAAATGGGCTTAACTTGATGGTATTGGGTTCACATTCAAGGGAAATATTCAGATTCCAAAGGACAGTGTTCCAACATCTCCTTGCTTCTCTAGGCCTTCAGGCCCTTACCTTAGAATGGAAGAGCAGGAGAAGAACGTTGAAATTCTATGCCTTACAGGGGCACCTGGGTGGCTCATCGGTTAAGCATCCAACTCTTGATTTTGGCTCAGATCATGTCACAGTTCGTGAATTCGAGCCCCGCATCAGGCTCTGTGTTGACAGCTCAGAGCCTGAAGCCTGCTTTGGATTCCATGTTTCTCTCTCTCTCTGCCCCTTCCCACTCACACCCTGTCTCTTTCTCCTTCAAAAATAAATAAACATTAAAAAAATTTTTTTAAACTCTCCCATCTGGGGAGTTCCCCAAATCCTCCATGTTCCTAGAGTGTTATGTACCACATGTTAGACTTCATTCATTCATCCATTCATTCAGTCACTATTTCTTCATATATTCATCCTCTCAATGAGTCTCTGAGCCCTTGCTGTGTGCTAGGCACTATGCTATGTGCTTTTCAAGTTTCATCTTGTTTAATCCTTACAACAATCCTATGAGTCATGTATCATTATTTTCTGGACTTGCAGATGAAAAACTGAGGCACAGAGAGATCAAAGTCACCCAGCTCGTACGTGGCAGAATTAGTATTTGGATCATTCAGTCTGGCCCAAGCCAGCTTCTGCCAGACCATAGGCTGCCTCAGGACAGGGACTGTCATTCATGTCCCCAATATTTATTCAACAAGCATCCACTGAGCATATATGTACCTTGTGCCAGACCCCGTAATGGGTGCTGTCATCACACTGGGTACCATATGGCCTCCCACTCTTGTGGGGTGTCCAGCGCTGGGCTTGGCTTCAAAACGGATGCTTTGAGACTCTGTGGAATGGCATGACTGGTAACACGATCCAAGGGGTGGAGTTTAAAGCCAGTAACAAGGGTAGATTCTTTGATGGTTGCAGGAGCAGGAATGATACATGAGGGGTGTGCAGCCCATCCGTGCTCTGCAGGCACTGGAAACCAGAGCCTGATGGTGGCAGATGGGTGTTCGGAGACGGGAGGCCAGCACCCTCTGGCAGGGAGGGGAAAGGCAAGTTAAAAGTGCAGGAAGACAAGCCCCACTGCTTCAGACTGGCCCAGGGCTTCCCCAGATGCCTGGATCCAGACTGAGAATTCCACCTGCCCCCAAAATAGGCCTAAGACTCTGTACATGGGTGGCCAAAGCCAGCCACTTGTCACCTTCACTTAGGGGCTAGCCACCTTCACAGAGTGAAGCTCTTGGAGGAAGACAGTTTGGAGAGGTGGACGCAGAGCCAGGCTCCTTCCTCCGGGCTTGGTTTGGCTTGCGCACCAGAGAAAGGAGTTACTATTTGGCTTGTGTCTCTTGCAAATCAGTTTCTTCTAGAAGCTTCAGATGAGGACTCCAGAAATTGCTCCTCCTTGGCCTAGCTAAGCAGAAACCGTGCAGTTTGGTTTAATGTAACACCCATTTACTCTTCCTATTATGTGCTGGGTGTGGCGCTGGGCACCAGAACTTGGACCCTAGAGATGCAGAGAGACCATGTGTGGCTTTACCCAGTCCCCATGTGCCAGCATTGGCGAATAAACAGAGCACCAGAAAGACCCCAAACAGGGAAGAACACGTCCCGCTGGGTTTCAGGAAAGTGTCGCAGAGAAGGAGAGGTTTGAGCTAGACGCAGAAAGAGTGAGTTTTCAGGGGCTGAGAAGGGAGTAATGAGGTCATTTCAAATCTGGGTGAGGACTTGATTCTGATAAAAGGTGCTTGATCTGAGATGGGCTTAGGAAGCAAGTAGCACAAAGCCCTCCTGCGGCTCCCCAATCTCCCCCCTGCTGGGTTTCCTGTCCCTGAGAACGCTGCCCCCACCTCCACCTCCACCTTGACATGTCTTCAAGGACGCAGCCCACCTTTTTAATGACTCAGATTTTCCGCTTCTCTCCATTTCCAGCTCCATAGACAGCTCAGGCTGCCTGCATTTGTCGACCAGACCATGGCAACAGCCTCTCAGCCCCAGGCAGAGTTATTTTTGCTTTTGTCTGGGTTCTCCTAACACTTGGAACTTATTTCTATTATTGATTTTATCGTATTGCACTGAGTAGCCTCCCCAAGTCTGTGAGGCCCTCAGCCCTTTGTCTCAAAAGTAGCATCTGGCATAGCACAGATGCTCCAGGGTCTGTTGAAATGTTGGGTTGGATATACCTCTGGTGTCTTTTTTATTTATATCAGGTCCCATGGTGTTGGCTTTCAAGATTGGACAGATGGTGACCCAGCTGGAAGTTAGGGCCGTAACTAGGGAGATGGTCCAGTTGATCTGACCCCCAAAGGGTAGAGTCCTGGCGGCCTCCATTGGCCCTAAAAGCGGGCATTTCCAGAACAAAAGGGACAGAGCAGCAGCATTCCAAAAGGGGCTAGTGGAAGGTCAAGTGCAGGTGAGCATGTGATGATGGCTGGGGGCATGATGGTGGGTGTAGGGTCTTGGTCTAGGAATGCATGATCTGTAACCACAGGGATGCCATTCACCACCTAGAGATCCTGCTACCTTGCAAAAGAACCATCTAGACTGGGCGATTTAGCCAGATTCCAGGACCTTTGGAATAGCAGACAGCATGGCGTTCTAAGAAGAACATTTCATTGCAAGTCAGGAGACCCACGCAGGAATTCCAGTTCTTCTGTGAGCTAGCTGTGTGATCACAGTCCCATGATGACCAGGCGCCCACCCCAGCCCACCCTCCCGCCCTCACTAAAGGACCCCAAATATGCGGCTCAGACTTATTTGTGAGAACTACTCTTCTGTGTGTCCTTCACCCAGGCAGCAGCTGATGGCAGCAGAAGTGATGGCCAAGCCAGCCTGGGTTCGATGGTAGGGAAGTAGTAAGCAGTCGAGATGGCACGGGGTTGTGACATAACCATCCATTCTCTACTCTGGCACTTTCCTGCTCCCCAGCTCCCCCACACCCTCCTCCACCAGGCAGCATCAGCCCTCAGCCTGCCCTATCCCCACCCCAGCTCTCACCTCTTCTGCTGTGACCGCTGAGGTTTCCCTGCTCCCTCCCCATCCTGTCCTTTGTAAACACCCAGTATTCTTCAAATAGCTCCCGTGGGTGTTTTTGGCCTTGCATTCTTGGCAGAGTCCAGCACCACACACCTCAAGCAGTGGAAATTTTCACCTCTTGCCCCTCCTCCCTCCTGGGGGTGCTGTGCAAGCCTCAAAATGTCCAGGGAGCACTTGCCGCCTGGCCAGAGAGCAGCGCTCACCTGCTGAGACCAGAGCCTGGTACAGAGCCAGGCCTGTGCGGTAGCAATCCTGCATCGTGCACAGCGGGTGCAGGAGCTTCTGTCCCATCCCACCGAGTCATTAGAGTCTTAGGAAGAAGAGCAATTTTTGCTGTCCTGTGACACTCGGCGTTTGCGTCCATGCCTCAGCAGGAGTCTCGGAGTGGACTTCTGCTGAGAGACCCAGGCCATGTGAAAGCCTCCCCAGGATGACTCATGAAAGGAGTGGGGGTCTCTAGCACACCTGTGGCAACTTCAAGTTTGAACAGGGCGGCATAGGAGACTATGCAGCATTGGGGGATGGAAGACGGAGACAGACAGACAGGCAGATAGAGAGACTTAATTATGCCTTGGAATTGTTGCAAACGAGCATAGAATTTAGAATGGAAGTGGCTCAACGACTCACTGGCAGTGTGACCCGAGGCAAGTTACTTCCCCTCTCTGGTCTATAACATGGGAGAAGAACTACATCTCTCAGCATTGCTGAAAGGGCTAGCTAAAAGAAGGTAGTGCTTGGTAGACTGGAAAGTACTGAGTACTCAGCAGCTAGTCCACGGGGGGCAGGTAGATGTCAGCATGGTCGATGGGGACTCAGGACATCAGTTGATCCTGAGCCCACACTCTCTCTGCAGGCAGACAGAGAGAAGATGAAGTGAGAGGTCAGGGACTGGTGGCATGGGATGGGAGCCCTGGGATTCTTGTGCCAGGGTAGAACTGGAGTCTTGGACTCATGGCTCCCCCCATCTCTGCAGAGAATGGACTCTCGGGGTTAGGCTTGATGCTGTTCCTGGGGCACCAAAAGGCTTAGCAGAGCTGAGCCAAAAGGTGTTCAGAACAGGCCCCCAGGAGAGGCCTGAAGACCAGGCAGGAAGCCTCAAAAGCACCAAGTTCCCAGGGTTTGACCACGCTTCCTGTCCTGTGCCTCCACGTCTGCCTCTTCTTCCTCACTTCCTCTGCCAGCCTGCGCCGGTGAAGGTCCCATCCTCCATCACACTAGCCAGTACAACCGCCCATCACTGGTCTCTCAGCCCACAGCATCTACCTCTCCAGCTTCTCTCTGATAGTGTTTGGTTGGATCCATTGAAAACAGACATCTCAGTAAGTCTCCACTGGGTTGAAAACCTTCAAATCCATCTCCCCACAAAAAAGTTCCCAAATGGCAGTCCAGGGCACCCTAGTTCCTGTAGGATGTTAATAGCGCTCCTTGGGAAAAAGGCTTTGTGCCCAAGTTATATTGGGAGTGCCAGGCAGAGCAGCACAGAGCAAGTGTCTGGACTTCCCAGAGCCTCTATGGGACGAGGTGAAACTGCCCAACAGGGCCACTCTTCCCCAGCTCATCTGGAAAACCATCTTCCCCTCTCTTTTGTGGAAATGGTTTTCCATGGAACATGGTATGGGGAAAGGTGACCTAAAGATTGTAGTCAGAACCCTTTTCCTAGCACTCTGGATCTTCTGTGATTGCGTCCCAAGATCACAGAGAATCAAGTTAATTGTATCAGAATGGATTTTCTGCAGCCACAAAAGCCTCCAAAGGGAATAAATGAACTTAAATTAAAGCAGAAGCGATCTTGTATCACAGCCTCCCAGAGGATTTGACTGTGTGTGATCCTTGTAGCTACTGTAATAGACATTGATCCAACGCACACCCTTTTGTTTTACAAGGAGGATGAAACTGACACCCAACAGGAGCAGGACCCACAGACGTGGCTTAGCCCTGTGCTCACCCAGACCCTCTCACTCCCAAGGTGGGGCTCTCTCCACCTCCCCGGGCTTGTTCCGTGGAGAAACAGGTAATAGACAGACAGGGAGCAAGATGTATCCAGCAGAGGGATGACCTAGAAGTGTAATGGGATAAACACAGCAAGTACATACAGAGGAGCCCATGGGGGTGTTGGCCCGAATGATTTTAGTTGGCTGGTTAGACTGACCTGGAGCATTGCAGGGTGAGAGGATCATGCCTGGCCAAGGAATAAAGCCTCCCATTGAGAAAGGATGGTGACAAAATGCTTCCGGGGAGGACCAGCCATGCTCTGGAAAGTTCTCTTCTAGACTATTTGAAGAACTAGCCAATATGCCTACAAGGACTTTTTTTTTTAAGCCTTAGCACCTTCGTTCTGGTTTCCGGGAAGCAGAGCCTAAAACAGGGCTTCAGGGATACAGTGTTTTGAAAGAGTTGTCTTAGGAGCCAGGGACCAAGGGAAGAGGAATAAGTAGAGGAATAGGATGAGGCTGCCACTGATTTCTGACTTCCACCTGACCCCACGGGGAGCTCAGGATGGAAATTGCACCACAGAGCTGGTTCTAGCTTGAGGCAATGGCTAGACTTTTGTTCTCCTATCGGTTTGTTATTGGCTGCCCCCACCCTGGAGAGGAGGGTGCTGAGACGCTACCTTCCAGAAGAGGCGGCTTCCTGAAGCTGGAGGCAGGTGGGAGACAGAGGTGCTGCCGAAGTAGAGGGGACCTGGTGGGGAGTACACAGGATCCACCATAACCCAACTCCCACCTACTACAGAGGGGAAAATCAAGGTCAAGAGAAAGTCAATGATGCTGAAGTTCACACAACTCAGTCCTTGGGCTTGGGGCTCTTTTGTCAACATGTCCCGTATTTTCATCCACAGGTCCTCAAAGTCCGAGGGCTTCCCCTGGTGGAATCTGATTTTTGGTCTTGCTCAGCAGAGCCAATGACTGCTGAACTTCAGGGCATGATGCAAGACATCTCTTTAAAACCGGTGCCATATTGACCATTTCCAAGACCTTGACATTGCTGCATTTGTAGCATAGACTGCAGTGAATTGCTCTCCCTTTATGCTGGTGCCTGAGGGTGACTTCATTGTGAAAGGGGCTATTTTAAAAAGCAAAAAGGAGCAATATCCTCTCCAATACATTTCCCAGATGGATAAAAACATATTCTCAAATGAATGTGAATGTTGAGAACATTGAGTTCACAGCTGGAAAAGGAATTTCAGAGACCATCTGTGGAGTTGGGGTATGGGTAATATTTTCAACACCAACAATAGGGCACCGCATACTTTCTTCACCCATCTTTTACTCTGACGTGTAAGCCAGCAGGTGTAATATGGTTAGGTTAATTCCTTCCCCCCAATTTATGAATCAGACACATATGGGCAATAAAATAACACGCAGAATTTCCTGTGATTTCACATAAAGCCCATCAGAGCTTTTAATCTGTGTGAGAGAAGCTAAGCTGCCACCTGAGCTGGTACCATTCCATCCCAAAGCAAAGAAGCTTGACATTTAATTAACTTGTGTGACCTGATTGTGGGCAAATGTAAACTTCCCAGGAGGCATTCTGAAATATGGAAGCAGCTCTTGGATCTCAATTTCAACCTGAAAATATCTCTGGGAGTCTGGGAATGCCAGTCCAATAGGACTAATGAAGATTTTCATATTACAGATGGGGAAACTAAGGTCCAGAACAAGGAAGAGCATTTCCCAAGGCCACATGGTGAAGAAGACACACAACTAAGACTAATGGTCAGATGTTTCCTCAAGACTCAGTGATACTCCACATCAAACGTAAGGCCTGACGAGATCATGGAGTGGCCATGTGCGTTGTAAACTGTAGAGTTTTCTACCTTGGTGATAGAGTCCATCTCTCAAGTCCATCCTCTTGAAAAACTTCCCTGATAAGCAGCAGGATGTGAAAAGTCAGCAGGAACATGGAAACACTCAGGACTTTACAGTTTTTAATGAGGAGAACCAGGACGTTTTCCTGGTATCACTTGAAGGTGATCCCTGTAGCATTGATGGATGGTCCTTTCCCATTTTAATAGCAGTCTGGTTGTGACATCATAGCAAATGAATTTAAGTGACACATGGAGAGCAATTGCAGAATTTAAACTCTAACCAAGAGCTGTACTTTTTTTTATTCTGAAGATGTGACATGCAGCTGATTGACCTGCAATCTTGAGTCATATTTATAGGACAAGAGCCTTCTTGGCAGTAATGTGAATCAGTTCGTGATCTTCAAGTCTAATAGGATAAGCCAGCAAGAAAAGCTGGGTACGTGTGGCTCTTTACTTCGAGAAGGGCTGCAGTCATTATTATTCTCCCTCGTCAACACTGAGTTCACTGCCACATTGGCTTAGGCTGCCCACCCAACGTGACACTGTCACTAGGAAGAGTTGCTTCCAAGACTGCGAGGAAGACATGGCATCATTTGAAGAGTCCTACTGAATTGCTTCCTTAGGACCTCTCCTCCTGCTGAGCTTAAAATTCCATTAAAGTGGCTCAATTCAATTGCATTCATTGATATCGAAGCTGGTAGGGAACAGAGAGAATATTTTAACTGAAATCTTCAATGTACAAATTGGAAAACAGAGACTCACACTGGGGTATATCCTGCCTATGGTCACAGTTAACAACACAGCCAGAAGTAGGACCTAGAACTGTTGACCCTTCCTGAAGTTGACCCTTCCTGCGATTTCACCGCATCCTGCTGTCTTCCCAAATGAACAAAAATATAGTGGGTATCATCAAGCTCAGCTGTGGACAACCTAGCCACGCATTCATTCTTTCAATGAATACCTTACTGAATATTATATGCAAGGCACTATTCTAAACACAGAGAACATAGTGATGAGTAAGATAAAGGTCTTATTTTCACAGACTTCTAGAAAGAGGGGGAAATTGATAAATGAATAAACAAATAGATAACATCAAAGAGTTACAAGTCATAGGAGGAATGCCTCAGGCAGAGTGAGCAGCAGGTGCAAAGGACCTGGGGTGAGAATTAGCTTGATGTATTCAAGGAAAAGAAAAAAAGAGCAGAGTAGAGTGGAAGGAACAAGATGAGAGTCTTAGGCCATGAGGTTGGAGAGTTAGGCATGGCTGGATCTCCCAACATAGAGTCTGTGGGATTGTTTCATTCAGAACAAACAGATTGTGATGAGATTTTAAAGGCCACTCTCATTGTGGCATGGAGGTGTGCATATAAGGGGTCAAGGGAAGAGGTTTTTGCAGTAGTCCAGGTGACCACTGTGGCAACAGTGAATGTAGTGTGTTCTGATCCTGAGTGTGTTTGAGAGTAGAGTCTTGCTAATGGATTGGGTGAGAGTATGAGGGAAGGAAAGAAAATAAGAAACGATGGCTTCCATAGCTGAGTAAATGATGGTGTCACTGAGATGAAGAAATATGAGGAAGGAATGGGTTTTTTTGTGGGGGGAGGCAGATGGATTCAAGAGCTCTGTTTGGGTTGTTTCGAATTTGAGAAATCCAGTAAACAACCAAGTGGAGACTAAAAGTGGACAGTTGATATATGGGTCTGGGGTTTAGACCCGTACACAGGTTAGACTAAAACATAACAAGTTTAAAAATAAAAAGCTAAAAAAGTAAAAGTAAAAATAAAACATGTCAAGTTTAGAATCATTAGCATAGATTTTGGGGTTTAGCAGACCACAACCTACGGGCCAAATCCAAATCTATTGCCTGATTTTGTAAATAAAGTTTTATTAGCACATGGCCACATTCATCCATTTACACATTGTCAGCGGCTGCTTTCGTACTATAACAATAGACCACCTGGCTTTAAAACCCTAAAATCTTTGCTATCTGGCCCTTTATGGAAAATTTGCCATCTCCTGGTATGGTTGATAATTAAAGCCATGGAAGTGGATAGTAGTTCCTAAGGAGTGAGAGTATAGAGAAGAAAAATGGGTAAAGGATTGAGCACTGGAGTATTTCAACGCCTTGAAGGCTGGAAGAAAAAAGGGGCCAGCAAAGGAAATCAGAAGGAGTGGGCAGCAGGATGGGCAGAAAAGAGGGAAGTGTGGCGTCCTGGGGTGATTGGCTCTGTCTCATGCTGTCTATAAGTAGAGTAAGATGAGGTCTAATGTTCAGCCATTGGATTTGGCAAGATGGCAGACACCAGTGACCTTGAAGAGGGATATCGCATGGGAGGAGTGAATATAACAGCGTAACTCAAATAACATCAGGAAATAAAATGGAAGGTGAGGGAGGGGAGAGAGTGGGAGAAGATCACTCCTGAGTGATTTTGCTATAAATGGAAGGCGAGAAATGGACATGTGGCTGGAAGGGGTCATGGGGCCTAGAGAGCTGTCCTTAGTCTGGGAGATACTCCAGCATGGGTGTGTACTAACAGGAATGGTCCAGTAGAGGGACAAAGTGGTGATGTAGGAGAGACAATGGATGTTAGAAGAAACAAAATCCTTGAGTAGGAAAGTGTGTGGAGCCCTAGCATGGGCCAGAGAGGACAGCCGTAGATGGGACCAGGCACAAGTTCTCCACTGGAAGAGGATGACTGCAGATAGGTTGGTCGATTTTTTTTTGATACAGGGATAAATTTTTAATATTCTGTCTTACAGAGGAATATACTTTTTTTTTCATTTTTTTAAAAAAAAGTTTATTGCCAAGTTGGTTTCCATATAACACCCAGTGCTCTTCCCCACAAGTGCCCCCCTCCATGACCATCACCCCCCTTCCCCTTTCCCTCCCCCTCCCTCTTTGGAAATGGGAAGTCTCCATAGTTTTTTTTTTAATTGCTTCTATGTTAATTTTACAGGGAAACAGTAGGTATATACACTTACATACATACCGAAGAGAAATAAAAACACGTGTCTACTCAAAAATTTGTACATGAATGTTCAAGCATTATTCATAGGAGCCAAAAAGTGGAAACATCCCAAATGTCCATCAACTGATAAGTGGGGAATAGTATGTGGTATATCTATACAGGGGACAATTGTTCAACAATGAAAAGGAAAGAAGTACTGATAGATGCCATGGCGTGGAATAAACGTGAAGGCATTATGCTAGGGAAAGAAGCCAGTCACCACGAAAGATCACGTATTGTATGACTCTACCTCTATGAAATGTGAAGAATAGGCCATTCTAGAGGGACAGCAAGTTAGTTAGCAGTTGCCTAAGCCTTAGATGGGGTTGGGGGGGAAATGGGATGTGACTGTTAATGGGAACGAGGTTTCGTTTTGGGTCACGAAAATGCTCTAAAATTGATCGTGGGGATGAACACACAAATCTGACTATACCACGACATGTTGCGTTTTAGACTATAAACGCATGGATTCTGTGGTATGTGAATTACATCTCAATAAAGCTGTTACAAAAATAGGAGAAGCATCAGTTGTCATTTTAGTCTGCTCAGGCTGCCATAACAAAATATTAGCCGGGTGCCTTAAACAACAGAAATGTATTTCTCCGCTTCTGGAGACTGGAAGTTCATGACCCAGGTGTTAGCTGACTTGGTCCCCGGTGAGGCTTTCCTCCTGGCTTGCGGACAGCTGCTTTCTTGCTATGTACGCGTGTGCACACGTGCACACACACGCACACACAAACACACACACAGCTGTCTGCTATCTCTTCTTTGAAGGGCACTAACCCCATCACTAAGGCCCCACTCTTATGCCCTCATCCAGGCCTGATTACCTCCCACATGCCCCATCTCCAAATACCATAATATTGGGGTTAGGGCTTCAACATGTGGGTTTTGGCGAAGAACACATATATTCGGTCTATCACAGCTATACAGGGCGTGCCTTGGAGAAGGAGGGGAAGACGCGAAATGGCCCTCTTGGAAGGGGACCATGAGTTGTCTGTGCCCCTATTAGAATCGCTGGATATCACTGAAGGCAGCCCTGAAATGTGTCATCAAAATTTAAAGAGCTGCCCCTTGGCACAGTGGTTTATTGTAGTTGCTGTTTACAGCCATGTTTTCTTATAATGTGCATGTGCAGGTCAGGGGTAGGAAGAGAGGCTTGCGTTTAAGCAGGGCTGGTGTTTCAGCAGCACAGTAAAAGCAGACGGAATTAAGAGTTTATCCAAGACAATTATGGAACCTTGGATTCTAAGGTGGGGAGGGAAGAAGATGAGAAGATGAGGAGGGTTGGGGGCATGGAGAATGAAAGGTGGGAGGGGCAATGGAATGGGGTCCTAGTGGGGTCCGTGAGGTGCTGGAGTGATGGCGCCAAGCAAGTGAGCTGGGAAGAAGTGGGCAGGGGGGTCTAAGCCTAGTGTGTTAGTCTGGGTTCTCCACAGGTAGATGTATGTACGTATGTATGTGTATATATACATATATGTAAATCTATAAGATATATTTCTGTTATAGTATACTATATATAATATGTCATATATACCACATCATGTCATATTGTTTCATATTTCATATTTCATATCATATTATAATAATTTGGCCCATTTGTGAAGACTCATGATCTGCAGCCAGTAGGCTGGAGACCGAGGGGAGCTGATGGTGTACTTTTAGGCCAAGTCTGGAGGCCAAAGTCTGATGTCCCATCTCAATGGAAGTCAGGCAGAGGACGGTCCCTCTTACTTCAGGAGAATCAGCCCTTTTGTTCTCTTCAGCCTTCAGTGAGGCCCACCCACCTTGGGGAAGACAATCTGCTCTACTCAGTCTATGGTTCAAATGCCAATCTCATCCAAAAACAGCCTCAAAGACATACCCAAAATAGCGTTTCACTAAATGCCTGGACTCCCCGCAGTCCAGTCAAGCTGACACATAAAATTAACCATCGCACACTGTATGCTCGGAATTGAGATTTGGGAATTGGAATATTTATTGATGCTGTCAAAAAGAGATATTGGGTGTGATTTGGATTTTGTTTCTGTATTTTTGTAGGGACAGAGGAGACAAGCATGCACATGATGCTAAGTAGAGGCCAAGGGTTATAAGAATCACAAATCCATAAAGGATTATGTTATAGATCGATTGTGTCCCCTTCAAAATTCATATGGTAAATTTTGGACTGTAGATTGTGAATGTATTTGGAGATAGTGCCTTCAAAGGAGTCATAAGTTAAAACGAAGTCTGTCCTCATAAGAAGGGGAAATTTCAACGCACAGAGAGACCCCAGGGATGTGGAGGTCAAGGGGAAAGACCATTGAAGACACAGGAGAAGACGGCCATCTGCAAGCCAAGGAGAGAGACCTCAGAAGAAACCAGCCTTACCACCACGTTGATCTTGGAATTTAGCCTCCAGGATGGTGGGAATATAGATTTCTATTGTTTAAATAATCAGCCTGTGGTATTTCATTATGGCAGCCCTGGAAAGCTAACATAAGTTACAAGGAGAATGGCATTTCATCCGACTGGGGGAGAAATAAACTCTTCAAACACCTGGATCCATGGAGACAGGCGACCTCCTCAGTGCTCAAAAGATTTCAACAACCATGCTGATTGTGGGTCACTGAGGCCAGAGGAGCCTTAAGGCAGGGATTGGCGATTTCACAGTACATGTGTGCACGTGCACGTGTATGTGCGTGCATTTACAAGGCAGGGCCTTACAGGACCAAATGCATGGAGATAGGAGAGCATGGGGTGGGTTTGGGGCCGTGAGAATTTGAGCTTAGTAGCTGTGCCCAGTGGATGACAGGATTAGGCTGCGGAGGTGAGCTGTGAGTGCTGTGAACATGGCTCTAACGCGTGGCCCCGATTCTCCAAGGCTGGATAAGAGAGACGGGAGCCACTCTTAACTCAGAAGTTACTTGAAGGGGAAGATAAGCCAATGGTTGGTCGTTGTGGAGGTGGCAGTGCGCGTAGAGCCCATGTGTGAAATGCAGACAGGAAAAGTCACTGGAGGCACCTGGGAATGTTGACAAGGAAGGAGCCTGCCAGCCACATAAGGCTTGGGAAACTCAGAGAAGATTGAGTCTGTGCAGAGCACCTGAGTTTGGGGGTCCCTTAGGAGGGAGTAAAATGGGGGAGATAAACTAATGGAAAGAATATCTGCTGAGCAGCTAGCTCCTAGGTCTCAGACACTCTACGCGGCCCTTTATGCCCACGATCTCAGCTCCTTCCCACAAGGCCCAGTGAGAAGGGAGCCGTCACCCCTACCTTGCAGATGAAGAAACAGGTTCAGGGAAGAATAGTCACAGGCCCCCAATCCCAGATTGAGCTCTGAGCCCAAATCTCCCTGACCCGTTCCTCCTCCCAGTAATTTTGTGAAGACTGACTGCCTGGCTAGATGGGCCATCGGCCCAGCCCCAGTTGACAAGACCTCACCCACCCCTCCGGGCCAGAACATGTGACCCCAAGGGTTCGGTTTCCACCCAGGCGGCTCTGGGTTCTTATAGGCCACGGGACGTAATCAGAGGTTGAATGAGGGCATTTCGGTGCAGGGAATATGGGACTTGGAGACCCACAGGGGATGTGACAGGTGTGCCGGGAGTTCTTCGAACTCCAGCGGAGGCTGACCTTTCAGAGCACAACTGACGAGTTAGGGCGCAATTCTTTTCAGCCGGGACCCTTCCAAGCAGAGATGCAGAGTGAACTTCCGTGCTCCGCAGCCTGCGCCAGGCCACGTTAATCTTCCGCCGCAGAAGGCCTGAGGGACATGGTAATGATTTCTATTTATCGAATGCCTGCTATAGAGCAGGTGCTCGTACACAGAACCTGCAGCTTAGAATAACCGAGGATCCCTGGCGGAACACTGACATCAACTCAGCAGGAGGGCGAGAGGATCGCCCCCCCCCCAGGGGCCTGTTGGGTGGACAGAATGGGCAGCATTTCCCATTTCCACAGCCTTGCTGAGAGCATCACGGAGCCACTGCTCGTGGTCCGCACGCCTGGCGGGGTGGGGGTGGGGGGAGGGGCAGAACATCTGAGCCTCCCGCGTCTTCGCTGCCATGGCCAAGCCTCTCGGGTAGTTTCTGCTTTTTTGGCAATTTCAAGCCTTCTCCCCAAGGGCTGGAGGGCTGCCTTTCTCTATTCTGAGAGGCGTTTGACTGAATTCAGCACAAAATCAAAGGCTGTTCTCGATTTTTCTCCTTCCTCCGGGAGGGAATTTTCTGTTTCATTAGAGCATATTTGAGCAATTGGTACTCTTCACCAGGAAGATTTCATGCTCACAACGATCCCACCGGGCCGCCCCTCCAGATAGCCCTTATTTTCCGAGCTAGTGGTTCACTAGGGGCGAATTCGAGGAAATTGATTAGCGTGTAACCACATGTATGAAAGCCTCTGTCTCTCAAATTAGCCGCCTCCTCTCCCTTGTAGTCTAGATCACGGCCCTGGTAGCGTCCCTGGACGCAGAGTCGAAAGCCTCGCTTCCGTCCCTCCCTGTCACTCACGGGAAAGGCTCCGTGAGCCTGGAGCAGGCATACAAGGAAAGGCCACAGCAGAAGTCGGGAACAAATGTGAGAGTGGAGCCCAGGGTGCCAAGGAAGGGGGGATAAACCTGGGACCAAGGGGCGGGACCAAAGAGAGCCGATGAACTCATCTGCTGAGCACGTGCTCCATGTCAGACTTTCCCTGGGTCTTTTAAGCTCAACACCACAGATGGGTCCTCCTAGAGCAAAACTCTGCCCTCTCATCTTCTGCCTGAAACCCTCTGTGGTCACCTGGGAACCCACAGAATGAAGATCCAAATCCCTTTTGAGGCCGTGGAAGATGTCCCAGCTTTGGCCCCTGACCCTCTTCCTTCCCCACAGCTAGGCCCACCCCTGACTGCACGCAGATCGTTGCCTGCAGTTCCGCAGACATCCACTCCCACCTCTTAGCTGCCACCCATGCTGATCCCTTCCCCCGGACACCTTTCCTTCATCTGTCAGATAATACCTGTTTGTTCTCTCCCAGGCCGGGACAGGTGTCCTTTAAATTTTTACACGCACTTCCCCTCGCCGCCCCCCAAGTCCTATCCTAGACACGGTCCATTGCACAGTGTCTCTTGTCTCCTCTGCTGGAAGGTGAGCTCCTTGAGCACCGGACCTGGGACTTTCATCCCTGAACACCCCCACACTCTAGGCAGTGCTGAAAATGTGTGTGTGCATGTCCATGTCCGTTTGCGGATAGGCTGGCAGGATACCAAATGCCCGTCCAAAGTGAGAGCTCCTGGTAGCCAGTTACTTTTCCGTACCCGGGGAAGTGGCTGGAGCCCCTCGGACAACCTGAAGCCAAGCGAGGCAGCCGAGGGCATTAGTGGATGCAGGCGTGGGAAGACCCACAATTCCAGCAAGTTCGACAACGAAAGCCACTGGATGATGTGGCTTCTGAGCCTTCCGTGCCTGGCCATCTCAGAAGGCAGCAGAATGCTCCAGTCTAAGCAGGTCCATTTATCCCCCCAGTCAGAAGCTATCATTAATAATAGAATGGCTTCGGAATGGCTGGCTTGGCCTTGCTCACTTGTCCCAGCCCTGGGTGCCCTGCCTCCCAGCATACAGCCCGGCATTCGCTCACTCACCAGCCCGTTCATTCATCCAACATATAACTTACTGAGCCCTTTGCTAGTGTCTGGCAATCCAGTGACAGTCGGAGACAGCAGACTCCCAAGGAAGGAGAAAGCAGGCAGTCCACTCAGCACAATGGACGCCGTGGGTGATTTAAACACAGAAGAGAGCTCCTCACCCAGCCAGGGATTCAAGGAAGGCCAGGTTCCCTCATCTTGCAGTGGGGACTGCAGTGGTTCATTTCTGAGAGTCTACGGAATGCAAAGAAAATGGGGACCCCAAGCAGGCTTGGCCAGCCCAAGGCGAGGCCTTCCCGGGACTTGGAGCTGCTTTGGTGAAACAGGTCATGTCTCCTTCTCAACAGCCCCAGCCAGGCCCTTTCTCCCTTGGCCCCCTGAGGCAGCTGCCGGCCTGTCTGGCCTCCCAGCAGGAGGGGAAGGTGGGGGGAGCCAGGCCGAGGGGACCCGTGGCCTTCCTTGGAGGGGTCCTTCCTTACACTCACAGTCTGGGCGTTGCCGGATGGCCTTGTCTCTGTCTCGTTCCAAACATGGCCAAGGACTGGCTTATCTTTGAAGAGTACTGTTTACTCGGCCACAGTTAGGGCTGTTTTTCACTTTGACACCATCACCCGCCGCCCTTTGCTGCACACACCCATACCTGCTGTCCCTGCGGATCCTGCCGTTTAGATCAAGGACTCCCATTTGCAGTAGTAAATCATTTCTTCAGCTTTCTCCCCTCCTGCCCCTGACCCAAGTAAAATCCCTCCCACTGGCCTTGGCCCCAGGTGAAAAATCCAAGGGTGACCCCTCCTCCTCCTCCTCATGAACACCAGTTGGCACCAGATGGACTTTTGAGTCAAGTAAACTCCCCCCCGGTCCACACCCAACACTCCCCTTCCTACTCGTGGGTGGTTCAGCCTCCTCTTTTCCGTCAGCCGGTCCTCAAGAGCAGGGAGCTGCATTTTCCCTTTCTCTTGCCTTCCTTCCAAATTGAGTTCAAACCAGCAGACATCCCGGGAATACAGTAACCTGATTCGCTGAGGTTAGATGAACTGGGAGACCTGATATCAGACATCATGGAAAGTTTTTCCATAAATTGTCCCCACCAGTGAGGGCTCTAACCGGTCCTTACTGGGATGGGTTGGGGATAAGTTGGGAATAAGCTGTGCACCCTGGAGGCTGATGCCTGTGGCATCAGAGAGACAGTGTATTGATCAGAGTTCTCCAGAGAAACAGAATCAATAGGAGATGGATGGATGGATGGATGCATGGATGGATAGATGGATAGACAGACAAGATAATAAGGAATTGGCTCACCCAGTGATGGAGGTTGACAAGTCCTTGCCCTGCAGTTGGAAAACTGGACACCCAGGAAATTCACGGGTGTAGTTCCAGCCCAAAGGCCTGCAGGCTCAAGACCCAGGAAGGCCGTATTTCAGTTTGAGTCAGAAAGCAGGAAAAACTGACGTCCCAGCTCAAAAGCAATCAGAAAGTGGGAGTTCCCTCTTACTCAACCTTTTATTCTATTCAGGCCCTCCACTGATTATATGAGGCCCACTCACGGTGGTGGGGGTGGGGGGCAGGAGAGGGCGGGGGCGCAATCTGCTTTACTCTTTCTGCTGATTCAAATGCCAATCACATTCAGAAACACCCTCGCAGACACATTCAGAATAGTGCCTGACCAAACATCTGGGCACTCGTGGCCCAGTCAAATGGACAACATAAAATTAACCGTCATGGGGGCGCCTTCCGGGTGGCTCAGTTGATTGAGTGTCGGACTCTTGACTTCAGCTCAACTCATGATCTCACGGGTTCGTGAGTTTGAGCCCTGCATCAAGCTCTGCACTGACGGTGCGGAACCTGCTTGGGTTTCGGTCTCCCTCTCTCTCTACCCCTCCCCCCTCGCTCTCTGTCTCTCTCTCAAAAAATAAATAAAAATTTTAAAAATTAATAAAAAAATTAACCATCCTAGGGAGAATCTTGTACCAAACTTCTTTGTATTAATCTCACCACCTTGCAGAGCTGTTCACCATCTGACGAGGCCAGCATAGCAGAGAGCCACACTGTCAACCCTTGTGCCCTGGACATTTTCTCTCTGTGTGAACTTGGACATTTTGTGCAACATTCTGTGTCTAAGCCGCCTCCTCAGGGAGATGGAGTTATTAATAGAAACGATGCTGTGTTGTGGACATCCAAAGACAGTGGCCGTGTGAGACACTGAGCACTTAGTCTAGTGCATAATCAATACTCAAAAATTGAGTTATTATCATCGACTTTATTACAAACCTCTCTCCCTGCCCCCGTGCTCCAGACTATGGTCTATGGAGAAAAGTGCACAGGGCTGGGATCCAGAGAGACCAAAGCTCTCTCTAACCTTTGCAGCTGCACATTTAGAGCAAATTACCTGTGCCTTGCGTCCCTCATTTGTACATGAGGATTATGTGACCTCACTAGATGGATTTGAGGATAAGAGACAATGTCCATACAGTGATCAGACCATGCAAGCCACCCAACTTCTGGTTCTTTCCCCACCCATAAATGGCAGAGACCACATCTGTCTTTCATTAGCATCCCCAGGGAACACCTAGCACTTAGTAAGCACTCATAAGATAAGTTGGATTCAGTGGCTTTGCATGATGAAGAAACGTGACTCTACTTATCCCCAGAAACTATTCCTGGAGATTGGGCCCAATAGGCACTGCACACCACACCATAGCCACAAAGTCTCTGGGAAGGCAGCCAGTGCCATGAGCAATGGTTAAGCTCTTGTTAGCACCCAGTCTAAGTGAGCTGAGGGAAAGCAAGATGGATGGCCGGAAGAAGGGCAAGGCCGTTTCTCAACTCTGGGTGGCTGGGAGTGGACACACAGAATCAGTTGTATTTGGGAGTGATTCAGAACAAAGTGCCAGAACATTCCAGACCCCTGAGCTTAACTGTTTCTTGCCCTGTTGGAGAATGAGTCCCGGGTGGCGGTACAATCTCTCCGTGCGCTAGGTCTCCTGAGCCCCGAGCCAGCAGCCCACTGACCAATGGCCTTCCTTATGTCAACCCGGTGTTTCTGTCTGTAAAGTTCCTAAATCTCCTCACATCCCTGAGAGGCAGGCCAGATAGGGGCAAGCACTCCCATTTTCCAGAAGAGGAAACTGAGGCTCAGAGAATACAGGGATTTGCCAAAGGCCACACAGCTAGTAAGCGGCAGCTCTTCTCATTCTCACATTGGTGTTTTTCTCCATGAAGACAAAACTGGAGTCCTTCCAGGGCCTCCCTGGTGGCTGGGCAGGCAGAAAGTGCAGCCCACAGCTGTGTTCCGGGCTGGTAGACATATCCAAGTGGCTGGAGGTGGACCGCTGTTTGCAGAACTCACTGAATCTAAGCCACTGTGACAGGAGCCATGCTTCTGACTCCCCAGTCAGCGTGAGTTGTCAGGACACATGTCTGTTCTCCAAGTCGTGTCTTCCTGACACTCGTCAGCATGCGCCCTTGGCTCTCCCTTCCTCCTCCCCTCCTCTTCTTCCTTCTCTATTATCTGCTCCTTCTCTTCCTTCTTCCTCCATAATCTCTTTTCTGGATCAGACTGCAGCACAAAGCTCTACATTTTAATGGACTCGCCTTGGTGTAAGGTCACCAATACTCTTCAAATTCATTCAAGGGATTCTTGTTCTCAGTCCCATTTTAAGTCAGGGGTTCTGAAGCTGATGACATCAACAGGGACTGGCTCTGGAAAACAGAGAAGAGTACTTGAAATTATATTATGTTTTTTTTGTGGTTATGTTTTTATGTGAATTGGGGGTGGAGGGCATATCATTCATCAAATTCTCAAAATGGTACACATCTGGAAAGGCCAAGACCTTTTTTGAAGCCTATTCATGCTTACTTAACACACCGTGATCACAAGGGGTGTGATGTGGCTTTCTGGTCCGTAGCAAAGTAGCAGCAACTAACGAGGAGGCGCACAGGAGGGTCCAGACCCAAGCAGGCTGACTTCTGTGAGACGTGACAATGAAAAGAGCTGGGTATGTTTGTTTGTTTGGGTTATTTTCCCCACTCATTTGGTTCAAGATGAGTGACTCTTTCCCATTACGGAGAAGTAATATTAAGACTCCACTCTTGCGCTTGATCATGTTGCCTGGGGAAAGTGACTGACTTCATTCTTGTAGAAATATCACATATTTAGGGGAGAAACATAGAACACTGCCCAGTGAGAAGGAATGGGGTAAACTGCAGTTGGTGAGAATGTAGAGTGGAAAGAGTGGGCGAAGCTCTGGGCTGGCCTCTGGCATCCAGGGATCTATCTTTGGGCTGAGCCAATGGCTGGAGAGTTTAGGAGCCATGGGTCCACCTAGAGCCCAGCTCTTGGGCTGACAGCCTGTTGGGATTATTTTTGCATTGTCACATCTAGTCCTCTCCACACAAGGAGCTATTAGAATGACCATTAGGTGACACCAACATGTGGGGCCGGTGGATTTATTGATTGAAAGTCTTGTGCTCCAGTGGAAGAAGTCAGGCTTCGAAGTCAGGCTTAGGTTCAAATCATGGCAGCACGACTCATTGGTTGTACAGTTTGGGACAAGTTTCTTCACTCTGTGACATTCTCCTTCTTTGAACATAAACTAGGGATGAAAACACTCACCTTATAATTTGATTATAATGATTTAATGAGATAGTATTTGATATAATGATTTAATGCTAAAAAGTACTCAACCTGAGGCTTGATGTGTGAATTCCCTTCTTCCCCCATGAAGATCTTTTTATCTAAAGGCTTTAGGGGCCCTCAGCTTTCTGAGGAACGTCTGAAAGTAGGAGGGGAATGTCTGGGCATAAAGAAAAAAGTTGGTATGAACTCAAGCATTAAACCCTACTCAGAATCTTAATGGTTCCCATTTCACCCATATATCTAACTAGCTTGGTTATTTAGGTTTTCAGTCTCTTGTTGATCAGAAGCTGAATTACAATTGGATCAATTAAGGGAGAAAGTATTATATTCAGGCATAAGATTGCCAGGAATAGCCATTGAACAAAAATTTTAAAAGCTAAACCCTACACATAGACTTAGAGAGGGGACAGCGGACCAGTTTGCTAGGGCTGCCATAATAGAGCACTGTAAGCTGAGAATCCTGACAGATAATGTGAGGTCCCACAGTTCTGGAGGCTACAAGTCCAGAATCAAGGTGTCCAGAGGGCTCATTCCTTCTGAGGTCCCCGAGGGAGGATCTGTTCCGTATCCCTCTCCCGGCTTCCGGTGGTTAGTTAGCAATCTTGGGTATTCCTTGGTGTAGGAGCATATGATACTCATCTTCACCTTGATCTCCACGTGGTGTTCTCCCTATGTGCATGTCTGTTTCTACATCCCCCCCCCCCTTTCTATAAGGACACCAGTCCTATTGGATTTGGGGCTCTCCCCATCCAGCACAGCCTCATCTTTTATTTATTTATTATTTTAAATTTATGTTTTATTTATTTTTGAGAGAGAGAGAGAGAGAGAGAGAGAGAGAGAGAGAGAGAGAGAGAATGAGCAGGGGAGAGACAGAGAGAGAGGGAGACACGGAATCCAAAGACAGGCTCCAGGCTCTGAGCTAGCTGTCAGCACAGAGCCCGATGCAGCGCTCGAACCCACAAACTGTGAGATCAGGACCTGAGCTGAAGTCGGATGCTTAACCGACTGAGCCCCCCAGGTGCCCTTTGGTCTCATCTTAACTAAGGACATCTGCAATGGCCTTTTTTCCAAATAAGGTTACATTCTGAGACATTGGGGTTCAACGTATGAAATGGAGGGGGGCACACACTCAACCGTAACAGACAGAATCTGGAGTTACTTAGTTCGAGGGCAAGCAAGTAGCATCTATTTCCTGAAAGAGTTACTATATTGGGCCCCCCAAATAATAAATGGTGGTCAGAATGACAATCTTATTGAGAAGAGACAATTTTTTTCCAACATCTTTACACTTTAGGACATTTTCTATTTTAAAAATGATTCATGTGAAAAAAAAAAAAAAGCTAGGTGTTCAAAGCTCACTTAAATGGACCCACTGCTCACCGGGCACATGAGGGCCAGCACAGACATGCCCAGCAAACCGGCTCTGGGACATGCCCAGCGGCAGCGGATAGAGCCCATAACAGCACGGGCTCAGCTTTGTGGTTTTCACCTCGAGCTTTAGGGGTGCTCAGACACTGTGTACCTAAGATCCTGAGTCCCACGGGGTCTCTGCTGAGCCAACGACTGGTAGGCATTTCGACAGGAGACCTGGAAAGCTCTTCTGCCAGATATAGGCCACCTGACCTAACCGGGGAAGCAGACCAGGGTCCAACCAGATGCTCAGAGGTGGATTCCACAACATCGCTGGCTTTCGGGAATCCCGGCTCTCTAGGGGGGTGTGTTAACACTGCTGGCTGTGAATTGTTTACACTGTGCGGCAAGATGTGACAGATAGCACCTGTTTCCCACGTCACCTGACTAGGCATTCACATATGGGTCAGAGGCAGTCTGAGGTGGCGGGCAGAGCACGTGGAGAAGCAGAACACTTGGGTCTGAGCCCCAACTTCCCACTTCCCAGCAGGGTGAACCTGGCCAGTGCCGTAACCTCTCTAAGCCCCAGTGTTTAATCTGCAAACCACCGGAGACTTCCACACGCGGTGATTATACATCTGAAACGGGACAGTGGGTGTCAAAATACCTTTAACACCTTAAGGCATGAAATGGAGGCACTATGTAGAGTCTGTGTCCCGCCCAGATTTCTTTAAAGGGCTGATGCACCCCTTCCCCGGATGTTGCAGTTGTTGACTGCTAACAGCTCACGCTTGCATCCTTTTGGGGGGATGGGCCTTGGCTGCCGGGAGCCGCTTTGCCCAGAAACGTAGGGCCTGGAATGTAAGGCCACACTCTACGGGAGTGACCCGTGGCCAGTGACTTCTGATGTGGGGTGTAACCACCCAGCCGTCCTGCCTCTGCTGGGACAGGCTCTGTGGTGCAATGCGTGCTCCAGAGCTCCCATTGGGGTCTGGTTGAGACTGCACCCCTCCTAAGCCACGCCTTTGTCTAGTGTCTCCCCCCTTCCACGCTGCACATTTCTCACTCCCTTATGGAGTTTCTCCTGAGAAGATTCCCTCCTTAAATGACTTACACAAGGATCCCCAGCTCAGACTCCGCTTCTGTGGAGCATGACCTAAGCCTCTTGCTTTGCAAAAGTCTATGGCTGATGTCCCCATCTTGCATTATTTTCTCTTTCAGGGATGACGCCATGCCTGACACGACCCCGAGATCTTTGCACTTACTGGTCTCTCTGCCCTGAGTGCTCTTCCCGCTGACCGGCAGCTGGCTGCTTCCTTCTTGTCATTCAGATCCCAGCTTAAATGTCACCTGTGTAGAGAAGCCTTCCCAACTGCTCGATGCCAAGTGGCCATTTAAATTCCCCGCATTGCTCTCCGCTCGCTCTGCTTCTTGTGCGTCCTTTATCGCCTCATCCCTCTCCTTCCCTGCTGGCAAGTGAGTTTCTCTCCTTGTCCCTGCGACAGCACATTTGGGCTGAGCAGTCTCCCAGGGCCCTTCCCGCTTTGGCGGTCCACTTTCTGTGTGTTGGGATCAAATACAAAGCAGGTAACATGCCAATAAAAACAGCAGACAGATGATAGCGTGACAGCTCTGTGGCCACCCAATGGTGTGACCTGCACAGACTCCTTCCCTCTGGGGGTCTGTGTCCTCACCTGGGACCCAGAGGCAGGGCAGGGTGACCTCCCAGCCTCGGGCCTGCATCCCGGATGACATTTAATATGTACTGTGGTGCCTGGCACCCGGGGACACAGGACTCCTGCGGATTGGCTTGTCAGACCTTCTTTGTTTTCCGTGCTCTCTTTTGAGCAGTTGCATTCGACTGACACACGGGCACAAAAATACCTTTTTATTATTTTGGTGACTACGCCAGGCTTCGCTTCCTCGCCATCAGCCCTGTGTTCCTCGAACCTCGTCCCCTTCAGTCACAGATGCTGGAAAGAAATCTGTTTCTCCCTGTCATCCACAGGCTCACAGAATACAGGAGTTGAATTTGCCAAACCAGGGAGCTATGTCCGCACAGAGACTCTCAAGTAACTATAATTACAGCATACTTCATTCATTCATTCATTCATTCCTGCATCAATGCATTTATTCAGCAAATTCTTAGTGAATGCCTATTGTCTAGACTCTGGAGACACAGCAGTGAACAAAAGTGCGTTCCTCGGTTACGTGCTATCACAAAGATACGTCAGGGTGCCCTCAAGCACTGAAGAGAGAGCAACTAGCTCCCTCTGTCTAGATAGATCTTGGAAGTCCCTCCTGAGAAGAGAACATTTGGGCTGGGTTTTGAGGAATGCATAGGAGTTCCCCGTTCAAGGAAGGGGTGGTGGGGCATTGCTTTACCACTAGTGCCTGATGGCTTGTGGGAGGGAGGGCAAGCGGGGAGGCCAGAGAGGTGGGTAGACTAGGACTAGACTGTGAAGGCTCTATGAGCCGTGCCAGACAGCTGCAGTTGGTCTGGAAGGCAAGGGGGAGGTGCCGAAGGGTTCTGAGCGCTCGAGAGAGACATGATTCAAGCGGTTTTCGCAGGCTGGCAGCGTGGCTAAGTGTATTCGATTCCTACAACAGCTGTAACAAATCACCACAGACTGGGTGACTTAAAACAACAGGAACATTCTCTCACAGTTGCAGAAGCTAGAAGCAAGTCCGAAATCAAGGGGTCTGCGAGGTGGTTCCTTCTGGAAGGTTCTGGAGGACAGTCTGCTCCTCGCCTCTCTCCTTGCTTCTGGAGGTCCCAGCAGCCCTGGGTGTCCCTCGGCTTGCAGGTGCTCCCTTCCAGTTCCGCCTCCACCGCCACGTAGCCCCCTCCCCGTGTGTCTGTCTTCACACCGAATTCTCCTCTATGTGTTTCTTCTTATAAGGACACCAGTTACATTGAATTAGGGGCACCCTACTCCAGTATGGCCTCCTCTTAACTAATTACATCTGCAACGACCCTATTTCCAAATCAGGTCATAGTCTGAGGTCCTGGGGGCTAGGGCTTCGGATATCATTGGTGGGGGGAACACAGTTCAATCCACAATGCTAAGCAACTTGCCCAAGGGCACACAGCCAGCATGAGTGTATGCTGCAGGGGCGAAGGCAGGGCCGTTGAGGCAGACACCCCATTTATAACTACACCAGAAGGGAGTGGATGAGGGGCTTGAGGACACGGGTGTGGCGCTGGGGAACTTCCATAGCACTTTACATGGGCCTGAAAGCCATCAGTCGTCCATGACAAGGTATGGGGGAAATAGTTGATGGAGGTAGGGGAGACTAAATCCCACCCTCTGGTCATGCCTGGGGGCCATCGTCACCCCCCCCGCCCCCGGCCATGGACCACTCCTTCCCTCTGGTAATGCACGTAGCCACTGGGAACAACTTGAAGTGCATCTCTGCCCATTTGGGCTCTAAACCTTGCATGATGGAGGTTGAAGACGGCCACGCCCACTCTGATGACGCTCACCAGGGAAAGCCACGCCCACTCGGACAGCGCCCACTCGGCCACCCCATGTCCCGAGCTGCGTCTCCAGCAGGACAGGGGCAAACAGCAGCCCTGTGCCGGCTCCTAGCGTCTCCTCTGAGCGCAGAGTGGGGCCACTCCGAGCCTCGGCCCTGCAACAGCTCCGGCATCCGGAAGATCTGGCTTCACAACTAGCTCGGCCCCCTTGAGTACATCACATGCTCTCCAATCCGGGTTGCTTCTCCCTGAATGCAGAGGGTGCTGCTACGACCCGCCTCTGGAGAGCTGGTGTGGAAGGGCTAGGAGGAAGACACAGCTCCCGACTGGGAAGGTTGGCATGGGAGGCTCCCACAGTGCTCCCGGAGACAGAGGAAGGCACCTGGGTCCTGCGAGCCGGATGCAAGAGATCCAAATGGATCTCACAGCCAGAGCTTCTGTCGGGCTGCTTGGAAGGTGTGAATGAAATATCAGACACGCAAAAGTGTTCTGCACACCCAAAAGCACACCACGCAGTGCTTGCACTCTGTGATGGTGAGCAGCACTAAGGTTGAGCACCCCGGGGAGGGTGCTGCCCAGCCCTCGGAGCGCCCATGTCCAGCTCCTGGAAACAGCAGCCTTTGCATTTGTTGCATCCAAGGGCAATCCTGGAACTGGAAAGAAATATTAACCTGGCTTCCGAGGGGCATCCCCTTCCAATCTCCTCCTTCATGCCCAGGTGCCTCTTTGGAGATGAAATTGCAACCCGCAAATTGTTCTAGCAAGAGGTGGCTCTGGAGGGAGGCGGTGCTGCCTTAGGTTGAGCCCGCCTTTGACCTGGGAGGGAAGCATTGGTTCAGAGTGTGAGTAATCTGGTACTCCAGTGGCTCCTGGGTCTGGGAAGCAGCATCTCTCCAGCACTTTCCATGGCCAGCAGTCTGCTCTGATATTTCTGCTGGTTTCCCTGACGCTCTGCCTTTTTGAATGAAAGTGTCACAGAACAGGCTTTGCTTTGGGGTCCCTAGACAACACAGCCTACACCCAAACGTTTGGTCTGGGACAACCTTCCCTCAGACCCAACAACCCTGGGAGACTAACAGAGCAAAGTTAGGGGCCTCCCCTCTCCAGGAGGAAGAATCTTGGGTTCCATTTGGGAAAAGCTTCAGTTGCAAAGCAAGTTTCTGTGGAGGAAAGATTTCCAAGTCTCTGCCTTCCAGCCATGAGGCCGACTCGGGGTTTCCCTACTTCCCCTCTCTCTTGTAGCAGGTGTGAGATCTAGACCCCCCACGATGCCTCCAGAGGTCCGGCTTCCTCCTTCCCATCTGGCCCTGCCTCAAACCACAGAGCCCATTTGGAGGTTTTAGAGATATTTAGTGCCAGAATCAGAGGGAATCATTATAGATTCTTCTCTTTCTCGTTCACTGCTCCCAAATTGGGAAAAAAAAATCTTTCATTCCTCTGACCCCCACAGTTCTTGATTCTCCTGTTCACTCATGTATTCATTCATTCATTCATTCATTCATCTACTCCCTTATTCCATACAGTCAAAAAATATTTAATGAGCACTTACTCAAGGCCAGGCATATGCTAGACACCGAAGAACCAGCTACAAGCAAAATAGTGCAAAAGCCCTGTCTCAAAGAGCTAACAGAGGACACTATGTGACGAGCACCTTCCAAGTGCCAGGCACGAGGCAACACCCGCCCCTCCCTCCTGGCAAGAAACATCTCAGCGATGAAGAGTGTGGCCTGTGGAATCCAACAGCCGGGTTTCAAATCCACACTCAGCTACGTAAATGCTAGGTGAGCTCCGAGCACGGCCTATAACCTCTCAGAACCTCTGTTTTTCTCTATAAACCGAGGACAGTATCTTCCCTTAGAGTGTGATCATGACATCGAATGGAACGATGCGTGAACAGGGCACCACAGAGCCATCATCAGCACACATAATCTCAACGAACAGTCACCTTTATTTTAATTGCTACTGCTGTTCTTAACCATGACCTCCGTGAGAGAGTGGGATTATCTCCTTCCAGCTGATTATATGCACGCATCAGTTCATAAACACACATCGCCAGAGTTAAAGGAGCTCACAACAGAAACGTGGGTGAAATAATACCAAAATACCTCGAGCAGGGGGCGCCTGGGTGGCTCAGTTGGTTAAGCATTCCACTTTGGATTTCAGCTCAGATCATGATCTGCCAGTTCCTGAGTTCGAGCCCTGAGTTGGGCTCTGCGCTGGCAGCGCGGAGCCTGCTTCAGATTCTCTCTCTCCCTCTCTCTCTGCCCCTCCCTTGCTCACGTGCTCTCTCTCTCTCTCTCTCTCTCTCTCTCTCTCTCTTTCTCTCTTTCTCAAAATAAATAAAAAATATCAGGGGCACCTTGATGGCTCAGTCGGTTAAGCGGCCGACTTCGGCTCAGGTCATGATCTTGTAATTCATGAGTTGGAGCCCTGCGTCAGGCTCTGTGCTGACAGCTGAGAGCCTGGAGCCTGCTTCGGATTCTGGGTCTCCTTCTCTCTCTGCCCCTCCCCTGCTTACGCCCTGTCTCTCAAAAATAAATAAATGTTAAAAGAAATCAATGGGGCTCGTACCCACAAGACCCAGGGGGCTGTAGTGAATTGGGAGACCACTCTTGAAGGGCTCACTCCCAGACTCACTCCTCAGGGCCCAGCACAGGAGCGGCTGGGAAAGCGCCAGGCTGTATGAGAACATTCAACTACCAATCTCACAGTGTCTGCAGGGGGAGCAGGGACTGTCAGGATTCTCCCCGGAGATGGAGGAGCCGGTGGGCGCCCTGTTCGCACTCTTCCTCTACACTGCAGAAGCTCATGGCCTCATGGCGGCAGCATCCCGCACGCTCTCTCTTCCCGCAGCGCCAATATCTCCCAGAGGGGACCTTCTATACATGTCCCGCATTCCATTTCTGTTTTTGTTTTATGTCTGGTGCTCCAGTTTCTGCAACGGCAGCCCAGGGGACACCCCTTGAACATCTGGCTCTGGTGGCCGGGGGCTTGCATTCATTCCCGGCCTCCCAGGACCGTGAGCTGAGAGGCGGGTTCATGGCCGGCTACCTCCTCCAGGGCCCCGCAGAGCCCACACCCTGGAGCCCACACTCAGGCTTTCCTCAAAAGAAGCCAGCATACTTGTGGAACTGCCACGTGGGGGGACAGGCTCCAAGTTCGTCGCACGTGTAGCGGCCACTCCGGTGCTCTGGGGAGCATGTGCCAGGGGACATCATCGTGGTGCTCTCCCTCCTCCCTAGTGTGGCTCATCAGTCCCTCCCAGAAAAGAGCATATATACTCATCCAGAGCCCCGCTCTTTGCCGCTGTGGTGGGGGAGACATCTGCACATCGCCTGGTCTAGTGGCCAGCAGGGTTCACAATCATGGTCCCACAGGACCATATATATTTGCATATTTAAAAGCTGCTTCCATTCACCCCGAAGCCAGGTGCTGCCCGAGATCCCTCCCCAGGTCATGCTGACGGGTCTCGGCACAGCCTCAAAAACAGGAACTATGAAAAATAAATCAGGCAACTTAGATAATCACAGGGTTTTGAGAGACAACCAACAGGTTCGTCTCCTACACGGATGGTTCCTTGAAGACTGGGAAAGGCAGGCTGTAACCAATACCCCTGACAGCAGCAGCGGCTCCTTGATGGCCAGACCTTTGTGTTCTGCAGTGGCCTCTCCTGGGCACTTAGAACTGAATGCGGCACATAGTAGGTACTCAACAAATTTGTGTTGGTGAGTGGAATTTCCCCGGGGAAGGAGTGAGTCCTGGATAAGAGATGAGGCAGAGTGCCCCCTAGCACTTGCCTGCAAGGAACTATGGGTAGAAGTTCTTCTTTTTTTATCAAAATGGGAGAAGGCATCTTGCTCCCCCTCCTAATCCCCAGAGAGTCTTCCTCACGTGATCTGAAGACCTGATCTCATCTCATCTCCTGACAGGTCTTGGTGTATTAAGGGCAATTTTCCAGAGCATGTGGGGAAAGTTGAAACTAGGATTGAATGGGGCGCCTTGGTGGCTCTCGGCTAAGTGTTGGACTCTTGATCTCGGCTCAGGTCATGACCTCACAGTTCATGGGATTGAGCCCTGACATCACATGTGATGTGCTGACATCACAGAGGCTGCTTGGGACTCTCTCTCTCTCTCTCTCTCTTTCTCTGTCTCTCCCCTGCCTGTGCTTGATCTCTCCCTAAAAATAAATAAACTTAAAAAAAAAGAACCTAGGATTGGAACTGGTTTCACGCTATGGCCTGTTGCCGATCTCACTGGGGAGGGATAAAGCTTGCAGGCTGTAGGTTTGGAGGACAGTGTGCAGTGTTGGAAAAAAAATTGGATGTCTGGGTTTGAAACCACTTTCGGCCACTTACAAGCTTTTTGAACTTTACCTCTGTCACTTAACCTCTCTGAGTCTTCATTGCTGTTTTGGGGAAAAAGAAAAAGGTATCAATTCAATTGCCTTCTCAGCCTACTGTGAGAATTAGATGACTTCTGTATATAAAATGTTTACATCCTGAGTAGTCACTCAATAAATTCGTGTTAAATTATTTATTGAAACAGACAAGAAATCTTACCTCATCCAGGTCCCTATCTGAAAAGGCATGAGTTCAGAGTTGGAATGATCTACGTTTATCTCATATCTGCCACTTATTAACTGTATCCATCAGGACGATTTAAATGGTGTCGAACTGGGTTGAAAAATAGCAAAATTGAGTATCTGACAATACAGGAAGTCTAGAAGGAGAGCAGGCTCGAGAGGGGTCAGCTGGACCATTCAACACTGTCATCAGAGACCCACCTTCTTCCATCTCTCTGCTCAACACTGGCTCTACCCTGAGCAGGGGTCTCTCATGCTCACTAGGTGGCTGCCAGAAGACGGTGGTCCATACACTGAGCGATGCCGTCGGCTCAGGAAAACCTCACCCCACACGAGCCATGTGCCACCATGGAGCGTTGGCATTACCTGGAATGCCGCATACCACTTGGCTTAGAGCTAATGGGGCTAAGCTCTGGTTCCAGAGACGTGGCCGCTTCCCCCCCAAGACACGTGGGGACAGAGGGTCGCCTGAGTAAAACTGTGGTTCTATTAGGAAGGAGGAAGGTGGGACACGGATGCTGAGCGGGTGCCCAAAAGTATAGCCAGCTGTCACTATAAACAGCTTTAATTTAACCTCCCTGAGATTCACTGTCCTCGTTTGTAACACAAAGCATGAATGGATCTTACAGTCTCTCATGGGGTGTTCGCAATGATCACATGGGATGGTGTACATAAAGCAATTTCCCCTGGACCAAAGATGTAGACAGGGGTGAATAAATTAACAGTTACTTTGAGAATTATTTAGGGTACTGATTACAGCACCCAGAGTACTTAGAGTTTCTAACTTTCTATGTGGGGAAACTGAGGCTCAGAGAAACAGAGTGTCTGCAGGCCGTGCAGCTGGAAGAATGCATCTGACACCAGACCCCTGGGCCCCTGGCTCTTGGTGCCACCAATTGTGTCTTCCATATCCTCTTCCTTCCTCCTCTTCCTTCTGAGGACCCCAGGAAGGGTCCAAAGGGTGGGAGAGGGCGGCTGAAGGAAGCAAGGAAGCCACAGGATGCCACTTCCTGCTTTGGTCCCCAGAGGGCCCAGCGAAGCAGAGGCACCAGTGGCCTGGCTTAGCAGCTCTGAGCATCTTGGCCCCAGAAGTCCCAGGCCGCCCAGACCTGCTTACTCAGACCAGTAAGCGTCCACCCCTCCCAGCGCCTGCCCAGGGAGGAAATCCACCACTTAAGCATCTGGCACTGCCTCCATGTTCTGCTCAGGAAGCGGCCCCCAGGGAGGAAACCCAATAAACTACCTTTGAAAGTGTGTGCTGGCAGCTGGGGGGAGGCCTCCGCACCTCGGGAGGACATGCTGATGCGAGGCGTCCTCTGTCCGTGAGCGTCAACCCGCCACTCAGGCAAGAGGGCGCTGAAGCGGTCTAATTAAAGGTCCCTTCAGAGGGTCGCCTTCCCCTTTCAGGCCAAGCCTGCAATTTCAAGGACTTGCTGTCTTCCTGACACCTGCAACTCTTTCTGTCGTCCCGCGTGATCTTAGCTCGGATCTGTCATCCACACACACGGAGGCATGCAGGGTGGAGGGGAGAACGTGGGATCCGAGGCTCAGACCTGGTGTCAAATCTTAGTTCTGCTACACTTCCTAGCTGTGCGACCCCGGGCAGGTTACCTAACCTCCCTGACCACCTACTTTTTCCTGATCTCTGCAATGAAAACAGTTCTACCAACTTCAGGGGTGGCTATGGATCGAATTGTGTGCCCTTCCCCCACCCCCAAATCCCTGTGCTGAAGCCCTAACCTCTAATGTGATGATATTTAAAGGTGAAGCCTTTGGGAGGTAATTAGGTTTAGATCAGGTCGTGAGGGTGGGGCCCTCATGATGCGATTAGTGCCCTTAAAAAGAAGAAATACCAGAAGCTTGCTGTCTCCCTCCCTCTCTCTCTTTCTCTCTCTCTCTGCACCACATGGGGACACAGTGACAAGGCTGCTCTCTATAAGCCAAGAAGCAGCCATCACCAGAACCTGACCTTGCTGACACCCGGACCTTCAGGTCAACAGATATTTACTAAATGCCTCCTATGGGTCAAACACTGTCTTAGTCATTGGGACCATATGAGCCAACAGGTATGGACACCAGCCTCATGGAGCTCACAGTGTGGAGGAGACGAGTATGATTCAAATAAACACAAAGCCGCGTATTTCATTAGATGAACACCTACATAGCTCTTGCTATGGGCCGGGTATCTTTGTAAGTGCTTTGCAAACCTGCACTCACCTGAGCCTCAGAAACACCCCACGGGGCAGGTACTAGTAACTTCCCGACTCTACAAATGGGAAAGAGAGGCACCGATAGATAAAGGAACGTGAGCAAGGTCACCGGACTCTGTTAGCGATCATCGCCACATGATAAAGCATGCCCCCAATCCAGGGGCTTCCAACAATCAGTGCTGGTTCCCCGGAGCTGCTGGCTGGGTGGTGGCGCTGACCCAGGCTGGGCTCTGGTCCACGCGTGTCTCCTCCTCCTCTGGGACCAGCGGGCCAGCCGGGCACGCCCTTCCCAGGGTGGCGGCAGAAATGCGAGGCAGCAAGCCCGAGGCAGGTGACTCATCAGATCGGCCCATGTTACCTGTGGATGCTTCAGAAGCGAAGCAAGAGGCAGGCTTTCTCTCTCCCCCGGGCTCTGTGCTCCCTGCCTGCCCTCCGGGGATCTGTGGCGGCCCCCCTGCCCCTCCCGCCTGCCTGCCGGAGTCACAGGAGTAGACACTGAGACACAAGCTTCTGTGGGTCCAGTACCAGTGACTTGACCTGGGGCCTCATGCAGTTCGAACCCCAACGTCAGGGAAAGGAAACGGCCAGGCCAGACCTCCTTGTCACTAGTGAAGGGAAATGCCCGGAAACCCAGGGCCACATGCTCGGGCGGAGGTCCCAGGAAGTCATCACGCACCTGTGTGACCCCGTGAATCATCCCTCCCCCTCCCCCCCGTACGATGGGACGTGTCCTGCGTGAGGCCGGCTGGTGACACGCACGTGCAAGCACTCTGTTCCCCGCCCCAGGAGCGCACGACCAACAAGGCATCATCCAACATTCAGTCATTCAGCAAACATGCCCAGCGAGTTTCGTCTGTGCTGAGGATGGACGAGGGGAGGTCACGAGAGGCAGGCGCACACGCTGGTGCTGGGTCACAGCTCGGCTCTGCCGTGAAAGCCTACGGTTTTACCTCCATAAAATGAAGGTAATAACACCACCTGCAAGGGCCCCCGGGGGGCTTAGTCAGTTGAGCTCCCGACTTCGGCTCAGGTCATGATCTCATGGTGCATGGGTTCGAGCCCCGCATCAGGCTCCATGCCGTAAGCACTGAGCCCGCTTCAGATTCTCTGTCTCCCTCTGACTCTGTCCCTCCCCTGCTCACTCTCTCCCTCTTTCAAAAATAAACATTAAAAATTATTTTGCAACATGAAAGAATCTGTACCGGAGATGGAGGCGGGGTTGGTTGCTTGAACCTCCTGGTTCAGTCCCCTCCCCTCTCCAAGACTCCTGCCGGTGGGGTTTGCACACGGAACACTGAGTCAAATGAGGCAAGTATTAGCTTTATGACTTTAGAAGGCACAGGACCGCTCGGCAAACTTTGGGAGAAGGTGGTTCAGTCCCCGGGTGGGACAAAATTCTCCCTGGGAGCCGGAGACGGAGGGGCTGCAAAGCAGCCTTCCTAAGCCTCCAGATCTGGTTACCCCCAGAGATGTTGGGGCCAAGAGCTCCTGGAGCAAGAAAGCAGGTGTTCTCATTCAAACGCAGACTGTGTGGCCTTGGACAAGTTACTTGGCCTCTCTGAGCCTCAGTTTCCTCATGACCAAAAAGAAGATGGTTACGGGGGCCTGGCTGTGTGGTTGTGGAGACAAACATATGTTTGCTGATGCCACAAACGGTGGCTTAGTAAGTCCCATCCTCCTCTGTCATCAGAGATGAGGTGTGACCACAGACTACTTTGCCCCAGGCTGTCCTTCCGTCCAGTCCAGGGCCGCTCCACCTCTCCTGCCCTGTCCGGGCTCCGACCCTGCTCTTTCTGCTTCAGGCCGTCCCCCCCGCCCCGACTCAAGCAGGCTTATATCCAGGGCCCTTCATCTTCTAAATCAGCAGTGAAAATGGCCTGCTGGCTCCCCGGAGCGGGCACACCCACCAAATAAGACAATGTGGATGAGACTGGGCTGCAGCTCTCATCCCTCCCTGGCATCAAGTGCATTTAGCAAATGGCCTTGGGCTCTGCTCACAGCCTTAATCCGGGGGGGGGGGGGCGGAAACACAGCAAGCAGGGGCTTCCGTCAGAGAGGCTGCGGAGGTGGGGGGCAGGGGTGGTGGTGGAGGGTTAGGAACTGTGCTACTTGCTGTGTATATACGTGCTTGGGCACCTCACTCAAGTGTGTCTCAGTGAGCCCATCTGGGAAATGGGACACTCACCCCCACTCTGCTGGGTGGACAGGAGGCCTTCGCCACAGGCTTGCTAAATCCTTGAGAACCCTCAGTATCCAGCAAGACCCCTTTGTCTGGACAGTGACTGCTCCAGGCCCTTGGGGTCCTGGAAAGGTTGGGGAAGCAGGAAATTTGTGTTTGGGCCCCACTCCTTGGGCTGCAGTCTCTGCCTTGGGATTGGGCTTCGTCTCATCCCTGCTTTTTCCTTTAGGGCAGCCTCGGAGGCCTCCCCCTGGGGCAGAGTTCTCCCTGCCCCGCCCCGCCCAGGCCCCAGCAGAGGTGCCTCTGTACCACCTTCGGCTGGTCCTCTAGTCTCCGTACTGGGAAGACATGGGGATGGCCTCCTGTCCTCTCCCCAGGGAATGTCCTCTCCCCAGGGAACACCTCCCTCCCCAACGTGCCTGCCAGGTAGCCCTTGTTTTCCTCCCACACCCCTTGGCCATCTGACCCGTGAGTCAGTCAGCAAATGTACCCTGTCTGGGGTCACTCAAGTGTCCCCACTCAAATTCCAGCCAGGGACATTGCTCCTTAATGCCACACTCCCTTTGCCTGAGGCCCTTTGGGTTAAGACCATGGGGAGTTAGTTCCCAACAGTCACGGGGGGGGGGGGGGTTTGCCAGCCACCCCACTGTAAGCTGTCAGCTTGTACTGTGGCCCCTGCTCTGACCCTCCCCCACCACCTCTGAGGAGCCCCGAAGCACCACGGGCACGCTCCCTTTCAGGCTGTTGGATGGAAGACATTTTTCTGAGGTTTGAGGACAGCATAAGGGGCTTATTACAAGAAGGACATGTAGGTATGGGTATCCGGTCTCGCTGCTGCTCAAGTCCCCTGGCCTTGCCTCCACCTGGAGGGAAGAAAGGTAGTAAGTACCTCGTGGATGTCTCCTTTTAATAACCCGCAGTGCGCCGGGTTGCTGTATCCTGCCCATGGCCACGGGGTAAGTGTTCACCTGTCCCCTTCAAAACTCTCCAGTCCTTCTGCTAGATCTGCTAGGCAGCGACCCGGTTCCCGGGGGAGCCATCTCAGACGTGTAGAAGCAGGGCGGGCGGCAGGAGTGGGCAGAGGGAGAGAGAGGGGCAGATGCGCGGGGACGCGGGGGCCACAGAGCGCCCATCCTCCCTCGCCAGGCTCTCTGCAGCTGAAGCACCCCGGAAGGGGGCAGAAGGGGCAGGCACACCCAACATTTGGGCAGCAAGGCCTTCCATGGAGAAGGCGCTGGGCAGTGCACGTCTCAACTCACACTCCCCCCCGCCCCCCCACCTGTCAGTCTTCAACGCGTGTACACAGAGCGCACACCATCTCAGTGCGAAACACTGGGTTGGGACTGTTCAGGGCTCGTTCAAGAAGACTGCGTAGGCGGGCATGGCCCAAAGAACTCTACAGAAGGAAGCGGGAGTCCTCCCCAGGGACAGACTCCTGCTCTCCTCCCAGAGCCACCAAGAGCCGGGAGATCACGCATGTTTCTCTCCAGGGCTCTGGTTACCCAAGCGCTGCGAAAAAGAGAGGACCCCCTTCCCCCCTCCCAACCGCATTCTCCCGTAAGCTCTCTTCCCAGGCCATCCTCCCCTTCCGGGCGGCAGCCCAGCTTACACCCTATTCCTTCGTGAGGGCAAAGGGCGGGGGCGGGGGGGGTCTCTTTGCAGGAGTCAGACTCTGATTGGTCTGGTCTGTGTCATGTGCTCATCCCTGAACCAATCAGCAATGGCACCGCTTCTATTTTGTAAGGGAGGCAAGGGCTCTCTCGCCTCCCTCCCCACGTCCAGGTTCTGGGCTGCTCAGAGAAGTAGTCCAAATGGCCCGTGTTTGACCTTCACTTTGGCATTTCCACCCCCATTATCATTTGATCTTTATAATAGCATTTTGAAGTAGGTTATTATTGGCCCCGTTTTAAGAAACAGAGGGGAGAAGTGACATGACCGTGTCAAAGTCACACGGTTTATTTAGTGCAAGCACTTAAGCACAGAGTCTCCAACGTCAAGTTTTAGGCCCTTTGCATGGAGGAGAAACAGTTTGGGGAGGAAAGAGCAAATTCTGTTAGAAAGTGGTTGTGTGTTATGGACATGTCGGGGGTGAAGAATTCCAAAGGAAAATTGAAGCCAAAAATCCTCCTCTTGGGAAAGATGATAATTTCAAAACTAGACAAAGCTTCGAGTTCATTCTCTTAGAGACCCTATGATATGGAGTGACACATTCCTAACAGGGCAGGAAAGACGGGTCCCAGGAGTGACTTGACAGACCCAGACTGTCCCGGCATTACAGAGCAGTCAGAGAGGAACCGGGGAAGGAGAGAATTTCAAAAAGTCACAATGAACCCCCAAGTTACCGCTGTCCGTAGCCAAAGAGGAGGAAGATGCAGAGAAGTTCTTTGCGTTTTGCTGTTCTAGGGCAGAGCGACCCACCATCGCTTGGCTGTTACAGATGACACATAGCCTAGCCTACTGCTCCTTAATTACACAGTTTCATTAAGTGCCCCTTTCCCCCTCACCAGTTTGGTTTGGCGATCCCGTGCCACCAAGGACTCTGGGTTGAAACAAAACACTGCACGCTACCGAAACACACGTTTCACAGACAGGTTCCCCAGCCCCTGGCCCCGGTGCATTCCCAGCTCCAAAAACCTAAATGTTCTCAGCTCAGACACATGTTTACTACCCTTGTGTTCAGAGAGATTACTCTCCTCCCTGGCTTTCCTTCTCCAGTATGTCTGCTATACTGGAAACAAAAGAACCATTTCAAAATTCAATAAACATGACATGCAAATTAGTACAAATAACTTGTGGGTAATCATTTCAGAGAAACAAAACTGCTCAGAATACCAATGCCAAGCAGGGAGGTTTGTGCGGGGGCACAGTCTTCCCAGGCAGCCCTGGTTCTAGTTTGGCCCAAGGGAGGATGGGGGGGGGGGGGTGAAGGGAAACGCCTAACACAGAGACTTGAGCTCTTCCCCCTAAAGAGCCTTCAAGAAAATAACTCTGGTCTACAGATTTATTTTAGGAAACTAGGGTGGGATCCCCACTTACCAAGGGCGCCTAAGTCTCCTGCCATCCAAGGTTATGGTGGCCGGTCCCCAGCTACCTTCCACGCACTACGCTTGGTGTGTTCATAATGTTGGTCTCATTTAGTCCTGCGTGGAAAATGCGATCTTCTGTGTTTTACGGAGGAGGAAGTTGAGTCCCCAAGCCATCAAATGGAACGGAGATTCAGTCTCAAAGAGCTCTGACCAGAATGCCTCATCCTTTTGTGCCAAATTGGGCTTTGTTTTATGTTATCCGCTGCCCCCTGCCCCCAGGTTTAGAGCAGGCAATAGAGTGCAGTGGAAGGGACTGAACTCAGAGTTTAGACAGCTGGGTCCTGTCGCCAGCACAGACTCACTTAGCGGCCCTAGGGGAGTCCTTATGTCTCTAGAGTAACATCTTCCTCCTGATAATGAGGAGGTGGGTTCATTGCATTGTGACCCTCCCCTGCTTGCGACCTTCCAATAGCTGGCAGGATAGAGTTTAAGTCCCTTCCCAGCCTTGCTTGTCCCTGTCTCCCACGCCTCCCCAACACACATTAACTGCTGCCATAGCCACCACACAGGGGCCAGATGCTCTTGATGCCCCGGTGCCTTTGCATGTGCTGTTGCTTCTGTGAGGGGCCTCCCAGCTTTTCTAACAGGAAGCTCTTCTTCATCCGCGGAGCTCAGACTCCAATGTCCCTTCCGCCTGCAGCTTTCCCTGAACTCCCCCTCCTCCCCACCCAAGGCAGGTCTGAGAAAGCTCCTCCAGCCTCCTGTATGGTAAGAAGCCGGTTCACAGCCCCCTCTCTCCCTCAGCCCTCTGAAATGTTGGATCACTTGGCTTTTCTCCATGACCCCGTGGAGAAGGAGGGTTGCATCTGGGTCACCTTGACATTCCCAACCTCAAGCACAGCACCTGGCACATAGTAGGTGCCTGCGGGCTGGTGACAGAACGGATGCCTTTCCAAGGTGAACCTTATCTCTCGCATCCTGAAACGGTATGAATTCAACTGTGCTCCCGACAGGACAGAAAATGCTAAAAGGCGAGATAATGTACCTTTCCCATCTATCTCTGTCTCCTGGTGTCATTAACGTTCACTTCTACACTCTAGCTCCTGTCGGCTGACAAGCTACCGGAAGAGCTGAAATGCATGTCGGCCATAGCTGGCTTTCCCTCCTGCAACTCCAAGCCCCAGTTAGCCGGTGTTGGAACATGGGAGGGACTGGTGCCTTTGTGGGTAAAAAGATGATTTTAATTTGGAGCCCTGTGCCCCGAAATGTCCACCCTGTTGGTCACACCTTTAAGCCCCTAAGATGAAGGAACTCTCTGTTACGTGGACATGTCCTGGGGCAAAATATCAAAGCCGTCATCTAGCCTTTGCAAGAATTTTGCCTCATCCTCACCCATCTGTTTGTTTATTTATTCATCGGTTCATTCACTGAAGACTTGCTATAAACGGGGCATAAATCATTTTAAATTCACCCCTGGAAATAAGCAGCTGTTTACTTCCTATACCTACGGTTAGTAAGAGCAAATATGACATCGTTCTTATCTACCCAATAAGTAAAGACCTTTACTTGTATATGTTAATCTCTTTGACCCTCACAATAACCCCACCAGATGGGCATCATTTTGTATCATCTTTATTTTGCAGATGTGAAGACTGAGCCATGGGAAGAGCCCTAACTTGCCAGGCGGTACATGTGGCAGGTGGCAGAGCAGGGGTCAGACCATGACATAGCGCTAACACCCACCCTGGATGCGAAGGGCGGGAAGGGACCCTCGTGGTCGGTCATCTCCCAGGCGATCTGGGCAGAGTGCAAGGAGCATCAGACGGTGAGACAGACTCTTCATTTCTCACTCAGAGCTGTGCCTCGGGCCAGGTGTGTCACTTGGGGAAAGTACTGAGCCCTTTGGGTCACTTTTAATTATTATTATTTTAATATTTATTTATTTTGGAGAGCGCACAAGCGGGGGAGGGGCAGAGAGAAGGGAACAGAGGATCTGAAGCGGACTCTGCGCTGACCGGCTTGATAGCCTCGAGCCGGATGTGGGGCTCGAACTCATTAACCGTGAGATCTTGACCTGAGCCGAAGTCGGACGCTCCATCGACTGAGCCACCCGGGTGTCCCCCAGAATGCTGGTATTATTGAAGTAGAGTTGACATACAATGTTATATTGGTTTCGGTTTTACAACATAGTGACTCAACCATCTTAAACATTATGCTGTGCTCCCCACAGTAAATGTACCTACCATCTGTCACCCCACAATGGTATTATAATATTATTGACTAGATTCCCGATGCTGTGCTCTTTATCTCTATGACTTATTCATTTCATAACCAGAAGTTTGTACCTCTTAATTCCTGTCACTTATTTTGCCCATCCCCCCCCATCCCCTCCATGTTTTCATTTGTTTTGTTTTTTAGATCCCACATATCAGGGAAAGCATATGGTGTTTGTCTCTCTGACTGATTGATTTCACTGAGCATAGTACTCTCTAGGTCCATCCTGGTTGTCACAAATGGCAAGATCTCATTCTTTTTTTATGGCTTTTTAAAAAATGTTTATTTATTTTTGAGAGTCGGGGGCACAAACTGGGGGAGGGACAGAGAGAGAAGGAGACCGGGGATCTGAAGCAGGATCTGTGCTAACAGCAGAGAGCCCGATACTGGGCTTGACTGTGAGATCAAGACCTGAGCTGATCTGAGATGCTTAACCGACTGAGCCACCCAGGTACCCCTTGGTCTTTTTTTATAGCTTTTTTATGGAATATTTTCCATGGCATGTATATACCACATCTTCTTTATCCACTCATCTTTCAGTGGACACTTGGGCTGCTTCCATATCTTGGCGATTATAAATAATACTGCAATGAACATAAGGGTGAATATATCTTTTCAAATTAGTGTCTTCATTTTCTTCTGGGTAAACAGCCAATAGTGCAATTAGTGGATCATATAGTAATTCTATTTTTAATGTTTTGAGGAACCTCCATACTGTTTTCCACAGTGGTTGTACTGGTTTGCATTCCCACCCACAGTGCACAAGGGCTCCCCTTTCTCCACATCCTCACCAACCCTTGTTATTTCTTGTCTTTTTGATACTGGCCATTCTGACAGGTGTGAAGTGATATCTCACTGCAGTTTTGATTTGCATCTCCCTGCTGATGAGTGACGTTGAGCACCTTTTCATGTATCTGTTGGCCATCTGGATGTCTTCTCTGGAAACATGTCTCTCACGTCCTCTGCTCATTTTTAATGACTTATTTGTAGTTTTAGTGTTGAGTTGTATGTTATTTATATATTTTGGATACTAGTCCCTTATTGAATGTATCATTTTCAAGTATCTTCTCCCGTTCTGGGTTGCCTTTTCATCTTGTTGATGGTTTTCTTCACTGTGCAGAAGTTTCTTATTCTAGTGTAGTTCCAACAGTTTATTTTTGCTTTTGTTTCCCTTGCCTCAGGAGACAGATCCAGAAATATGTTGCTAAGACGGATATCCAAGAGAGTGCTGCCTATGTTTTCTTTTAGGAATTTTATGGTTTCGAGTCCCACATTTAGGCCTTTCATCTATTTTGAGTTTATTTTTGTGCATGGTGTAAGCAAGTGGTCCAGTTTCATTCTTCTGCATTTGCCTGTCCAGTGTTCCCAACACCATTTATTTATTTATTTATTTAAATGTTTCCCAAGCAGGCTCCACACAGTTAGCACAGAGCCCAATGCGGGGCTCAAACTCATGAACCCCAGGTGAGATCATGACCTGAGCTGAAATCAAGAGTTGGACGCTTAACCAACTGAGCCACCCATGCACCCCCAACACCATTTATTGAACAGACTGTCTTTTCCCCATTGTACATTCTCAACTTTTAAAAATGAATCCACCAATATTAAAAGAGGAAGTTGGATTGGGTTTGACTAATGAAGGGCACCTGAGTGGCTCAGTTGGCTGGGCATCTGACTCTTGAATTTGGCTCAGGTCATGATCTCAGGGTAGTGGGACTGAGCCCCATGTCAGGCTTCAAGCTAAGTGTGGATCTTGCTTAAGATTCTCCCTCCCTTTCTCTCTCTCTCTCTCTTTCAAGAAAAAAAAAGAAAGAAAAGAAAAAGATATGACTAATGAAACCAGAAGGGCTCTCCGGTTTCAACCATTCCACAAATTGGATCTTTTTCTCCCCAAATTATTATCTGTGGTATCAAGGTGACTGAGGTTTAATGGCTGAAATCAACACTAGCAGAGGACAAACTGTGCCCTGGGCAGGCTGTGCTGAGGACCTGAAATCTGGTTTCTGCGATTGTAACGAAGATGTTGTCTGTTGCTTGAGCTCCCAATTAAAGCATTTTCAGGTGGCCGTGACGGACAGGAGCCCCCAAGCTGACCCTGCTGCAGCTGCCTCTGCTGCATTTCACAATTTCCCCCACATCTTTGCCCCTCCCCCCCAGCTCCCACTGGTGACTCTCACACTGATCTGACCAATCGGACCTCGTCTTAACTTGGCTGCATCCCCAAAAACCCTATTTCCAAATAAGGTCACGTTCATAGGTACCAGTAATTAGGACTTGAACACTTCTTTTTGGGGGCACAATTCAACTCACAGCACCAATCTTAACTGAACTGAAGGGACTGGAAGAAGTTTTACTGCACAAATGAGTTCTGGTCTGGCAAGGAGTCCAGCCATTTATTTCACCCTTATATTATAGCTCCTACTGTAACAAAGCAGGCTTAGGAGGCGTCAGAATCAGAGGACTTGGGGGTAAGGGGGTGCCTGGGTGACTCAGTCAGTTAAGCGTCCGCCTCCTGGTTTCAGCTCAGGTCATGATCTCACAGTTCATGGGTTCGAGCCCTGAATCGGGCTCTGCACCGACAGTATGGAGCCTGCTTGGGATTCTCTCTCTCCCTCTGCCCTCTCCTCTCTCAAAAATAAATAAGTAAACATTAAAAAAAAGAATTGGAGGACGGGAGGTTTTCAAAAAATCTAGCAGTTCAGGTGTTGAACGTGAATCGAGGTGTTCAGGGGTACAACACGGCAGTGAGACACCAATACCGCAAAGGGCAGCCTTGGAGCAATTATATTTTGCCTTGGAGTTTGTTTAGGAGGAAATGTCATAGTTGTACTTAAGGTTAGAAGTGATATCCTAGCTGGCTAGTTTGAAATAAAAAAGGGCTCATCATTTTAGCTCAAGTGCCAAAGCCAACCTGATTGTTTAAGCGCATTTTAAGTGGCACAAGATAAAGGTCAAATACCTTGTAACTCTCTAGCTTCTGCCAAATGGGGTTGGAAACATTCATAATTCTGTAGCATGGCAGCAAAGGCAGGGAATGCTCCAGCCACCTCCCCTCTGCCTCCATCCTCTGCCGATACCTTCCTTCCTCCACGGACCACCTTCCAGTCCCTGACTCCAGTGGATTGAATCTTTGTGTTCCCCTGAATCCATGTGTTGAAACTCAAATCTCATTGTGATGGTATTTGGAGGGGGGGCCATCAGAAGCATTAACCTTAAAAATAAAACCGTTAGTTACATCACCAGCAAAAAAAAAAAAAAAAAAAATGGGTTTCTTTGGGCATAACAAAGAATTGCAATCTGGCACACGGCAAGCTGTTACAAAACCTTAAGCAAGTCTAACAAAGGAGAGAAACAGTACTTACTGGAGAAGGAGGAAGTAGGGAGGAGTTGTTTAGAATGAAAGCCCATTAGAGAAAAGCAAGGGTTCAGGGCAATGGGGGTGCCTCACTGGTAGTCCATTTCTTGAATGAAACGCAATGTACATCTTTCCCTGTTGGGGGCTGTAACTGATCATTCTTTTCCTGTTGACTGTTCCTCTGTTCCCTTCTGTAATTGACAATTCTTCCTGTAATTGACATCAAGTGGTTTCCTCCTGCCAGCCTCTCCTTCTAGCATCACAAGTCCAGGTTAGTGAGGTTCCCCTTCATTAATTTTCACAGGAGGTACTTAGGTCCTGAGGCTGGAGACCTCCTGATGGGATCAGTATTTTGTTTTTGTTTTTTTTTAAGAAGAGGCCAGAGAGATCCTTCACTTCTTTTCACCACATGAGGACTCAATAAGAAGTCTGCAACTTCATCTCAGACGTGCAGCCTCCAGGACTGAGAGACACGTTTCCATTGTTTTAAGCCACCCAGGCTATGGTACGTTGCTATGGCAACCCCAGCTGCCAGCCACACCACGGCACCCATCCTTCAAGGAGGGCCAAGGCCAACTGCTGTTGTTTCAGGGAAAAGCTGTTCTGTTACTCACAGTAGAAGCCTGACTCCCATGGTCCGGGGAGCCCATTCCACCATCCTTCAGGTATCACTAAGTGGCGGATACACAGTAGACACCACCGCAGCCCCAGAACCTGCCCCACCTCCTCCTGGTAGAGCCGGAGACTGAATTGACTCTAATAATACCCGAAAGGGTTTTTACCCCTCAATGTTCGAAAGAGGCCGTAAGAAAAATCAGTGACTTGGGCTGTACCCCTAGTATGGAATTTATTTAACACAATTTACTAAAAAATTAACTTCAGCAAGTTCCATATGACAGTTATTACATTGTATTTCCTCAGTTGTAAGATGGTATCTTTTCAGATGCTGATGGGTCTGACATCGGATGCTGCTTACAACTGATTCTTTTTTTTTTTTTAAGAGAACTTGCCTTCTCCGAAAACGTTGCCTCAGCCTGCAGAGGTGCTGTTACCTAATTTGAGTTATTTGACTTGGCAGCAAAACATAGACTTGGGTTTTATCTTAAATTGAATTCCTAATTGTCACTTGTGATGTCTTCAAACAGATCACATTCTGGTGCAGTTTTAAAACCAAATTTAAAAGCTTGGAGCCGCAGGGGGTAAATTGACTAAGACCAGATCAAGTCTCTCTGGCAGGGGAAGGGGGCCCCACACTACCTCATTGTCTTGAAAAGCAACAGCCAAGTGTATAGGGCTCTGGGCAGGGAGAATGTAAATCCACAGTCTAAATGGCTACTGTGGGAGAGGTATTCATAATTTGCATTTAATTTCTTCTAGCTTTGTTGAGGGATAAATGATATATAAAATCACTGTACATACTGAATGTATACAATTGGATGAGTTTGAATCTATGCCTTCACCCCGATGCCAATCCAGGTTATAAACATATCCGTCACTTCCAAAAGTTTGTGTCCCTTCGCTTTCGTGCGTGTGGTAAGAACACGCAACATGAGACTAGCCTCTTGACACGGTTTTAAGCGCACAGTATGGTGTGTCTATGTACAGATGCTGGGCTGTACCACCGGTTTCTAGAACTACTGGTCTTGCATAACTGAGACTTTATACCCTCTAAACACCACGTCCCCTAGTCCTGTCCCCATGGCAACCACCATTCTAGTTTCTGCTATGCAGCAATTGGCTTTCAGTGACTGGCTTATTTCACTCAACGTAACGTCCTCCAGCTCCATGTTGTAACAAATGACAGGATTTCCTTCTTTTTAAAGGCTGGATAATATTCCACTCTATGAGTACACCATATATTCTTCACCCATTTATCTGTCAAGGACACTGGGACTGTTTCCATATCTTGGCTGTCGTGAATTATTATTACAATAAACAGGAGGAATGTGGACATCTCTTCAAGATCCCGGTTTCCATTCTCTTGGATATATACCCAGGATTGGGGCTGCTGGATCATCCAATCGTTCTATTTTAAAATTTTTGAGCACCTTCCACACTTTTTTCCATAATTTTCCACCATTTTCCATTCCCACCAACAGAGTACAAGGGTTCTCCATTTCTCCACATCATCGCCAACACTTAGTTTTTGTTTATTTGTTTTTTTATAATAACCATCCTAACAGATGTGAGGTGATTTTGTAGCTTTGATTTGCATTTCCCTGAGGATTAGTGATGTTGAACATCTTTTCATTGACCTGTTGGCTATTTGTATGTCATCTTTGGAGAAATGTCTATATCGGGCTAAGCTTTTGTCTTGTTGTGTGTAAAATGATGACACAAGTCAAGCCTTGCACTCAACTGGTGGCAAGTGAGGCTGACCCAATCCCTTAGAATAGATCAGTGCACGCTTAACCTGGATTCGTGTGACTGATCCAGGCTCATGAGGAAAGGGGCTTAGGATTTGTGAGCTGACTTCTATGAGAAGCATTTTGCCTTCTAGCAACAGGAATTCAATTAAAGGAAAAGCCAAAATGTTGAGTTAAACCAAATGGGAAATTCAGACAGAGCCTCACTGTTCTTCAATATGCCTTGAATGTGCTGTCATTCTTAGGACACTAACAAGCCAGATAAACTATGGAAAACATCATGTCTCCATGACGCTGTGCGTCTATGCCAATGACCCAAGTGAAACTTTGGACTCTGACTTGGTAGGAGGCCTGGGCATAACTTTGACCTAGTTGTAAAACTAGAGAAGAACATAGTATAACCAGGTAAACAGATGTATTTTAGGTTTACTTTAATGTGTGCATTTAACATAATGCTACTTCTTTCCTTCTAAAATAAAGCTGTTACTGGGGCGCCTGGATGGCTCAGTTGGTCAAGCATCGACTTCGGCTCAGGTCATGATCTCCTGGTTCGTGAGTTTGAGCCCCGCATCGGGCTCTGTGCTGACAGCTCAGAACCTGGAGCCTGCTTCAGATTCTGTGTCTCCTTCTCTCTCTCTCTGCCCCTCCCCCACTCTCTCTCTCTCTCTCTCAAAAAAATAAACAAAAAAGTGAACCCCCTGTTGGGCTCTGCACTGGCAATGCAGGTAGCCTTCTTGGGATTCTCTCTCTGCCCTTCCCCTTCTCTCTCTCTCTCTCTCTCTCTCTCATGATAAATAAATGAACTTTAAAAAAAAGTGTTAAGTGGGTAGATCTCCAATTGTGTTCTTGCCACAGTGAATTAAAAAGTTGGGGGGCACGAGGAACTTTTGGAGGTGATAGATGTTTACTACCTTGATTGTAGTGATGGTTTCACAGACGCATGCATATGTCCCAACCCATCAAGAGTTATAAATTGAATGTGCGCAATTTTTATATATCAATTATACATCAAAAAATCTGTTAAAACAAATTTTAGTTACATTAAATTAAAATGAATACAAGTCTGTTGGGTCATACTCCTAAACAACAACCCCTCCCGGTTGTAAACTGGTGTGGTTCTTGGCCTGAGGTAGCCAACAATCTCTGGTCCTATTCAAATCCTCTTCTTTATTACTTTGTTCTTCACTATATATCGATCCCTGTCAGTGTCCCACACTGATACTCAGTCTACACCACTTACATTAGAAATGACGCCTTGTATTGTCAGTGTTTATCGCTTAGGGATTTGCATTTGGGCGATGCAGTGGAAAACCCAAATAACGGTGACATAAACAATATGGGTTATTATTCTCACAAAAAGATACATTCAGAAAGGGATATGGCTGGTATTTGGTTCAGGGCCAGTGACACTGTGATACTCAGCCTTTTTTACATGCTTACAATGTGGCTCCAGCAGCTCCAGCCATCACATCTGTGTTCCAGGAAGGAGCAGGATGGAAGAAGGTAAAAGACACAATTTCCTCCCTTTGAGGGGCTTTCCTGGAACCTAATCACACATTTTGCTTACATCTCATAGGCTAGAACTGTATGAAAGAGAGTCTGCAAAATTCAGGATTATTTTTAATCTGAGTTCCATCTTGTATTCCATAAATCATTGATTTTTAAAGATGTCAGAGAAAGTAGATATCAGTGAGAGGGTCCTATGACACTACAGAGGTTTCCTTCTCTACATCTGTAATTGCTCAAAAAAGGTCAGAATTCTATAGTCTATGGCTCTAGCTGTTCCCTTCCCTAGTCTGATACTACACAGCTCCACTCAGTGAGAAAGACACAAGGTAGTTTGTTTTCCCCACTTGTAGACTTTCCTGCACAGCACACTCCGTTGTGACGGAGGGACAGTTTACATGCCTCTTGGTTTGGCAGGAAGGGCACCACTTCAAAAGTGCTCTGGCTGAAAAAATAGAGTCTTCCTTGCACAGAAATTAATGACTAACACATCCTTCCTGGGTTGCGTTCTTACACGGAGTTGGCTTATGGAGTGTTATCAAATATAACGCTATTCAGCCTCTCCAGTTTGGCTGTCCTTGTGGTCAGCCAGCCCCCCGGCCAAAACAGAAGCCTGCCCATTCCATCATTAATGCTCCCCTCGTGTTTACAATGGTGGGGGGCCCGCCATTGGGCTTCACCGTCTCCTCCTACGGGCTCCTTTGTCTCTTTGTAGCTCGGGATGTCTTTCTGCCTTGTGTGATACTTTGCACACATCTACCCGCCCACGGGATCGTGGGTTCCCTGGGGACAGCAGTCTCAGTTCTCTCATCCCAACATCCCTTCTGTAGGCATCTTGTGGATCCTCGGTAACACTAGTGAAATAAAATTGACACCTCTTGCGTAGTAGGACCTTATCTAAGGATGCTGAGGGGTATCGGAAGCCTCTCCTCTCGCCATCTCCCAGGGTCTGTTGTTTCTGCCCGTCACCATGGTTAGCATAGCAACACCAAGAGAACAATGAGCACAGTAAACGGAAACGGAAACAAGATATCTTCCATACATTGGATCTAATCCTCCCTCAAACCTGGTTAGAGAAGGAGCTGGTCCTCATGGTATTGAAGTCCCTGGGCCAAGGTCACACAGCGATCAGTCAGCAGATCTGGCATTGGAAGGCAGAGTAGATTCCAAGGCCATGTTCGATCGAAGCCAGGATGGTGCATCCTGCGTGTCAGTGGGCTAGGTGTTGGCCTATGGAGTGTTGTGGCTGTCACAGAAGAAACGAAGATGCTCACTGGGGACCCGGGGTATAACGGTGACTTGGAAACAGAGGGTTCACCTTTGTTGAAATGCACCCCTTAGCTATGACCTCACAGTATTTTCCAGAAAGAAATCTCTTGGATGCTATAAAATTTTACACAAAGATTTTCATTTGTCTCCAAAGCCTAGCAAATAAATATCACCGTCTTATTTGAGAGACTGACCCCGTGTGTCGTGTGGCCAGTGGACACACACAACTGAGGATGGTTGGTATATTTCACAGGTGCCAGGGGTCAAGGTCTGGACTGTGGGCATTCCGGTGGAATTATGGGAAAAGCACACAGTAAAGATACAGAAACTCCTTCCAGCCCCAGCAGTGCTAAGAATTTCCTCTGTAGTCTTGGGCAAGTTGCGTTCCTTCTGGGGACCTCAGGCTCTTCATTTGTAAAATGAGTGTGGTAAGTTATGTGCTTTTTCAGGTTCCTTCCATCTCCAAGACATTCCGTATTTTATGGCTTATACTGTTATGACACTTGCTGACTTTCCACTTTTGTTGCGTAAAAGATGCACACTCCTTTTTTTGAGAGAGGGAGAGAGGGAGAGTACATGCGAGTGAGAGGGGGCAGAGGGAGAGAGAGAATCTTAAGCAGACTCCACACCCAGCGCGGAGCCCAATGCAGGGCTTAATCTCACAACCGTGAGATCATGAACTGAGCTGAAATCAGGAGTCGGATGCTTAGCGGATGGACCCACCCGGGCGCCGCAGGATGTACGTTCTTACATTGAGCTCATGGAAGAGACATTTCTCTTCCTTTAAAAGACATCTCTCCCAACCCCTACACCAGCTCACCTCCTTTTTTGCATGGAGAAGCACAATGAGACTCTGTGGAGCGTTCCCACGGTCCCTGGCGTACTTCTCCATGCTCAGTTTAAGGCAGACTCCTTCCTGGCTTATTTCTAGACCAACGGCATTGAACTAGAGCCCGTCCCTGGGACCAAGCCTCACTCCCTGGAGTGCCCTATGGGCGGGCTGTCAGGGCTCCCAGAGTCTACGCAGCACCCTTCATAGGAGAAGGGGAAATCTGCGTGATGATGACTGTGGTGAATGCCCAGCACTTTATGATTCAGAAAGTACGTTGCCTCTAACATCTCTACCCATTTGCTGCCCTCGAAAGATCTCATGGGACAACCGTAGGTCTGCCGGGCCAAAGAACTGTCTGTGGACATAGCGCTGTAAGAGGCAGGGTTTGGCTGGACCCAATTCTGGGGACTCCCACTCTCTGGCTCCGTCCCGCGCACCAAACTGCCAGTGATGTAGGAAAACAGGGACGGCTCCACGTAGCCATTCTTGTTTCTTCAGTGAGCAACATACAAAGAGAAAGCACAAAAAGAATTTCCTCTTTGAGCCTAGCCCATCCGGAACCCCTGGGTATAGGCTGCCCAGATGGGGGTTCTGGGCACCAGTATGTAGGTGACTGACCCAGACCTGGGCTGCCCACTCACCCGAGTGACAGCAGAGTTAGGGCAGAGCAGAGCCTGGGGGGGACTGGGCTGAGAGACTGGAGACACGTGGCTTCTGGTTCTGCTCACCAGCAACTCACAGTGTGAGCTCCAGTGAGCCTCTCCCCTCTCATTGCCTCAGTCTCCTTATCTGTAAACAATGGGTTTGCAGTGTACACTGGCCACACTCCTCTTAGCTCTGACGCTCCACAGACTGTGATCTAACCCTTAATCAGCCCTTGTTGGGCTTGTGATCCTGGCCTTCATCTCTGGGCTTCGTTTTCCTCTGCACAAAACACAGGCTGCAGTCACAGCACCTGCTTCCGACCCCGTTTCAGTCCTCCATCCCTCTGCTCACAACACAACCTGCCTATTTTTTACTTGCTACTTTAGAGGCCAGTAACAGAAAACCCCAGTCAACCTATTTTTTTTAAGTTTCTATTTAAATTGTGGATAGGTAACGTACAGTTGTACTAGCCTGAGTTTTCCAGAGAAACAGAACCTATAGGAAAGGAGATCTATTTCTATTTACATTTATGACTATATTTTAGATTAGATTAGGTTTACTATCAGGAATTGGTTCCCATGGTGATGGAGGCTAAGACGTCCAAGGTGCACCGTTGGCGGGACTAGAGACCCAGGAGAGCCAAGCTGGGTCTAAGTCCAAAGGCAGGGAAGGACTGGTGACCCTTCTGGAAGACCTTTCTCCCAGTCGGGCTATGGGTGAGGCCCACCCACGGTGGGGAAGGCCACCCAATTTGTTCACTCTACTGATTCAAATGCTAATCTCAATACACCCTCATCTGCACACCCAGAAATCGTGTTTGACCAAGTATCCGGGCCCAGTGAAATGGACATCTGAAATTAACCATCACAAAAATGTAATCGGCTGGTGCGTCTGCACAGTCTAGCAGCTCAAGGGACACCAGCAGGACCCTGTGTGTCAACGGCTCCGGGTTTCACCTGCTTGGAGTGCACATCCTTCCCAGGATGGTTTTTCCTTCACGGCCCCACGACGGCCCGGGGCTCTCTCGGGGCTGCATCCTCCCTGCTTCGTCCCAGAGCTGGAGTGTGGCGGGAAACCAACTCTTCTCACATCTGACTGGATCAACGTATGTCATGTGCTCATCCCCAAACCAACTACATGGCCTAGAGGATGGATTATGCTAATGATTTGGGGCCCGAACTCTCCACCTTAGAGCTGGAGCTGAGCCTTCCTTACTGAGGCAGGAGCTGTGCCAAGGAGAGAGGTAGTTACGTAAAAATCAGCAGCAGGTGCCAAGGGGAGGGAGTGGCTCCGGACACCAAGTCTTCATTCCAGTGGTCCGGCCAGCGTGGACTTTGGGTGCCATTAGGTCTTGACGGCTGCTGAAATGAATCACCACCATCTTGATGGCTTAAAACAACACACGTTTATCGTCTTTTTTTAAAAGTTTATTTATTTTTTAGAGAGAGAGAGCGAGAGCTCGGGGGCAGAGAGAGAGAGAATCCCAAGCAGGCTCCGCCTGACAGGCTCAGGCACTGTCCCAATGCAGGGTTCAATTCCCCAAACCGCGAGATCATGACCTGAGCTAAAGTCAAGAGGCGGATGCTTAACTGACGGAGCCACGCAGGCGTCCCAAACATTTATTCTTTTACAGCTCTGTAGGCCGCAGGTCTGCAGCCGGTTCCGTTGGGCTGAAACCGAAGTGTCAGCAGGCTGGCACTCCCTCAGAGAGCTCTGTGGGGACAATCCGTTTCTCGGCCATTTCCGGCTTCTAGAACTGCATTCCTTGGCTTGTGGGTCTCCCATCTTCAAAGCCTGCAGCAAGGCATCTTCAAATCTCTCCCTGCTTCTGTGGTCCTTTCTCCCCCTCCTCCTTCCTCCTCCTTCTCCCTACCCCTCCCTCCTCCTTCTCTTCCTTCTTCTTACTCTCCCTTCTTCCTACTCCTCCCTCCTTATCCCCCTCCTCCTCCCTCCTCCCCTCCTCCCTCCTCCCCTCCTCCTCCTCCTTCTTCCTCCTCCCTCTTCTCCTCCTCCTTCCCTCCTCCTCCCACCTCTCCCTCCTTCTACTCCCCTTCCTACTCTTCCTCCTTCTCCTCCTCTTCCTCCTCTTCTTTCTCTTTCTCCTCCTCCTTCTCTTCCTCCTCCCCCTCCTCCTCTTCCTTCTCCTCCTCTCTCATACCTGACCCTCTGCCTCCCTCTTACAAGGACTCTCATGATTACATTGAGGCCACCCAGAAACCAGGATAGTCTCCCTATCTCAAGATCCTTAATCACATCTGCAAAGTCTTTTTAGCCATGTAAGGTAACACTCACAGGTTCCAGGGACCAGGACACGGATATCTTTGGGAGCCACTACCCCCAACCTACCAGAGGGGGCTCTCCTACTGCCCTGGGCACCATGAAGCGTACCATCCGCCATGCCACGGAGGCCTTTAGCACACCTGTGCTATGGCATCCATCACAGCCTCCTCGTAGAGTCCTATATGTATTTACACACCTCTCTCCTCCATTAGGCTCTGAATAGCTCGATACCACGAGGACGCTATTTACTTCCTGAAAGCACAGCATCATGCCCTCCCCGCCAGGGCAGGTTCTCAATGAATGAATGAATAAATCTCTGCACTAGAGCTAACAAAACGCAAGCTGGAGACACAAGGCCTGAGGGAACCTGGCACCAAGGAGGACTCACAGACAGCAGGGGGTTAATGAAAAGACCCCAAATCCCAGTCCCAAATCTCCAGGCCCCTTCTGCTGCCTTCATACAGAGAGAGAGTCGCCCAGCACATCCCATTTCCTGAAGCCTATTTTTAAAATCCCTCAGTACTAGCGAGCAACATTGTGGCTATAAATAGAAGCCATGGACTTTATGATCAGAGAAAATGAGTCCATCATATTAAAAAAACACACACACACTATTTATAGCCCAAGGATTTCCACAGCCGAGCACACTCCCTGAGAACCCCTGGCTGGTTTTCCTCCCAGCCGTACAAGGCTCACGGAAATGCATCAGGCAAGGGAAAAGTATGTCATTCTAAATTGCATTTATTTTTGAAAACCCACTTTCCAAGGGAGGAGATCATGCAAAATGTATGAAACTGACAGCAGTCTTTTAGAAGAAAAGAATCACATTGCAGGCTGTGGAGCAGCTCAGGATTCAGAGGGACCAACAGCGGGGGCGGGGATGGGGTGGGGAGGCAGTGAAGGAGCCATGCAAAGACATTCAACACCAAACACCCCAGACAGGCCAGAAAACCCAGGACCCATGGGCCTGCACTGAGCACCTACTGTATACCAAGCACCGTGTTAGGGACGTAAACGCATTACCTCCTTAGGTCACCCCAACAGAGCACATCATGTTGGTACTATCATCTGGTTACCAGACGGGTACCCAGTATTGCAGATGGGTAAACTGAGGAGGCCAAGGAGGCTGAGGAACTAGCTCAAGGTTTGGGAAGACCGGGAATTGGAGACGGAGCCGGCATGCGTAAGCACTGACTTAGCCTGCCGGCATCAAGGTTTCCGAGTGCAGGGACAAGGTGGGATGAAAAGCCACATGCTCATGCCTTCCACCTCTCTTTCAGGGCCTCTGGGATCAAGCTCTGCCTCCCTCCTGCAGCACCACCTCTTCCTTGTTTCTCACTTCTCCTCCTTCTCCTCCCGGGGACAGAGTACATTCTCTCAAGGGAGGTTGCCACCTTATATTCGGGGATGCTATTTACCATATTTGCCAGCCAGCCCGGGAGGCCTTGACTAATCAGGGCAGAGGCTGTCATTGTCATAGGCCATCCTGCCAGGGCCACTGTGCCTGCTTGCTCTGGCCCCACGAGGTGCCTTCTCCTCCTCTGAGCTAAGTCCCTCCCCATTTCTCCGCCTCACCTCCTCCACAGATGGCTTCCATGATTACTCCAGCGCTTTCCCCTTTCTGTCATCTGACCTCCCTCTCCCTGGAGGGCCAGGCTATTCAAATGTCCAGGATCCTTAGACCCTAAATGTCCTTGGTAAAAGCAGATACTGCAGTTATCAGTTGTCAGCACCCAGAAGCGTGGGCGTAGACGGTCACAGAGCTGAAGCCAGAAGAAGCTTAGCTCAAGCCCCAGGTATGACAAGTGAAGAAACAGGCCCAGCACATGGCAGTGTGATTTTCTCTGGCCAACAGCAGAACCTGGGCAGGGCCCAGCTTCCCAGAGACAGAGCATTGGGGATCCCATAGGATGATTCCAACCAACACCATGACAGGGCACAAGGTTGTTTTCTTTTCTTTTCTTTTCTTTTCTTTTCTTTTCTTTTCTTTTCTTTTCTTTTTAACATTTATTTATTTATTTTGAGAGAAAGAGAGAGAGCACAAGCAGGGGAGGGGCAGAGAGAAGGAGAGACAGAATCCCCAGCAGGCTCCATGCCGTCAGCCCAGAGCCCGATGCAGGGCTTGAACTCAACAAACTGTGGGATCAAGACCTGAATCGAGATTAAGAGGCAGGGGTCCAACCGACTGAGCCACCCAGGTGCCCCAAGCTTGTTTTCTTTTAACTTCCTCTTTAGTAACAAGGGCATAGAAAATATGACTTTGTGATTCCTGCTCAGTGACATCCCCTCTCTCTCTCTTCTGTCCGTGCACGTCTCCAGGCCGCCACAACAGAACATCAGCAACAGCCTCCTGATTTGTCAGCTTTGCTGCCCCTTGCTCCCCATGCTAATTCGTTTCTCACTCTTCCAACAGAAAGGTCTTCCACAAATTAAAATTGGGTGATACTAGCCTCTGCATCTCATGAACCTTCTTCCTGGTCCTCCAGGTAAATCCCAAACCTCCCATGACATTTTGTAAGGCCTCTTCTCCAAGCTCTTCTGTTCCTTCTGTTCTTCCCCAGGGGTTTCTGCTCCAGCCTGAGCAAGATACTTCCCGTTCCCTGAAGCCAGATGCTGTCCCCAAGGCCCTGGAGTCTTTGCTCAAGCTTGTGGGAGCTCCTTGGGGACAAAGAGCATGTCTTATCATCTCTTTATTCCTTGACGTTTAGGAGATGCTTAACACCTATCAGTGAAATGAGCAGATGAATAGAGGCATACTATTTTTCCACCTCTGGAGCCCACCTGTTACCTGATAATCCTTCAGATCTTCCTTACCCTCAACCTTGTCTCTTTTGTAAAGTCTTTCCTGGACCTCACCCTCAGGCAACATTAGCTGCGATTTTATGAAGGCTTCTGGGAGCCCAGGTGCAGCAGCACAATATATATTTTCTGTGTGTCTGTTCTCCTTCCAGATTGTCCCATCCAAGGACAGAGATCTTGTTTTCTATGTGAGGTCATCCTCAGGGTGTAGCATGAGGCCCTGAGCTTTAATGACTGAATGAACAATGAACTGAATACCTGGCCAAATGAATGAGTGAAAAAGCCTAGTGACATTTGCCCATGTGCGTATGGGGAGTAAGGGGGAAGAGCTGGGGACACATCCTGTTGATCAGGTTTCCAGGTCCCTGTTCTTTCTAACCTTTCTTAGTGCAGATAAGAATCTGGGGGTTTTACTAGTTTTAGAATTTTTTCCAAGGCTCTGGAGTGCCACAGAGCATACCCAGTAAGTCAGAATCATCCCAAAGTGGGAATCAAATGAGAGTGTGGCTCATTTGTGATGCCAAACTCAATCTCTCATCAGCAGTTTCCTCTCTGGAAGAAAGGTACCCAGGAAATTGCTAGTTTACCCTTATATCCTGAATGATTAGTCACAAAACAGGCAAGAGTGACTTTGGACAAAGGCGGTCAGCAAGACAGAAGGATGAGAGCACATTTCAGAGCTGGGAGCCATTTGGAGTGGGGGAAGGAGCTCTAGAGAGAAGGCTAGATCATATTCCAACCTGTTCCTAATTTACTGTGTGACCTAGAGCACATTACATGGTCTCTCTGGATCTTGGCTCATATCTCTGTAAAATGAGGGAACCAGAATGTATTTTCTCTAAGGCCCTTTCCAGTTCTCAGGTTCTATGGCTTTATATCTGAAGATCTCATCTGGAAAGACAGGAAGGACTCAGAGGTTAACAATGAAGAGAGAACTTTACCAGTAAAGGGGTAAGTAGTAGGTGTAGTTTCCAAGTGTTCAATAATCAACAGCAAGTGGAAGGAAAATAATAAGAAAAGCAAAACATTCAGAAGGTTTTCTGGAAAGCCAACCTACTAGATTCAATATAAAATAAATGCACTCACAAATAATATCCTAGCTGTAGACCACCTGTTACCTACAGATCCCCAGAAGACCTCTGTTTCTACTGACCCTGATTCCTTCCTCTACTGAAAACCCCCTTCTTCTCAATTTGTTTTTGGAGGAGGATGGGAAGGGGAGACACATGCTTGGCTCACACTATCTCAAGAACCCAGCTCCAAAGAGCAAGGCAAGAGTAGATGTGCAACAAATACAGGTTGAGGAAATAAAAGAGGAACTCACGTTCCTAATCATCAGTTTCATTAATGATGAAATTCAATTACATCTCTTCCCAATTTACCTGAACATAAAATAGACCTCTTCTAGCCACAGCACTGGTATCCCATGGTTATGCACCTTTGAAATTAAAGGATTTGCTTGATAATATTCCCTTTAAGTGTGGGGTTTAAAGCTTCCAAGTGTTTTTAGATCCACTATTAACTAACAGTAAAATAATCACTGGTACTTTTGTAGAGTTTTATCGTTCATGTAAGGCTTTCACATCCACTATCTCATGAGCTGTGGGGCAGGAGTAATTATACCCATTTTTCAGGTGAGGAAACCAAGGTTCAGAGAGGCAAGGTGACCTGCCCAATGTCTCACAGGCGGTCAGGGGCTGAGCCAGGGCTGCCATCCGGGAGGACTTCCTGCAATGCCACAGACCAAAGCGTGCCATGCTCCCATCCTTGATGCCTCCCCAACCTACCCTATTGCTGTCAACGAAAATCTGAAAATTCATGGGTTTGCTTCCATTTTGATCTTTTTTTTTTTCAGTCCCTCTTCTATTATCCCTTCAAGTAAGGAAACTCCTTCCTGGACTTGCAAAGTGTTTCCATGTAGGTTTATTTCATTCTCATTAGAAACCTCTGCACAAGCCTATGATCCCCATTTTACAGACAAAAGAATGGAGACTTAGATACGTCTCTTGCCCAATGTCACACTGCTAGTGAAAGACACGGCCAACAAATCTCATATCCCTCTTGAGACTCCACTCTACAGAGCTGACAACCTGGGGGAGGAGAAAGAATGAAGCCTCAAGCAGACCATTTCTTTCCTCCAAAAACAATGTGAGGTGAGCCTCTCTTATTGGATAACAGGAGTATGGGTCACCAATTTCAATTTACCGAAGCACAAGGAAAACAGCTAGCAGTGGCTCTCTGCTTTTGAAAGATGGGGTTCCATGAAAAGGATTTAACTTAATGCCACACAGCATAGTAAAATAACTACCCATTTTGCAAATTCCTCTATAATGGTTCATCTTCACTGCTCCCATTTGAAGGAATTTTCTCTGTGAGTTACATTAACTTTTAATTAGCATCCTTTTGGAGTTTTACAACTGTGGATATTCCCCAGAAAGACAAAAGGAAAGGGATAAAAAAGACACAAGATATAATTTGGAGGGTAATGCAAATTCAGTTTTTACCCAACACACATAACCACTTGGTTTGAGTGATGTGGCTTAGAAAGGCATTCATTTCTGAGTAAGTAGCATTTGTTGTGAGTCTGGCAGTTGGCATGGGGAGAGAGTTGACAGAAAGACGGATACCGTGGTTCTTTGCTCCAAGGAGCTTGACATCTGCTGGGGACATGGGTCCAGCCATCGTTAACTTGAGTGTGAGCCCCACTGAATAGCTTCTCTAATTGTCCTTCCCCAAGCTCTTTTCTTTTTAATGTTTACTTATTTTTGAAAGAAAAAGAGAGAGACAGAGTGCAAGTGGGGGAGGAGCAAAGAGACAAAGACACAGAATTGAACCAGGGTCAAGGCTCTAAACTGTCAGCACAGAGCCCCACCCGGGGCTTGAACTCACGAGCCGTGAGATCATGACCTGAGCCGAAGTCGGACGCTTAACCGACTGAGTCACCCACGTGCCCCTCCCCCAGGCTCTTCTTAGACTCAAATCTAATTTTTTTCCCTATTTACAATTGCTTTTTTGTGTTTGTCAAAGAGAAAAGGTATCTCTCCCCTCTATATCTCTTAACAATAAATCCCACCAAAATAATACTATTATCTCTAACAAGGGCAACAGCCATTTGTACAGTACTTTAAAATTTATAAAACACTTTCCTATTCAGTGTACATTAAAACCACAGAATCAAAAATATTTAAGTCAGGCAATACTTTTCAGTTGAAAATATTTATGTTCAATTTTCTACAACTAGCAAATTTGAGCGATTACCTTTTTCAAATATTGTAAAGAAAACCCCTGGCGGGCCATTTCCTGCTGTGCCAAAATGCATCCTGACACCCTTCAAGTATTAAAAAGAGCAAGCAAAACATTTCAACTATTTTAACTATGTGCAACAAACCAGTGGGGAATGTATATGACTCTGCAGAAACAAAGAACATTATTCAGCAAAAAAGACATGAATTCTGCATAAGGCTATAAAATAATTTTTTCTTAGAGCATATTTTTAGATCATTGAACTGCAAGTATGCTGATTTCTTTCTGAAACAAATTGATTATCAAGAATTACTGGAACTGTTAAAAAAAATAGCAACAGATTTAAATGCCTTGTCTGACAAGAAAGCATCAAGGAAAAGGATATGCTCTACGGTTCGCACCATATATCAAAACTGTAAATCACATAAAAACTAATAATTCCACCCAGCTGAGTTTTTGCTTGGTACATCAGACTTTTTTTTATATCAATCCTTAATTAATTCGTGGATTCAGGAAACCATTGGCCAGTTAAGGCTAATAGGCAGAGGGACCAGGACCTGTGAGCCGCTGTCCGTGGTTCTGAACTACCCATCAACTCACTTTAGGGTCTGGTTGGTTCATCTCACCCTAGGAGGGCCAAATTCAGAGTCAGGATTTAGAACCGTTTTCTCATTTTAAACTATATGACTAATTGTGTGCTAAGGGACAGATTACTCACTTATTCTCTCTCACACTTGATTTCTTCTGAATGTAAAATGAACAAGTTAAACAAGAGGGCTCAAAGCACCAACATCCTATGATTTGGTGACTTTAGATTGGCAGAATATTTGAACGAGTGGCAGGGATCTCAAGGATTCAATAAATTATTATTAAGGGTCATGTCTCACATTCTAGGTCCTATACTAGGCACTAAATATGCCATTGTATATTAGAAACTTTTTGGTTGAAATAGAAATAAAACACACTGGCTTATGTGGGAAATGGGTAATAGTGATGGGGCAACTTATAAGATTGCAGCTGGGACTAATAATTGGAATGAAGATCTGTTAAACTCTCAGTTCTTCTTTCTTTATTCTTTCTGCTTGATTGCAGAGTGAATTCTTCTATTCAGCATGTGAGTGGCAGAGTCTAAGATGACCCCCAGTTATCCAGCCCCCTAACATTCATAACCTTGTGTAAAATCCTCCCCTTGAATGTGGGCAAGATCTCTGACTTGCTTCTAGCCAGCAGAATATGGTAAAAGTGATGGGATGTCCCTTCTGTGATCACATTACATAACATTGTAACAACTTTCTTGCTAGCATATTTTCCCTTGTTGTATTGGATGATGCCAATGGACATCCTGGGGAGGCTCATGTGGCAAGGAATTGAGGGCAGCCTCCAGCCTACAACCAGGTAGGAACCGAAGGTGGCCTCTGGCCAACAACATCCAACAAACTAAGACCCTCAGTCTTACAGGCTACAAGGCCCTGAGTGCTGCCAACAACTGGATCTTTCCCATTTGAACCTTGAGATGAGACTGGCTGACACCTCAGTTATAGCTTTCAGGTGAGATCCTGCAAAGTGGTATCCAGATACACAACCCATGGGAACTGTGAGATAATAAATGTGCATTGTTTTAAGCCACGGGGTTAGTCTTTTGTTATGTAATAGACTAATAATGCAAGGAACATGGCCCCTAAAATCCCTAGACCCATATCTCAAACTTTGAAGCTGGGATGGATCACTTTTTCTCCTTTCATGTTCCAAAATCCTAATGAAGGGCTCTGATTGGCCCAGATTGTGTCAGGTTTCCATCTTACCAATCACTGTGCCCAAGGAGTTTGGAATCAGCACAAAGATAATAGCTGCATTCTAACTGAATTAGATAGATATTTTCCACAATAAGAGGGAGTGCAATTATGGGCAGGCAGAACAGTAGCTGCCCACTCCAAAGGGTGAACAAAGCAAATACATTCTTTGCCCATCATCTAGAGGCAGATGTGGGTGAGTTAATAGCCTCTGACAATGCAGTGTATGTGCTTGCAGTACAGGAAGTCCAGGTCAAAGAGGGGCCTTTAATGTAGACTTAAGAGTCAGGCAAGAAGTTCCAGGGAGGATAACACCTACGGTAGAACCTGAAAACTGAATGGAAGTAATCCAGGTAAATAAGGGGCTGGTAAGAATGTCTCAGGCATAAGGAGGATCATTTGGAAAAGCCCAGGAGCTAGGGAATAAAGTATTTGGTGGACTCCAAATATGTTTAATGCAGTCACATCATGGCATGGAGGGAGTGAGAAAAGTGACAGGAGGGAGGCTAAAGAAATGTGTCAGAACTGGGACACAATGACCTCATAATGGTCAGGATTCTTATTGACAAATCAGAGACTCCAATCCATTAGTTAAGCCCACAGGGTTAAGACACCATGAAGTCAGAAACAATGCAACCATGACTAACACTGAGCATACCATAGCACCGTGTTTTGCCAATCCCCACCACTTGGCACCAAGCATCCTGGACAGGATACTGCCCAAAATTCCTCCACTGTTGTGCCTGACAAAGACCATCTCCTGGGTTACAATTGGTCTTCCTGCCTAATAGAACATGTCCACAGCCAATTCTCCCAGGAGGGATCTGATTGGAGGAACACAGGTCACATGCCTAGCTGCAAGGTGACTGGGAAATGCTGCTATTGATGTTATTTTTCACTCAGCCATGAGAATGTAGAACTCACACATGTGAACTATAAAGTGTAGACAGGGTTTTCAAAAGATATTAGACATCCATGAATGACAGCTCTTCGTGACAGGCCTCAGCTTTGTCATCATCCTGAGGTATGTCATTGAAGGGGGTTAATTGCCATAGTTTAAGAGGTTCACTTGGCCTATGGGGTGGAGGATGGATTGGAGGCCAGAAGGCCAGGTGGGAGCCCACTGAAGGCATCCGGGTGAGAAAGTCTGAGTGCCTGAACTACAGTTAGTACAATGGTCATGAAAAAAAGGATATCTCTGAGAAGTGTTTTCTCTTATGTGGATGAAAATACTCGATAAATTACATTGCCCATCCTGCCCCCACCCATCTTAGCAACTCTTGGGGATCTTCCTCTGTACATAGGGTCAAATTGGGATTTTTAAATGTATTTTCCCAAAGAAATCATGTTACAGGTGGTAGGCTATCTGGGGAATTAAGTTATAATTTGTAACACTGCTTCTGGGACAAATGGCTTCCAAATATCTATTCAGCATGGAATTTTCCTTCCAATGAAATCTAATATAAAGTAGAGGACAGTGGCTATGCAGCTGTGTGGAAAGGGGCTTTCGGTTCAGAATTTTGCCCTCTATGTCTCTCCAAAACATCAGCCCTGAGGAAGCTTTGCAGAACCCTGGGTTTGCATGGTCCACCTTTTAAGGATGTGTGCCCCTTGGAAGTGTGCCTTGAGAGTCCACCAAATAGCTTACACACACATATACAAAATAGTGTGCATCAAAACACAGATCCTACGTCTGCTGCTATCAACACTAGAGGAATTCACTGGGGAGAGAAAGGAAATGGAAGGCTGGAGTATCCAGAGACGATTTCTTGAAAAAAGGTGTGGCTGTCACAGAACCTCCATGGACAAGAAAGATCTGGTGAGGAGAAGAAAGAAACATGATATAAATCCTGGAGACTGGATGCCAGTCCAGTGGCCCCCAAAACTAAATTGTTGGTGTGACATGCAGACTCAAAGATGTCCCCTATAACCCTGTCCCCTGATATTCACAGCCTAGAACAATCACTTCTTTTTGAGTGTGGGCAGGACCTCTGGCTTGCTTTGAATCAACAGAATACAGCAAATGTAATAGGGTGTCACTTCTGTGATTGATTAGGTTACATAAGATTAGGTTTTCCATCTTTCTGGCAGGCTCTCTCTAATGCTTTCTCCACCTGTATATGCTGGTGAAGCAGGTTGCAATGTTGGAGAGACCCATGTGGTGAGGAACTGAGAGTGGCCACTGGCCAATAGGCAGCTAGGAAGTGAGACCTTCAGTCACGCTTCCCTCAAGGCACTAAATTCTGCCAACAACGATGTGAGAAAAAGCCTAGTGTGCATATTCCCCCAGTTGAGCCTTCAGATGAGACCCCTCGTTGACAGGTTGGTTGCTCTGATTGACAGGTTGATTGCAGCTTTGTGAGACACCATAAAATAGAGGGTTCAGCTAAGCCATGCCCATACTTCTGACCCACCGTAACTGTGAAATAATAAGTGTGTGCTGTTTTAAGTCATTGAGTGATGTGGTAATTTGTTATGAAGCAATGGATAATGGATGGCTTGAGGTACATTCTTGCTGTCTCTGATACTTGGCTTTCTTCTCTGGAAGGGAGGGTAATGCACGAACCACCTCTCAGGCTTGGTAGAAGGACTAGATAAAACAGGATGTGGGGGTCCAGCATTCTGCAAGCCTCGTAGTAGGTGTTCAGCAAATGGCAGCCACTACTGGTTCCCCAACCAGCACCATCAACTGTGCATAAAGGAGAAATAACCCCCAATAAACTTTCCCAAGATGTGCATATTTCTCACATAGTAGGTGAATAAATATGTATGGCCCTATGCACTGCTCCCAGAAATTTATCTCCAGAATAAGGGGGGAAAAGATTTTTAAAAATCTTTAGATGCCTTCAACCGCTCAGTTCCTTGGTTGGCCCTGACTGTATATGATTCTCAAAAACACAGCACCAAAGAAACTCTGGGTCTGGGACTGTGGTTGGGTTTATGATACTTATTAATTAGTTTATCTTATGTCCAGGGACAGTGGGGGGGAAAGGGCAATGTTGTATTAGTTCTTCAAGGCAGCCGTTGCCCGAGTTGTGGTAAAAAACATAAGTGTGCATTTTCTCTCTCACTGTTCCATCATACTTAACCCCCAATGCAGATTATAACCTTTAGCTATTAGTCACTCTCTCATAATACTTAAAATTAACAGGGTAAACATATATTCTGTCCTGCTTTGCCAGAAAAGCTCGGCTGATCCAACAGATTTTCACTCCGTAGGACAGATTTTGCTGTATTAGTGCTTTCTCTTTTTTGTTGTTCCGCCTTCCCTGGGAGAGTATTAGCTCAAAGTCATCAGGAAAGACCCATCACTGCCTGCTGCTTTCTGCATGACCGCTTACATCTCTCTTTCTTTTATAACTTCTCCTCCAATTTGAGTAAGCATATCCACACTCACACACACACATAGAGGATGCCACTGACTTCTGAGATGGCCACAATGTGATTGGGGAATGGGGAAATCATCATCATTTGTACTGACTACACTTCCATCTACCTTTTCCAGTCTACCCAAGCCAGCCGTGGGGCTCGCTCCGTTCACTTAAGAGCTGCTAGAAGATGCAGTTAGAGTGATCCTTGAGAGGACCCAAGGAGACCGAAGTAGGTTGGAAGCTAACAGAGGGGTACCCTCTGGACTTGTATATCCCATGATCTCTCAAAACGTAACGGATTACAATGATGTTTTAACAAGGTTGCTGATATTTAAACCTTAATGGTTTTGAGAAAACAAATAGGAGGTGAAAGAACATTTTTCTTCTTTTTGAAAAGTATGGGCAGTGACTAAGTGTTTTGAACGGGTAAACTCTGAAAATAACAGTGGTTTAAAATAATAGCTGTTTCGGAGGCAACGAGGTAAGTCTTTCAGCCACTGCTTGTTTTGTTACTCTGAAAGGGGAGAAATTAGTTCTTGAAAGTTCTGCATTTATGTTCACTGATGTGACAGAATGCGTTGCATTTTCTCAGCTATAGCCTCTGGCTGGTCGGACATAGATATGTTTTATGACTACCTTTAATGACTTCGAACAGTTCAAAATATTCATCAGCAAAGTTTAGATTTTTGAAAGTTAAAAAAAGCCTTGGGCTTTGGGGGGATGCTGCTTCTTCATCTGCAAAATGGGGGTAAAGATATGCACTTGCAGTATTTCTGTATCTTTTAGGTGGAAATAATGCACGTGAAAGTGCCTGGCACAGAGTAAGGTCCAATGAATGCTGGCAGGGATGGTGGTGGTGGTGGTGACGATGGTGAAGACATTACGGCAGAGATTTGTATCTCCTGATATTCCTATTTAAAGTCTTCCTAACTCAATGAAACATCTTTGGACATTTTCCTGCATGGCTTATTAACGTAACCCCCCTAGGAATTCCACATCCACATGTTTTAGGAGATGTTACTTTTCATAAGCAACTCAAAGCCCCTCCCTCTTTATTCTCTTATTTGTTTAGAGGAATCCAAAGTGCAGGGAAGCCAACTTCCTTGGACTGGACTTGATCCCATGCAGAGTCTCAAAAGGCAAATCAGCCTCTGGCCGATTTGTTGGAACACACGAAAATCTTAGCAAGGACCTTGATTGGAAAGACAAGGAGGGGAACCTTCTGTCTTCTTTGCAGTCAGGAGCCTCACTCCTTACACACGACTGAGGTGATAGTGTGACAGTCTGTTTAATGTTAGCAGACGATGCAACTAACTGGCTGTGTGTTTGGGGGGCGGGTTCGAGGAACGGTCTCTGATCGTAGATCAGTTCTGTGATGTGTTATCTTTTCGTTACCGTGGCTTCCCTGTCATCAGAGAATATTTGTCAGTTTGTAGAGCAATTGACATTATGGATAGTTGAGACTAAGAAGGAATGACTGACTTCGACAACTTTTGCATTTTTAGTAGTTTTAGGGAAATGTCTATTTTATGGGATGATCTCATCAGCAGAACTGAATTACTACATTAATATTAATCTTTGGAAGAAGGCAGTCTGTACTTGAATGTACAGAGAGCCATTAATTTAACAATACTTCCCAGTTTTTACCTTGGGAGCTGAAAGCAGGGATGCTGACACCAGGTAATTATCAAGAAAGAATCCAGGAATCATTTCATTTGTAATTAACTGGGGACCCGTTAACTGGGCATATTCCCTTGCCCCCTGCATTGTAAGTTGTTGTTAACACACACACACACACACACACACACACACACAAGAATTAACTCTCGTTTAAGAATTAAACGCTGTCCAAGCTATGGCTGAGAGAGATGACAAAAATAAACCAAAGTTAAGAGTCAGGCGCTCTATGGTTTGGAAGAGAGGCTTAGAAGGGAGGCGTAAGCACTGACATTAGAGAATCCGTATCACACATCACAAATGGGAAGGGAAGACCAAGGAGTAACCAGCTTCGAGGATCCCCCCGACGGCATGGAACATTCAGAATGTTTTGCTCTGTGCTGCTTTGTTTATCGCCGGGTGGAAGTCCCGGCATTCTATATGGCTTCTTAAATTCTGCGTAAACACGGCAACATCAAGACTTCCTCTAGCTGGAGGGCTAGCATAACTGTGGTCGAGACGGGTTTCGAGCATGATGAAGTATCTGAGAACGGACGCGTCAGGGCCTGAATAATATCCGAATGCTTCTCAGGAGAAAAGCTCTTCAGAGTGTCTGTGAGCTGGGGAATTTTGCCAAGGGCAGCCTGCAACCAAATACCTTGATTATCTGTCACCTGGAAACAAAAGCAGCAACAAGAAAAAATATGAAATGTAGAAATGTAAAATGGGCTTGCTGCTGCTGTCTTTATACTGTGATAGGAGCAAGGAATAACAGCTCAAAGCAATGATGGCTTTAGGAAAATCAGTGCCTGGAATTCACCGTGGTGTGAACTGGACCAGGCCCCTTAGGATCAGGGACGCAGTCCTTCATGCAGACACTAGGGACAGTATTTCATCAATCTGGACTTGCTGGTGCTACTCATAAGGAGACGTTCTCCTTTTCTGGTTGGAAGGTCTTTGCTTCCTTCCTTCCACGCGCGCTGTGGATTTCTGCATGGGAAAATTTTCCTTGGTTTCCGTGATGGTGTTTGCAAGATGGTCTGGGGTCGGCACATTGGACCTGTTTGTACCCGGCCTGGGTGAGGCAAAAGAAAAGATGGAGAAATGGCCACAGACTTTCATTTTTCTTTAAAGAGACCATTTTGCTTTTCTTTGCAATCCCACTTGGAAAGGAAGCAACTTTCTGCTAATAGCGCTGAGCAGCGATGTTGCTTTGCTGGATAAATGCACCTGGCTGAGAAAGTCTCTCCCTGCCTTTGGGATCTACCAGATTCTCATCACATTCTGGCCAAGTGAGCTGGTGCCTAGGCGACCAGCTCTTCAAGGGCAGGTGCTCTGCCCAGTTCAAGGTCTGGCACTGAGTTTGCTGAATGATGTCCCCAGAGACCCCAACAGAAGCCTAATGAAGCTAAGTTAGCTTATACCTAATACTTGAAACACACAGTCACGTGTGAGCCTCATGGCATACTGGCGGCCTGGAAACAATCCTCGTGACCATTCATCGTCGAGTTTGCGCGTGATTGCGTCTTTCCCAGTGGAAGAGGCTTGAGTGTAAGAAGGTTTCCAGCAGAGGCAACTGGGTGGCTCAGTTGGTTAAGCATCCAATTCTTGATTTGGGCTCAGGTCATGATCTTGCAGTTCCTGACTTCGAGCTTCTCATTCGGCTCTGCACAGCGGTCACAGCTTGGGATTCTCTCCCTCTCCCTCCCTCCCTCTCTCTCTCTCTCTCTCTCTCTCAAAATAAATAAATAATCTTTTTTTTTCTTAAAAGGAAGATTTCCAGCATATGTTCACTGGATGTTGGGATTGCCTGAATTTGCACATCATCCACCTCATATTAAACAAGCAGAGAAAGCTCTCACTCTCTCCGATGGACTTAAGGTCCGGGGGTGAAAACTATACACCTGAAATCCTACTGAAGCTGCTTAGTTAGTCGTAGTTGCGACTACCTTGATTGGCAGGCAATGCAGAAATATGAATAATTAATTGAATCATTTGAGTCATTAACTCCTGGACTCTTACCATCTCAAAGGGACTTTAAAGGTCACCTGGGCACTCTGCAACATCACCGCTTAGCAGGACTTCAGCTTTTTTTTTTAATGTTCATTTATTTTTGAGAGAGAGACAGAGAGAGGGAGAGGGAGAGAGAGACAAAGCATGAGCAGGGGGGTACAGAGAGAGAGGGAGACACAGAATCCAAAGCAGGCTCCAGGCTCTGAGCTGTCAGCACAGAGCCCAACAAACCCACAAACAGGTCTCAAACCCACAAACCGAGAGATCATGACCTGAGCTAAAGTCGGACACTTAGCTGACTGAGCCCCCACCCCCCAGGCGCCCTGCAGGACTTCAGCTTTTGCTTGAAGACTACGAGTGATGGGGAAGTCACCACCTAATGAGGCGGGTCATTTGGAATTTGGGTTGCTCTCATTCGGGGTTTGGCAAACTGCTCTGTGAAGGCTGGACCCTAAATACTTTAGGCTTAGTAAGTCATAAAGTCTCTGTAATCAATATTCAACTCTGCCTTGTAGCAGGAAAGCACCGTAGACAATATGTGAATGAATGGGCAGGCTGTGTTCAGGCAAAACTTGGTTGACAAAAGTAGCCAGTGGGCGGGATTTTTGCCGATCGTTGTTCTCCTAAGTGTTATTCTCCTTTGTCCCGAAGAAGCCCCTGTCCCCCCGGCAGCCTAGATCAACCTTCTGGGGCCGTACCTAAGCACTGATGAAACCGTCGATAAGGAAACTCTTTGGCTTTTGGAAATGGATGCCACCCTCCTTCCAAGTTATCGGTTTCCTTGTCTCCCATTCTCTTGTCTGTACTCAACTTGTCCCGGCCAGGTCTCTTGCCCCCTCCTGAGTGTGCTCTCCTGGATTACCTTATTTTGATAACCACTGTACTATGGGTGTCGCAAAGGAAAGTTTCAGACCCCAAAGCCCCTCCTTTCGTACACAAAAATGTTGCTCGAGTCCTCTTCATTTCATTCCACCTCACCTTGACCAAACTCCCTTGTACATGATGAGGGCCAGGGAGCCATGGGATGTGGGAGGCTCTGGAAAACTGCAAAACACAGCAGACAACTGGGAAGTAGCTAATGAGCAGAGATACCTATTTTTATTTTTTAATTTATTTTAAAAAGTTATTTTAATTTTATTTTAGAGAGAGAGAGAGTGCACTTGCAACTGGGGGAGAGGAGCATAGGCGGAGAGAGAGACAGAGAGAGAAAGAGAGAGAATATCTTAAGCAGGTTCCAATGCTCCGTGTGGAGCCTGATGCGGGGCTCAATCCTACAACCCTGCAATTATGACCTAAGTAGAAGTCAAGAGTCGGATGTTAAACCAGCTGAGGTGCCCAGGCACCCCAGAGATACCCATTTTTAGTAAAAGTTTTTTAATGTTTATTTGGGGGGGGCAGAGAGAGAGAGAGAGAGAGAGAATGGGGGAGGGACAGAGAGAGTGGGAGATCCAGAATCTGAAGCAAGTTCCAGGCTCTGACCTCTCAGCACAGAGCCTGATGCGGGGCTCGAACTCATGAACTGTGAGATCATGACCTGAGCCAAAGTCGGATGCTTAAACGACTGAGCCACCCAAGCACCCCTTTTCTGAACCATTTCTAAGGAATTCCTTCCTTCCTCCCTCCTTTCTAGACCCCACTTCCCCTACCCCTACATCAAGGGCTTATCTGGCTGGACGACCCATACTTGTTCTCTATGAGTTACAACTAGGTTTGACTTTGCTCAGTGGGCCTTATCTCTCCGTGTCTGGAGCGCCCCACAATTCACCCACAGGCCCCGGCCAATGGGCTCCCTGCACATGGAACATCCATGCTTCCTCTGTTCTCCTCCCCCTGCCCAGTCCCTTCCACTCTGCTGACTCCCACTCATTTTAGAAAATTCCCCACCAGGAAGCCCTCCCCGAGCCCCAAAATCCAGGGAAGCGCCCCTCTCCACGACCACGCAGCTCGCAGGCCCCGCAGCACTGATCCCGGGTCTTGCTACCCACCCTGCCGACTGCTCTCTCCCTGTTAGACTGTGAGTGACACGGGGGCAAGGGCCGTGGCGTGTTGATGGCTCAATGCTTAGAACCAACAGAGTGCTGGGATTAAGTACTTAAAACACATTTATCACATGAATGAATGCACAGAGGAATGACTGAGTTGGGGGAGAAAACTTGCAAATGGGTGAACTAGTCCAGCCTCCTGTGCATGCAATGCACCCATTACAGGTCATCAAGCCTTGCCTCACACACAGTGCCCCTTGTGGTGGACTGTGTCCCTCACAGTGGCCCTGCAAGTGCTGAGGCTGGAAGGGATCATGACCCCATTGTCCCCAGGTGTGATGGAGATCAGGCACAGTCGGTAATCTGGCTGCCTGCAGGCTGGGGCCCCGTTCTTCTGGGGACTTAATACACACGTGTCATTTGTAATCCTAAGTGTTGGGTAGGCACTTTCTATATTTTCATTGTCCCCATTTTCCCTTAGCCTGGCAGACAAAATGGGATAATGACTGGGAACGTGGGCTTTGGGGTCAGGGAGACGAGCCTGCAACTCGCAAGTCACCTGTGCGACTTTAGGGAACTCATGTAGGCCTTTAAAGCTTCCCTTGAGGAAGGGATAATGGACCTACGTCACATGCTTTGGGGACATTAAAATGAGCTCTTGTAGACAAAGCGCTTGGTGCCTGGAGTATCTGCATGGGTTTCACCTTCCACAAATGTCCCTAGAAGGACCCGGAAGACAGAGGGCTTCTCTAATGCATCATCGCATCCCTAGTGCCTAGCAGTGTGGATGCCACTTGCAAATCTGGGGACGTGTTCCTCCACTGCATTGCAGGTGGACATCTTGGAAAGATGTGGCCCGAGGGATTCCTGGGCCTTCTTGATCTCGATGCTCACGAACTCCCCCCCTCTCTGGAGAAGAGCACGGGGAATGACAAGGCAACGTAGGGGAAAAGCCTTACCCGCTGTCTCCTTGCCCCACCCCCACGCACAGCGGTAAAGGATGAACATGCTGGCTTTGGCTACAGCACCAGCTAGCAGTTTTCAAATCTTTGCAGCCTGTGAATGAGATGCGTGTGCCGTCAAATCACATTTCCCCACGGGCTGCCTTGTTTCCCGGAATAGTAGGGCCCACGTACCCGTTGCATGAGGAAAATGAGCTCTGAGGTTTCATTTGCTGTAAGCACTGGATTCTCTGACCAAGTTCGGTATCAGTTCCAACCGCACATCGGGAAGTCTGCGCTGAGGAAGGAGCCAGCGGCCGCCATGGCACCAGGACACCGCTCTCCTAGAGTTCCCGCGGGCCAGCTCCCTGGCTGTCGTCGACCACAAAATCTGGCTGGGGGCTCAGGGGATTAAAGGGTGTTGCTTCCAACTTCAGTAGAAAATGTCACATCTCTACCACTGCACGTGGGCTGAGATGCAAAGTGGTTTTCCCAGAAAAGTGCTGCCTTTGACCTCAGTTTCTTAAGAGACAGGTTTCTGTTTGGTTGGGTCTGTAGGGTTTTTCAATAGGAGTTATGGCATCTCGATGATGATGATGATGATGATGACGATGATGATGTTGATAATGGTGGTGATGATGATGATGATTGGAGGAAGCATCCTGTCACTGGCCCAAAAGAACCCACTCAGGCCCTGATATTTCCCAAAGCCCTTTGAGGGACAGGATCTGCACCATGGAGACCCACAGCTGGGGCATGGGTCGTTCTTGGGTCAGTAGGGTCCCCCTCATCCTCTGCAGGGTCCATCCTCTGCTTCTTCCTCCCATAACCATCCCGGACAGGAAGAGAGGACAGCAGGGTGGGGAAGGGCCATAAGCTTGGTCCTGTGGGTGAGGTGGGAGGTGCTTCTTATTCCCAGCTGTTGAAGAGGGGACAGTGGTAGGGTATTGAGGTCCTGGGAACCAGTGGATTTGGGCAAGTTACCTCCCTCACCTGTAGAAGCAGGAGTCCCTGCCTGCTAGGATGGGTTTCATATGCCCTAGCACCATTTCCTGGGGGTTGGGGTGTATTTCGGTGAGGCCTCAGAGGATCAAGAGACAGGATGCAAATCTTCCAGCAAACACATGCTCACATTCATAGAGCACTTCAGATGCTAGTCCCTAGCTAGGGACTTTTGGGGACCAGGCACTCCATTTTAGTGAAGATGTTAAATAACTTAAGGAGCATCGTACCTACTGCAGACAACTGAAAGGGCCTGAATGTGAACCCCAGACTGAGCGGCCCCAAATGCAGAAACAGGAAGGTACCCTGAAGCAGGTTATAGGGTCTCCGAGGCAGGCAGGGTGGGGAGGCATCACCTAGGGCCAGGGAGGGGAGATGGCGGCTTGATCACGACTAAGCTGCCCCCTGCCGCCGCACCCCTCCCCGTCCGACCTCCTGTTCTCAGAAGATAGGATGAGCTCCGAGCCGGGAGCTGAGCGACCTGTACTTCCATGATGAAAGACAGTCATCGTGGGAGCAGAATGTCCAGGAAGGGGGGAGGGAGACGGAGGAAGGAGGAGGCTTCTCCCTCCCTCGCGTCCTCAGGTCCCATGTACGCCACGTGGGTGGGAGCTTGTCACACACACCCACGCGCCCACAGCCACACTCGCCCCGCTCCCGCCCGGGCCAGGCCCATCTCCGCGCGCCTGTGGGCGCCGGGCCTCAGCCGGCCACGCCGCCGCCACCTGCTGCTGCGTCCCCAGTGACGGGGAAGGAGCATCTCCGTGCTTCCCCCATCCGCTTCCCGCGCGGCGCCAGCCCCCACCGGCCCGGCCAGGCGGAGGCCACGTCTTCCCCGGGGCCCCCTCCCCAGAGCTGAGGGGGAGGCGGTGGGAGGGAGGAGCTCCGGCCGCAGCCACCCGCCCTTCCCCTCCCCTTCCCTCCCCGCTCCCCCTCCCCTCCCTTCCCTTCCCTTCTGCTGCCGCAGCCCAGTTCGTGGCGCGCGTCAGCGTGGGCTCCCCGGAGCGAGTCGCTAGGTAACGGGGCTGGCTCTGCAGACCCGCGGCCGGGGAAGCCCGCGCGCGCCGTCAGCAGCCGCGCCGCGGGGCGCAGGCTGGGGCGCACGGACCCTCCCCCATCCGGGCTGCAGACCCCGACTCGCCCGCGGCCCCCCACGCCCCCCAGGATGCCTTAACCGGCAGGGATCGCCACCGCCCAGGTGCCCCTCCCTCGCAGGGACCCCGACGCCGCCGGCCCCCTCCTCCTTCCCAACCGGTGCGCACCGCTCTGCGCGCGGCCGGGTAGGCGCCCCACCTCCGCGGTCGCCGTTGCCGCTGGTAAGCCGGGTTCAGAGGCCGGGGCTGGGACGGGGAGGGAGTGCCGGGGTGGGGGGCGCGATGCTTGGCAGCTCCCGCCACCGCGGCCGCGGGCCGGCCATGTGCTAAAGTTTCTGGGGCTCGGCGCCCCGCCGGGCGCACAGCGCGGGGCGCAGCGGCACGGTGGGTGGGGCGGCGCGGACCTGCCGGGCGCCTGGTGCCCTCGGCTCCCGCGGGGTGCAGCTCTGCGCGCTCTCACGCTCTCTTTCTCTCTTTTCCCCCGCGTTGCCTCCCCGAGGTCCTCCCGCCGAGCCCCTGCGCGGGGCATGAGGAGACCCGGGGCGCCGCCCGGAGACGACCCGGCTGCGCGCACACCTCGCCAACGGCGGACGGGGACATGAGCGGCGCGCGCGGGGTCCGGCGCCCGGCGGCCAGCCCCAGCCGGCGGCGGCCAGCGGGTCAGCGCTGCCCGGGAGAATGAGGCAGGAGCTCGCAGCAGCCTGCTCCTCCTCCTCCTCCTCCTCCTCCTCTTCCTTCTCCTCCTCCTCCTCCTCTTCGCCTTCCTTCGGCTCCGGCGCCCCGGGCCCGGCTGTGGCTCTGCTGCGTGCCCCGCGCGCCCCCCGCCCGCCTCCGGATGCGCTGCTCGGTAAGCCAGGCCCTCCGCCTCGGGAACAAAGCCCTTTCTGGCCGGGAGGCCGCCACTGAGCCCCCTTCCCGGCCCCCACCGAAAGCCTGGAAGCCTGCGGGGCTTCCGATCGAACCCCTCCATTTCCTCTACTCTCAAACCCTGCCTGGAAGGCTGAACCGCCCTGGCGCCTTCGAGACCCTGGGCTTTCCTCTGCCATCGGGGAGGCAGATGCGGACTTGACACGCAGGCGGGAGACCTGTTCGGTCCAGATAAGGATATATGCATCTTGGTTCAGACTGCCCGGTCGGGGGGAGACTCATTTGTGGAGGGAGACGACTCCTATATAGTGACTACGTAATGGGTGCCCAAGCCGAGCAGGGTAGTGTGCCTCAGAAACACCCAAGGAAGTCGGTTCCCCTTCCTCCATGGCTCAGATTTGGAAACTGAGGCCCAGAGAGGTCGAATGACTTAATCAAGGTCACAGGGCCAGCATGTGAGAGACCAGGATCGGAAGCCGGCTTCTCCACCACGCTGATCCCTTTCGTAGCAAACACATTTGTCCCAGTTCTACTAACTGTTTCTTTTCTGGAATCGTTGCATGTGTGTGGAAATAGTTCTGCCAGTGAGTATCTGCTCGGGTGACATGCATTGCGGGTAGCATGTAATTTTTGTCCATTCCTCCGTTACATGGTTGCTAACGCCTGATGTGAATTGTAGGCGGAAGGTTACTTCTCTTAGTTAAGGGGGGGGAGAGTAAAATGTTCCCCTGGGTGCTTTTTGTTCTGCAGTCCTGCTTCTCCCAGGCCTCTTCAAGGGTGCAAAGGGCAGTATTTGGGTCCTATCCTGAGCCCCTACGAGGCTGTGCTGGCCTGCACATGGTCAGCCTCAGAAGCCATGACCTCAGCCTTTCTATGGGATGAGGGCTCATCAGGGCTACCTGCCCCTGGTTGTGTAAGTCTTTGGAGATGGTTACTTAACAGGCCCTGGGGCTGATCCCAGATGGCCACCGTTCAGGAACGACCCCGTCAGAAATTCTCTCCTGGCTCAGCTTGCCAACCCTCCCTTTCAGCAGAACTTCGCACTTTCTAGCCTAGAAGAAAAGGGGCGGGGGTTTAATGTAGACATGGGGCTCTCTGCTTGTCCCCAGGTGTCCGGCTTGCAGCTTTTCACTGTTGGCTTAAGTGCACTTAGGTCAGCACCAGAAGGGGGAATCCACATGGAATCCTTTGGTCCTGGTCTGAGCGGCTTATTTAATTGATTGAGTCTCCAGGTGTTAGGCTTGGCTGTTGTGACCCGTACAGTGTTCGTGTCGGTGCAGGGAAAGCCCTTAGCGGCAAGGAACCTCAGTTTCCCGATTCCCAGAGTCTGACCAGATGACGTCTCAGTTCCTTTCCAACTAAACACTTCTGTGAGCTGGAGGAGAGTGGGTTACTGGCCTGAGCCAGGGTGTGGGAGCTCATCAGAGGCATGCATTTGGACGGATAATTCTGCACTGAGTGGGCTATGGATGTTCAGGAAGAGGATGTGGTGGAAGTGGGGAGCCGCAAGATTTGGGTTCCACCCAAAAGAAGGGAAGGTTGAGCGGTGCTTTAGTGGATTAATTACTGCTCTAAAGCATGGTGGCTATAAAAGATCCCAGGGTGCCAGCTTGAGGTTGTGGGATAGGTTAGGCTTTTCATTGGGAGATACGACATTGGCCTCTAGGAACTGATGAAATACAATGCAACAATTAGATGGCCGGCCGGCTAGAAAGTGGCAAGCTGGTGAGCCTCCCTTCCTTCCAGAAACAATCCATCATAGTTGAATAGGTAAAGCTTTTTCAACCTAAACAATAGTAGTGCAAATAAAGTGATGTTTAGATTCCCCCCACTCCATCGTTTGCCGGTTATATTAGTGACAGGTGCAGTCTGGCCCTAAGCAGGGACACAACAGAAGGACCGTGACAAAAACAAGGTGGGTCACAGGGATGTTGAGACCCTGATGTACGCTTCGCCTGTTGCAGCTAAATCCATCAACTTGACCTATGGCCCCTTAATGGGGTTGTCATAGGTCTTTTACAAGATGTGGATTAATGACCCTTTAAAGTGTTACTGAATCTGCAGCGAAATGGGCATATGCCTCACCTTTTTCCCAGTACTAAGCTCCCAGAGGTTTTGTGACTGTTTGAAATTCACAAAACCGGAGCAAAGCTTTCTTTGCGACATGCTCAGAGGGTCTGCAAGCCGCAAGGAATGCATCTCCCGTGGGCGTGTCAATCTCCCAGTATCGTGCTTCGGCTCCCCCTGGCTAACTGGTCAGGCTTTGAATAAAAACGAACGCAGAGAAACAGTCTTCGTTGGGTTACTTTTGAAAATGCTAATGTAATTACAAAAGGACAGTTTTTATATCGTATATCATATGACTGCTGTCCAAAGCCACATTACACACCGTAAGACCGTACTTCGTTCCTGATAGTTTCGTTTATAATCTGTCGGGTCTTTCCCTTTTTTTTTTTTTTTTTTTTGCTCCCCACCCCCAGCATGAAAATATACAATGAGGAATAAATTCTCCCTTTTCAATTTTGGGTTTGTATTCTACCCACCTCTTTTTGGAAGATCTCTAAAGCCGAGCTCATGCACACCACACATATAGTGGCCTCATGTGCAGATACATTTTGGGTGCCTTCGGTTTCCTTTGGGATGACAGGATGGGCGTGTATCACAAATGCATAACAACAATGAGGCTTTCCCTTGTTGGTATCCTGACTCTGAACCGGGATCTAGATCCTGAAGTCTTGCTCGGAGCTGACATGCCCAGCATCTTGAGAACCCGGTTCAAGTGCTGGAGATTCGTGCAACCTTAGGGATGGACAAAGGTACCTGTGGGAGGCACAGATGAAAGGAACATCCCCACAGTCCAAGAAACCTGGGATTCGTTCCTGACTCTGTTGTTCATTGGCTCTGTGACTTTGGACATGTTTTTCCTGTTCTCTAGGCCTCAGTTCAGGCACCTGCAGCCAGTGTGTATGTTTGCGTGTGTCTGTGTGTGCGCGTCTCTGTGTTAGTGGGAGGTGATCTCTCCAACTCTAAGCTTGAAGAGTCCTCGGATTGGGGTGCAGCCCGTTACTAAGAGCTCCGGAATGCTCCGTACTTTAAAGTTACATAACATCTTCAATTAGACATCCGTGTAAACAGTAAGGAGAACCGGTCCTTATAAAACATGTTGTATATTACTCTAAGTGGGGACTCTGCTCTGAACGTGTGATGACTGGGGCTTTCACCCTAAAGGCGATGATGCCAGCTTCTGGATCGGGGTTCCTTGTGGGGTAGCGTCTTGGTACGTGTCCGAAAAATCTAGAGTGAGCTGTGATCCTCTCCAGAGTCCATGTGGCAGGAGCCTTCATATACTTTGGGTCATTGGGTAGGAAGACTATGTCGTTCTGTCTGTGTAACTCGAGGTCCTGGGGACTCTGAGCTTCTGCCTCAGTCTCAGGCCGTTCCTGGAAGGTAAGGGGGGGAAGTGTGTAATTACTGTTTGCAGTTGTTTTGAAAATGGAAAGTACTTTAATTAGAGCCTTGAACTCAGCTGAAGCTGAAAAAACGGTGAGAAGTTCGTGGATTTGGCAGTGGTATTTTTGCCGGATTCTCTGCGAAGGCTTCCTTGCAACACTGGAAGGGGACTGCTGTCTGAGGTCAGCTTTCCTAACAGAGCCGCAGTCACCGGCAGATACAGAGGGTATGGGAGGAGACAGGAGACGGCGGGGACAGGACCCAGCAGTCCTTAAATACGTTGTCTTCTCTAGATGTCACCAACCTCCCGTTCTAGATGAGGAACCCGGGGCTCAAGAGAGTGTCACCTGGAATGTGTTGCTCAGACTCGCACAGTTAGTGAATGGCAGAACCGAGGAGGATTTCACATTAAGTCACCCACGCCACACCTCATTTCCGCTGTCACTGCAGTATGCCTGGCAACCAAATTGTGTCCTTTGTTCCAAATTTCTAAATAACACCGTGGCACTGAGAAAGCATTCAGGAGATTTGACATGGGTGACCTGGGGGGGGTGATTTGACCACAGAGATTTCTGAAGTCACTGGTATTTGTGTTAGGACGCTGGATTCCTTGTCGCTCTGTGTCTGATGCATTAGATTCCGAAGATATTCAGATATAAGCTGAGCGTCACCCAGAAAGGGTTGGTGTTGGTGGTTCTTCGGGGGAGGGCTAAAATAACCCTTTGAGGTCCCGTGTCACCCTGGGGTTCTGGGGGACGTGATCACAAGCTGGCCCGTGGGACATTTGGGAAGGCGTTGCTGGCCTGCACCTCTTAAAAGGGCTCCAGAATCAGTTATGTAACAGAAGCTTCCAGAGGAGGAGTGTGACTGCCCCTCCAAGATGCCACACGGGTTAATCCTCCCGAAAGAACAAGCCAGAAGGAAATAGGAGGAATGTATACCAGAATTTCAAGGTTCACCTGCAGCTTTTAAGAACTTCCAGGACTGGGGGAAATGCAGGTTCTGAAGAACTTGGCCAGCCACTGAATAGAGATGCTATCATAACAGCCTCTCCGAGTGGCCGGCGGAAGTCCGCGCACAGTCGTACGTTCTTTGCGGACAGGCCTGCGGGTCTGGATGAGTGTCACCCGTTCCCAGGTGGTTCCAGACACACAGGGTACAGACAGCAAGGGAGTCGCCGGAGTCACCTGGCTCCATGTTCTCCCAACCACCCCCCGGCTGCTGCTGCTTCTCATCTGCAGCTTAAAATCCTTCCAGGCCCGATGCCGGCCCTGCCCGCGCCATGCGGGTGACGTCTTAACAAACAGGACCCTCCCTCTACCTCCCCTGGATTACTAAACTGCTTATCTGCCAAGAGCTTCAAGTTTCGTGATAGGTGATTAACGGGAAAAAGGAGACACAGTGTGTTGGAAAAACTCCACCGAGGTTTACCTGTCATCCGCAAGATACCAAAACCTCTCTGCACCCAGCATAGTTTTTTGATTCGGCGAATTAGAAATAATATTGCATGGCCCCTACGAGACCCATAGAGTCTGTACCCCTTGCCCCCAAACCTTGAGAGAACAGATGCCCAGGGTTTGCAGCTCTGGGCCAGATTTCTAGTACACACAGCTGTTAAAGGGCGGAAAACGCAAAAGCAGCCATGCGGAGGCATCGGGAATAAGGCAGGAGAGCATGGAAGTCTGTGACTTATTTATTTATTTATTTATTTATTTATTTATTAAAAAGTTTTTTACATTTATTTGTATTTAGTTTTTGAGAGAGAAAGCAAGTGAGGGAGGGCAGAGAGAGAGGGAGACAGAATGCCAAGCAGGCTCCGTGTTGTCAGTGCAGAACCAGATACAGGGCTCAAACACGGACCTGTGAGATCATCACCTGAGCCGAAGTCAAGAGTCGGGTGCTTAACCGACTGAGCCCCCCAGGCGCCCCTGAAGTCTGTGACCTTTGCTCTGTGATTATGAGGAACAGTATTTAGGACATGGTTGTGGACATGATGGAAGGTCCGTCTACAGCACCAAGGATCCTAGAATAAATTCACTAAAGAATTTCAGATGTTTTCATGCTGTCTGTGTTTGTGGCTTAGGACAAGTGTAGGTGACGGGGGCAGCTTTACACACAGGGTTAAAACCTCTACCTTCATAAGCCCTTCTGGTGGGCACAGAGTGGTGCGTCTTGGTTATTTGCCAGGCTCCAGGCTCCGGTGATTGTTACTGAAATTTGAATCACAGGGTCAGCGGTGGTGTTCGGGAGGGTCGCCATATTCCCAGTTGGCTCAGTTTCTTAACGATCTGTGATAAGCTGACATATGCTGCACTTAGTATCCTGCAGCAGAGAAGCAAGTAGGGAATGTCCGGGGCCTCGTGGCTTTTCGGTCACCCCGGTTTTCAGCCTCTCTCTGCTACCAGAGATCCCGGCCAACACAACGGCTTCATTTTGCCACAGGTGAATTGTTTCAGTTCATCGTGGCCTTGACGTGACCCCCGGAGGATCCTCGATTGCTTTTAATTCACAAAGTGGGATGATAACGACAATCATCTTCTTTTTAATCATCAATATTGACAAGTCTCTTATTTTTAGATAGAATGAATGTGTCTTGGGAGCCTAACGCACATGCTGAAAATGATTTATGAATGCGTACAGTTCCGTTAACGTGCCGAGAGAGCTTTATTGAATACTTCTAAGAAAGTAAGCCTGGCTTTGCGAAGTGGAAATCGAAGGGCAGGAATGGAAGTGGGGACCCTGGGTTCTCCACCGAGAAAGTAGGAGTGGAACAGTACACTTGGTTTCTAGAAGGGAATGTTGAGACTCTTCTCGGTCGGCGTTGCTGACAAGATCAGCTTTGCCTCGGTCCCGAAATTCCCCTCAGATACTGGTGCTGCTTCTACCTAAGGACCGGTTGTCCTCAGGCCCTGTCCCCAGGACATCGCTGTGGAGGTCGAGAGCTGAACGTCCATCTGCCCGGGCCTGGCACCGTCTCCTCCGATCGGCGGGGCCCCCCCTCTGGTTCTGCCTGAGCCCTGGGATGGCACCCCGCCCTTCAGCCCATTCATAATCTGGAAGACTTGGTTATTGCAGTGGAGTGTAGGCTCTCCCTGGGGGGTAGTCAGGGGCCTGTCCATAGGGGCTGCCTTCTGTCTGTCTCACCTGGGCACCCGGGGACAAGCTTCTGCCCTACTCTGTTCCTTCCTTGGCTTACCAGGCTGGCAGTGCGAGGACCGGGCCATGCAGGGATTTTCCCCAGTGGGTTTGGGGGACCACCTCCACGCACGCACCCGGGAGCGTACTAAAATCCGGATGCCTGAGCCCTGTCGCAGACCTGTTGAATCAGAATCAGAATCTGTGTTTTTAACACTCTCCAAGTAATTCTTCTCTCAGCCACAGCGAGATTCCAGACCCACTGGTTGTCACGGCTGGCTGATCACTAATGGCCCTTCCTGCTGCAGAATCTGTAGACTGTGGCGCCCCTCCCGTGCTGGCCTCTCTCCTCAGCTCCACCCAGGCCTCCCTCCTCTCTCCTCGCCACCCTTTCTACTTCCCCTCTGCCCTCTACAGTGTGTTTTCCAGCGGATCCCCAGGCTCACGACTCCCTTCTGTTCAGAGCTCTGCGGTACTTGTTGTCCCCCCCCGAGGGTGGTGGCCGATGACTTTGGGAAGGTCCCGGGCCCTGCCTGAGCTGGCCCTGGGTCTGACCACCTCTCCTGCCTCCTGCCCCTGGCTTCTGCCCTGCTAGCCACACTGTGGCCGTTCCTGAAGCCACACAACTACCAGGTGCTCACTCTGCAAGAGCCCCCGGGAGCTGGGGACCGATGAGGCGGGGCGCTCGGAAGGTGGGATGCATAGGGATGTGCTGAAGCTCACGGGGGTAAATCTCCAAGGCCTTCCACCAGAGTACAAGCTGTTTTAGGAGCAGCCCTTTAACTGGGCACCGTATTTTAGGGTGACTCGTCACAAAACAGGGTTATCAAAGTGGGTCTAGAAATCTCTTTCCGAAGAAATTTCTAGAAAGAGGCTAGATTTTTTTTTCCTCCTCCCCCACCTTGGGCTGGACAGTTCCTTTCGCGGCCATTAGTCCCAGTGATCCTGCCATCTGTCTTCCTATTCCTTCCACGAAGCCTCCCAGGACACCGGCCACATCCAGGCACTGTTCTAGGCCCTGTGATGATCCGGAGAAATGGCAGCTCTAGAGGACCAGCGTTGGCTTGGTTTCCTCTCTGACGCCTGCTCTGGCTCTCCCACAGCCGGAACCGTGACGCCTGGATATGACTCCTCTGGCCTTTTATCTTCTCCCAGCAGGGAAGAGGAGCTGTGGCCTGTGTGTCAGGAGTAACTCTCCTGGGGTCTGGGGTAAGCGCAGCAAACCGGACGCAGTAATATCGATCGCATGGTGAGGAGGAGTGAGAGACGGACCATCTTGGAATGTTTGCCTCCGAGGCAAGCGAGTGCATAACTGGGTGGAGATCCGGAAGATACACGGAGCCTTGGCGATGGGTTATGTGTTCGGTACAGGGAGCTAGTTTGGGTCCTCTCGAAGCCAGCCTGCCCAGCAGTGTAACAACACGGAAAAGGCCGTGAAAACTTCAGACCCTTCTGCGCCCCAGCCATTGTAGATGCGTCTCGAATCTTCTAGGCTGGGGAATTTCACGCTTAGCTTTGGCATTCTTGCAGATTCCTGCTCTGTATACGTTGACCAAGCTTCTACTGAGAGTCTGTCAGGCAGGAAGATGATGGTAGATGAGGTGTCCTTGTTCCTGCAGTCGACTCCGAGACCCTGAAAAGATGGGTTTGGACGGAGGAGGCCGGGGGCATCTGATGTCAGCCTTGAGAGATGAATAGCGACTCCCGTCAAGCAGTGGTGAGGCAGAAGGGCATTCCAGGAGGGGAAGTAGAAGCAGATGTCGAGGAGGCTGGACCCCTGGGGAGGGGTGAACGAGGGGTGGCGGAGGGCTGTAGTGTCTGGCTGCAGAAGCAGGTGCATCAGTCTTGGCCTGATGGACGTGGGTCTTCCGTGCCAGGATAAGGAGTGTTTCGTGTCTTATAAGTGATGGGGAGCCACGGGAGGTGTTTGAGTGAGTGTGTGGGTTTTAAAAAGCCAGCTGGGGGTCCTGTTTCATGCTCCCTCCGTAACTTCTCCATTATAGTGGAGACACGTGGAATGTTCAGGAAGACGGGCTGTGTGGACATAAGCATGATTGTCTGGGCTGGGACCTTCAGGCCATTTTTCCAACTGCACCGTGTCCACTTGTCTGTATTTACTGAGTGGTTCTCCAGGCCCTGCTGCCCAGACCCCAGCTTCGCCGACCCTGCTGGGGCTTGGAGGCAAGGTGATGGAGCTGCTGGCTCAGGCGCTCGCTGCCCAGCCGCGATGGACTCTGGCCAACAGGAAAGGGAGCGGGCAGTGTCCCAGCCTGATTCACCGAGCCGTGGGTCTCCCTGCGCCTCTGCAAACGCATTCAGGCTGCTCCTGGCCTAAAAACAATGCTCCCAGACCTACATCCACAGCTGAGAGAGTCCAGGACAGACATCCGCCCGCCGGCTTCCCTGAACTCCCCCCAGCAACGGGCTTAATGGGTGGGGAAGGGAGGCTGTGTCGGGAACTGAAGCGTGTGCTCCTGGGTGCTATGCCCATTTGCTTTGAAATCATCACACTGGGCAGGGCAGTGACTTGCGCAGACCTGGTGGGGCAGATGGGACACGAGGAAGAAGGTTCCAGGGGTCACTAGGCTTATCTGACTTCTGTCTTCACCTCCACCTTCTTATTGCTAAGGGGAGGAGAGAGAGAGGGAGAAAGAGAGAGAGTGAAAGCGTGTTCCTCAGGCCAGTGGGTAAATTTTTAGCAGTTTCTGGGGAGTTTGGCCTTGGCGAAGAGCCTTCCTTGGGACAGGCTGAGTGCCAAATCATGCCAAGGGCAAAGCATCCCGGGCAGTGTGGAGAGCTGCTGTGTGCTAGAGAGTTCACTGCCCCAGAACGTGGGCCCGGGAAGGAATGCAGCGCCACCCTCCCATTGGCCCTATTTATAGGTCAGCACACCGAGGCCCAGAGACATGAGGCTACTGGCCCAAGGTTGCACAGTGGGCTTGCAGCCCAGCGGGGCATCAGATCATTCCGGAGTCAGCCATGATCTCCGAGGCTGGCCAGTGCCCAGTGTTGGCAGGCATCCACGTGGCAATGGACAGTTTGTACTCAGGCTGCCTTGCCGCCAACCGGGCACGGAGGACGTGGCTTTCTCCTTGTTCCTGTGCCTTTTCATCTCGGAAGCGAGGGCGAGAGCCAGGGGCCTGGGCAGTCAGAGTCGGCGGGGGCTGGGCATGACACCTATATCTCTGGCCCTTTCTTCACTTCTTTGGTTTCTGAAGCTTGCCTGGATGTTTAATGCAGGAAGAGAACAATATTAGGGCAAATCAGGGGCGCCTGGGTGGCTCAGTCGGTTAAGCATCTGACTCTGTTTTGGCTCAGGTCATGATCTCATGGTTCATGGGTTCGAGCCCTGTGTTGGGCCATGCTCCTGACAGTGCAGAGCCTGCTTGGGGTTCTCTTTGTCTCTCCCTCTCTCCCTGCCTCTCCCCTGCTCGTGCTCACTCACTCTCTCAAAATAAATAAATAAACTTCAAAAAATAGTGGGGCACCTGGGTGGCTCAGTTGGTTGAGTGTCTAGCTTCCGCTTGGGTCATGATCTTGAACTTCATGAGTTTGAGCCCCACGTTGGGGGTCTGTGCTGACAGCTCAGAGCCTGGAGCCTGCTTCAGATTCTGTGTCCCCCTCTCTCTGTCCTTCCCCCACTCACACTGTCTCTTTCTGTCTCTCAAGGAATTAATGTTAAAAATATTTTTTTTTTAATTAGAAAAAATATATTGGAGGGAGGCGCCTGGGTGACTCAGTTCGTTGAGCGTCTGACTTAAGGTCATGTCATGATCTCGCAGTTCGTGGGTTTGAGCCCCACATTGCACTCTGTGCTGACAGCCCAGAGCCTGGAGCCTGCTTCAGATTCTGTCTCTCTCTCTCTGCCTCTCCCCTATTTGTGCGCGCTCTCTCTCTCTCTCTCAAAAAAAAGGTTAGAGCCAATTAGAACAGTTCTCAGGATCTGGTCATGGAAAGAAAAGAGACTGAGGTCCCTGGAGCTCTAAGCATCACAAAAAAACCCATCACATATCCCAGGGAAGCCAGTCACACTGGCTCTCAAAGCTCCTCGATGTACCTGGGTGTGGCACAGAGTGCCCTGTGGTGTCCCCATCTGTGTCTCTGTCCCCTCATGGCCGTGTGTTCCTGCATCCCCAGCACTCGGGACAGAGCTGTCACAGCACCAGGAGCTGCAGACCTCTCAGTGGCTGGGCGAGGGGTGCAGTGTGGGCAGGGACTTGTTCAACGCCAGCCCAGCCGAGCCCCGGGAGCTCCCCGGCTGCCTCTTGCCTCATCCAGTAGGTTCTCCCAGATGCCAGGCAAACTGACGGCAGCCCTGCTGGCTGACTCCGAAACAGTAAAACCTTCAAGGCTCTATTAGGTAGAATTATACGTGCAGTTCCCGTTCATAAAATGCATCTGTCACAGCCCTGCCGAACATGGAGGGCTCGTTCGCAGACTTGCCCAGGTTATCACCCCCACACTCAGGAAACACACACATTAGGTGAATAATCTTGGGAGGTCTCCGCGCTACTGCAGCTTGGGAAAGAAGGAACCTGCCTGCTGGCGCGTTTCATACATGTCACTGCCTTATTTACTCTTGATGAGAGAGGGGACCGGAGCTATAGCAGGTGCCAAGCGTATGGGAACCATGCAGGCAGGCAGGGGCTGACGGTGACGAAGACGTGTTGAGTGTCTGACCTCAGTCCCTCTGGTTTTTCTGGTCAAGGACCTTGCACCTCCCAGATAAGAATGACAGTTCTCTGTCATTACAGAGACTGTGATTATGGTCACGGCTGCTGCCAGGAGCGCGCACGTTGTATCTGAGGCTGTTCTCGGGGTCTGACGCACCGTGTGATCTTGGACGACCTGCGTTGGTCTTTCCAAGGCCGCGTTTCTCCCCCTGCTTGGGATTCTCCCTGTCTTTCTCTCTCTCTGCCCCACCCCTCCTGGCGTGCATGCTTTCTCTCTCAAAATAAATAAAAATGTATTTTTTTTAAATAAAAGAAATGGCCATGATGATAACAGTGAGTGATCGTCAGAGCTTTCCTATACTCGGTGCTTCCTCTGGGTGGAGACCCTGGGCTTTAAATAAGTACGTTTCGGGGACTGTTTCATTTAATCTAAGCCACGGCTCCATAAAGTAGTTGCTTTTATTGTTCCCATTTTACAGACGAGGAAACCACGTTCTCGAGAGTATTTCTTGCCGCCCATAAAATACTTGCGAACAACGGCTTCAAACACGAGTCATCTTTAAGTTGCGCATGAGTCCAGGGGCTGCCTGGACTCTCAGGTCGGTGGTTCTTACTGGAGGCCTCACATGAGATTGCATTCAGACCATGGCTGGGGCTGGAATCCTCTCGAAGGCTTCCGCACTCACACGTCTGGCACCCAGGCTGGGAAGGCGCACGCGGCCTGGGGGACCTGCGGAGGCCCCTCGGATCTCTGTGCAGTTTCTCTGCGTGGTCTCTCCGGCACGGCTGGCCCGGCGAGCCGGGGTTTCTACGTCGTGGTGCAGACTTCCCTCTGTGTGTTCCGGGCTGGGCGTCTGTCTGTACCTCCTGGTGCGGCCCGGCCTCAGAAACCACACAGTGTCACTTCTGGCGTCCATCCGGCTCCTTAGAAGCAAGTTCCTGAGGCTCCCACGTTGGAAGTATTTGGACCCTGTCTTTTGATTGGGGGTGGGGGGGGGCGCTGGGGTATTCGCAGCTCTCGCTAAGCCAGCGCGGAGCGCTTTGTCGGCTTGCACAGGGTAGGCGATGGGCAGTAGAGGGTGACCCCGGAGGTCAGAGCGCATCCTGTCGCCCTTGGACATTTATAAACACTGACCACCTCATCCCGTAGGAAGCCCTCCCTCCTCTCCCCTCCGCCTGCCGGGCACCCCCCCCCCCAAAGAAGCAGGCGAAGCTGTGTAGAACCCAGGCGTCCGCTCCTGTGGTTCACAGAGGTGCGGGTACAGACCCTGCTGTAGGCCCCCTCTCCTCGCCTCCCCTCTGCGTCGGACTCTTGATTTCGGCTCAGGTCAGGATCTCGCATTTCCTGAGATCAAGCCCCGAGTCTGGCTCTCCGCTGACTATGGGGAGCCTGCTTGGGATTCTCCTGGTCTTTCTCTCTCTCTGCCCCTCCCCTACTGGCGTGCATGCTTTCTCTCTCAAAATAAATAAATACGTATTTTTTTTTAATAAAAGAAACGGAAGTGTCTTCATGGGCACTGGGTGCTGTGCCTGCTCGCACCTTCTCTCCCTGCCTCTTCTCCCACCCCTGACTCCCTGCCCTCTCTCTTCCTCCTTCTCCGTCGACCTCCCCCTCCTTGCCGTTCTTCCCCCAGCTGGGCCTGCACTGCTTCATTCTTCATTCTGGTCCCCACGTTGCAGGCCACTCTCCTCTCCTGGATGGTGAACTCCAGGCCCTTGTCTGTGTCCCTTGGGCTGTGCCCACACTGGGCAGGGCGTCCCCGCTGCCTCTGGGCCTCTGCTCTCCCGGCCTTCCCTGGGGGTGGACCCTCCTTACGAGAAGGAACTTGAACAGGGGCTTCCCCACCCTGAGCCTGTGAGCGGTCACCCCTGTCTGGCTTCTGGCCTGTCTCTGAAACTCCTCACTTCATTTTTCCCTGAAAGCTTTGAGAGGGGAGCCTTCCCCCCGCCCAGGCTGCTGCTGGGTGCAGGGTGGGGGGGCAAGAATCAGACACCCCTGGCCAGCTTGTAATCACCATCTGATCCATCTAGAAGCTTCATTGAGCACCTGCTCTGTGCCAACAGGACCTGCTGGGTCTCTGTCCTCCTTGGAGCTTAGAGAGGCACAGAGACAGAAAGATCAACACGTGAATTTTATAAGCAATAGGAGACTTTTAATAAGGAATCAGCATTTCATGGAACCCAGAACGAGCAGCAGTCTGGCTTCGCAAAGGAGACACGGTCACAGGAACGTCCACTGCGTCCAGGACGCCTTCTTTCCGGTCCGTCTGGAGCGCCGAGTCTCACCACCTGGTGGTGCCCACCCCCACCCCCAGCCTTGCCCCGACCGTCTCTTCCTGCTCCTCTGAGCACACGGCCGAGTAACGCTCACTCCAAAGCGGCAGCCTCAGCCCTGCAACTGCATGACCTCCCAACTCACTCCTGCTGGGGGCCAGATTCCCAGGAGGGGAACTGAGAAGCCTGGATGGAGGAGGGGGTGTGTCCTCTCGCCTAAACAGCTGTGGTTGAGCGGATGCGGTCCTGTGGTCCTGTGGTCCGGTGAGCTGTCTGTCCGCAGAGGCAGTTTGGAAGGGCGTGCCGGAGTGGGGAGAAAGACGGGGCGCCTTCACTACACCGTGCCTCAACACCCTTTTCACGTTAGGGTCCATCTTGGCCAGGCTTTTGAGGTACAGAGGTGAGGACATTTGTTCAATCAAAGAATTGCATGAGATTGCCAAGCTTTAATTTGCCCTGTGTTCCCACCATGATACAATAATACATAATAAGAAAACTAGGGTGGTGCTTGGCTGGCTCAGTCAGCAGAGCGTGTGACTCTTAATCTCGAAGTTGTGAGTTCGAGCCCCATGTTGGGTGTGGAGAGTACTTAAAAATAAAATCTCAAAAAAAAATAGGAAGATCCTAATACTAAAATTTTCAAAATTGGTTATTTTTAATCAGTTCATTTAATTAAGTTTAATTAACCCATCAACGTGCATTGCCCTTGGCTTTTTCATTTTGCCAAATATGACGAAGACTTTGGTCATAGACCTGATGGGATCCCGGGACCCGTGGGCATTAAGGAGTCTGCAGGGATGACTTGGCGGTACCAACGGCCCACTTTGAGCAGAGGGATGGGCTGACATGTGCCAGCCCTGGGCTCCGAGCCTGACGGGCACAGTTCAGTCTTAAGCCTGCGTAGGACACTGCCCCTGCTTTTGTACCTTTATAAGATGGAAATGAGGCGGCTCAGAGAGGTCACCTGTCTCATCCAGGGTGCACAGCCTGTGAGAGCAGGAGTGAGGTTTGATTCCAGGTTGTTGACCGCTCAAAAAAAGGTCCTTTTAGCTGAGGGAGATGGGTGGGGTCCCCGCATCGAGAGCAAAGGCAAGCTGTGATGTGGGGGTGCTCATGGGAGAAGGAGCCAGGTGTTCAGAGACCATAAGGTGGAGGAGGGCTCAGGAAATTTCCCTGAAGAGGTGTTGGCTTAGGCAGGCCTGGAACAGGACGGACGTATCCAGCCCGGGGACAGCCACAGAGGCATGGACACAGGTCTGAGGGAGCACAGAGAGCCCAGAACGGACTTCCCTGCTGGGCCGAGCAGGGTTGGGTGACGAGGAAGCTGCATGATCCAGGCTGGGATTTGGAAGGACAGCCTTATTACAACATGGAGATTGAACCAACATTTACAAATCAGAAATCTGTGCTGGCAAACACTTTTGAAAGAGCAAATGTTTGGCATATGCAGATACACTCAAATTGACTGATTCCCGAAAATGCATTCCCATTTGGAAGGGACTCCAGGGTCCCACCTCCTCTGTGCCGTCTGTGGAGCTTGAGTGGAGCCCTGTCTATTACCCACCCCCCAGCCTCCAAAGATTCGGGCACGAGGGGGAGTGGGGAGGGCAGGGGTGACCGCGGGAGTGGACTTTGCATTGATTCCTTTCTCCGAGAAAACACTGGCTTTTAGAGTTGACTTCCACCCTCTTCCGCAAGTGTTCCCTAACTCCCATGATCAGTTTTCCTGTCACGGGCACGGTCAAGTTTAGCAACTCTGGATAAGTGGGGCAGGGCTTAGCGGCAAAATGACAGACGAGGCTGCCTTGGGAGTGAGCCCAGGGTCACACAGGTAGGGCAGGAAAGTGGACCAGGGTCTCTCTGCTGCCAAGTCTTAACTCCAGAGGACTTCATCCCTGTTCATTATGAGGGACGTGTGCAGGTGGGAGGGGCTTTCCAAGCTCATCTCTCTGTTGTCATTGTCCTTGCCGAGTGCTTCTTCCGATAGACTGTGCAACAGAGCCACAAGCTGGGTGGCTTGAAACAGCAGAAATGTACTCTCCTGCTGATCTGGAGGCCAGAAGTCTAAAGTCAAGGTGCTGGCCCCTTCTGAAGGTTCTAGAAGGAAACTGTTTCATGCCTCTTCCTGATTTTTGGATGCTGCCAGCAATCTCTTGGTGCTCCTGGGCTCATGGCTGCACCTCTGTAATCTACACCCCCCATCTTCTCATGGGAAGATGTCTCCCTGTGTGTCTGTGTGCCTGCCTCTTACAAACCTCCCTTTCCTTTCTCTTGCAAAGACCCTACCCATTGTATTTAGAGCCCGCCCTAATCCTGTACGACCTTATCATAATTTGATTACATCTGCAAAAGTCCTATCTTTGTATACGGTCACAGGTCCCAGTGGTTAGGACTTGGACATATCTCTTGAGGAGACATAATTCAACCCATCACATGGAGAGACTGCCCAGGGTCGGGTCCCCAGTGGACCACGCCCTCAACCAGAAGGTTCCGTGAGCATCGGTGCTGCGAGCTCATGGGGGCGGGTTTTGCTGCTTTGGGATCTGTTTGGGATGCTGCCAGAGTAGGGGCGAGTAGGGGGTGGCTTGGGCACATTGTGTGTTTTGGGAGCACGGCCACCCCCGGCTAGATAACAACACCCTTCCTCAGGGCTTCTGACAGCACCTGGCACGTTGTTCCTTCAGTATCATTCTGACCTCAGGGCGGCCAAGGGACAGCCGAGTCTGGGAAGGTGGTGCAGAGCTGAGATGTTTGGGCCAGTCTGGTTCCTTCCCCCCCCCACCGACTGCAGACCTCTCTAGGGCAGGGACGTCCGGCCATCTCTGTTTTCACTCCAGCACAGTTTCGGACGCGTGGGAGCTGCCACATGTTTTCAGATTCAGTCACCATGTGGCCGGTACTTGGAGACTCTGAGATTCCCCTGGGCAAGTCGCTATGCACATTGCAGGGCTGCTGTGGGATTTGATGAGATTGCGTATATTAATTAAAACCATGCCCTTGAGAGATGCCAGCTCTGGTTATGATCTGGAAGATATTGAAGGAAGAAGCCTTGGGGCGTGATGGAAGACTAGAGCAAAGTCAAAGATGGCATCTGGCTGGTTGGCTGCAGAGATGGGCGGCAGTGTGGCCCCGGCGGGAATGGCTCGCAGGAGAGGGCGCTGGGTTTGGACCAGGAAGGTGGTCACCTGTGAAAACTTGTTGCTGTTGCAAGTGAATGCACGGTCTGTCAGGTGGCCTGGGTGGTGGAAAAACGTTCTCCCCGCAGGAGCCCAGACAGAGGGAAACAGGCACCCTCTCGAGAGTTTTGTTAGGGAGTTTTCTGCCAAGGGCTGGAGGAGACGGGTCCGGGGGGCAGCGGAAGGGGCGGGACGCGGTGCAGGAGCTTGGGCACGGAAGCCACCCTTGCAAGTTTAGGTTTGGAGGACAGGGATTCAGGGCCTCCGCAGACGGGAGTCTGGAGCACCCTGGCTGGGCATGGGAGTCAGCAGATCTGAAAATACCAACTGTCTGGTCCTTTAAGGAAAGTTTTGTTGCCAAGAAGAATCCGGAGTAGTTCAGGGCGCACGAACTCCTTACAGCTTTGAGGATGCAGATCTGCCCTCACCCGGTGTGGGGCCCTGATTTCCCAAGCTGCGTGAATGCCCCTTGAGGGCCGGGGCTGCTTCTGAAAGACCACAGGACGCACTCAGCTGCCAGCACAGGTGCATAGCACGTGTGCAGTTACGAAGATAAGACCCTCCTGTTGCCTGAGGCGTCATGCTCGAGCGCAGGAATTCGGGGAGCATTTGAAAAATGCTGATGCCTGGGCCCCTCTCGCTTTGCATTATGGTTCAGCTGGTATGAGATGGCGGCCTGGGCACCGGTACTTTAAAAATCTCCCCATTGATGCCTGCTCAGGGCTGGCCCACCGGCTGCACCACTGGGCCCATGTTCCGCCTTGCTGGGCCTGGCGTATCATTCAAAAATGGTGCAAGGCACAGCCTTATGGACGTGGTGCATGTGGTGGGTCTAACACCGAGCCTTGTACACAGACGGCCTCGGTCCTCTTGCTCCAAAGCGGGAAGCTGATATTACCGTATGTCGAGGGTGTTTGAGGGAAATGGGCCGCTTGTTGTTGACCCCAGTGCCATTTTGTCATTGTCTCCTGTGCTTGGGGACAAGGCAGCCCAGTTCATCTGAACAAGGGGTTGGGGACCCCTAAATAAATGAGGCATCTAAGACAAAGGCGTGCCCTGTTTGGAGCCCAGCTTGTTTCCCCCTCCCCTCCCGTTACCCCCCCCTTAACCCGGGGTGGCAGGAGAGCAGGGGAGGGAGAGCGGTGTTCCAGCCCCGTCAGGGGCGGGCGCGAGGCAGACGGCGACCCAGCGTGCAGGCCACGGGTGGCAGTCGTGATCATGGAAACGTTTTTTATTTTCCCTCGGTGTAAACCTTTCCCAGTCGACCGCGAGAGGAGATTTGGAATGAAGCCAGTGACCTTCTGCAGGTGCTGAGCTGTGGGTCTATAGATTATTCGGTTTTTGCATTAAAAAAAAAATCCCTAAGGCCATGCGGGAAAGAACAAAGCATCTCACGATTGACCTGCTTCTCTCTGCACGATGCTGAGCTTCAGGACCTCTTCGGAGAGGAGCTGCCGGCCCCTCAGTGAGCCTCAGACGGTGTTGGCGTGAGGTGTGCCGGGGGTTCAGGTGTAGTCGGGGCAGAGGACAGCTGGAGGGCTCAGGAGCCGAGGCGTCCTCGTCCGGGTGCCGTGGGTGCCGTGTGGCATCCCCTGCAGGTGGGCTGGTCGACCAGGTGCAACTGTGTCGAGCTGAGACCTAGATCAGGCACGCTGTCCCCTGTCCCCGCTCTGGGAGTCGGGTCGGACGGCAGCATCTCTACAGACTCCTGGCCAACGCTGGCAGCCAGGTAAGTGCGGGGAGCGCACAACCAGCCCTGAAAGCAGGCGAGGGTCAGCGGAGGCTTCCTGGAGGAGGGGACCTCTCAGCGGTGTCTCCAGGAGGAGTGGCACTCAGCCCCTTGCAGGAGGGCAGTGCAGGGGCGGGACCAAGGACTCCGTGTCTTCCCCTGGAAGAGATGCACAGAGGCGGGATGCCAAGCCTGGGGCGAGAAAGACAGATTTGCGTGCGGGTGTGCTTTGGTGGGACGCGTGCTGGGACCCCAGTCACGCTGAGTGTCCATAGAGCTTGGTTCCTGCAAAGTGTGCCTGCATTTGGTGCGTGTGCACGTACGCATGTCAAGATTGCGTGTGTGCATGTACACGCGTGTAGGGTGGAGGGCTGTTGGAGGATGAAGCAAGCCAAAATCCAGGCCGTGGGATGGTCAGCTCGGCTAGTTCGTGTGCTTTACAGAGTGAATCCCACTCCCAGGACATAATAGTCCCAGGTCCCAGGGCTCAGTTACCCGCCCCCACGTCACGGTTCCCTAAACCTCTCGTTTTTACAAAGTGGGAATTATCATCTGCGTTTACCAATGATTTAGAATCCTTACGAGGTCCCATCCGGGGCTCGTCGAGCCTTTGATCCCACCTCCCTGACACCACCCTGTGCCCCAGACCTTTGGAACTTCCTTCAGATCTTTTTTGCCTTTCGTTTGAGCGCTTGCACCTGCCGTTTGCTCCTCTGGACCCCTTTTCCCTGCTCCTGCTCCTCATCGCATCTTAACTCAGCCTCCCCTTCTCCCTCCCCTTCTCCGGGCCCTCGGCCCCGACCACCCCGGGCTGTCTCTCTGGGCAGCTCTCCTGCAGAGCTCTTGCTTCTGGGAGCAGCCACGCAAAGTGGCCTTTTCCTTGCTAAGTTCCTTGCAGGCATGTCATGCCGACCTGTCACCCCGACAGGTGCTTAATAAAGTCTCTGGTAAGTAAATTAATGGATTGTTGAGAAGACCAAAGCACAGTGGGGTTAAGAAATGTTGGGGTGCCTGGGTGGCTCAGTTGGTTAAGGATCCAACTTCAGCTCAGGTCATGATCTCACGGTTCACGGGTTCGAGCCCCGTGTCGGGCTCTGTGCTGACCGCTCAGAGCCTGGAGCTTGTCTTCAGATTCTGTGTCTCCTTCTCTCTCTGACCCTCCCTTGCTCATGCTGTCTCTCTGTCTCTCAAAAATAAATAAAACATTAAAAAAAAAAAAATGTTCCCAAGGTCACATGGCCCGCAAATGGCAGCGTTGGTATAGAACTGTCTTTTCTGCGGCTCCACACCTGTGGGGTTTGGGGGGCACACACAGCCAACCTGAAGAGTTCTGCGGCAGGCAGTGGGAGAAACGGGGCTCAGAGACTCGCCTCGCAGAGGGAGGGCACTTGATGAGCCAGGCACGGTGTCAGGGCCTTGTCTGGGCTTTGTGGGGAAACTAAGGCAGAAACCCAGAAACAGACATTGGGCTGACCCAGCTAACTGGGGAACCATGCATGCAGGCCTTACTCTGGGCCGGAGGTTCCTTCTAGCCCCACATCCTGGGATGAGGCACCTCCTACCATGTTTGGCTCAGAAGAAAGGTGGGACTTTGGGGAAGGGCCTGGGGTGGAGCAGAGTCAAGCCAAAAGCTGCACCGTGCCCTCTGGCCTCCATTCTGAGCCTCGGTTTTTCCTCTCTTCATGGAAACATAGAGCTTCTGCAAGCATTTGCTTTCCTCTGCAACGTCATGTAAGCCACAGAGAAGCCGTCTGAATCTGCTTGCAAGTAGTTTTTAAAAAGTGCCCAGTTGGGGCACCTGGGTGGCTCAGTTGGTTAAGCGTCCGACTTCAGCTCAGGTCATGATCTCCCAGCTCATGGGTTCAAGCCCCGCATCAGGCTCTATGCTGACAGCTCAGAGCCTGGAGCTTGCTTGGGATTCTGTGTCTCTCTCTTTTGCTCACTCGCTCTGCCCCTCTACCACTCATGCTCTGTCTCTCTCTCTCTCTCTCTCTCTCTCTCTTTTTTGTTTTTTTTTTTTAATGTTTTTTATTTATTTTTGAGAGACAGAGACAGCACGAGCAGGGGAGGGTCAGAGAGAGAGGGAAATACAGAATCTGAAGCAGGCTCCAGACTCTGAGCTAGCTGTCAGCACAGAGCCCAACGCAGGGCTCAAACCCACAAACTGTGAGATCATGACCTGAGCCGAAGCCGGACGCTTAACCAACTGAGCCACCCAGGCGCCCCTGCCCATTCTTATTTTTATTAAAGGGCTTCCATCGGTTATTTTTAATCTTGAAATACATGTTTTTCTCCATCGCCCTTTCGGGATGCTTCTCATGTTTTAAGAAAAAGTGATTAGCGTCTTACCGTTTTTCCTTTTCCTCTTGCCTCCGGCATTGTGCACCTTCTGCATTAGGGTTGACGCTACATCGGACTTGGTTATATTTACATCCTGTCCTGGACTCTCTACCATATGCTTTATCCAGAGCTTGACTCTAGGAATCAAAACTGCTAGGCAACATTGGTAAAATTACTGCTGTATCAGAAGTGTTTAATGGTACGTTAAACCATGTGTTGGGATTCCAGAGATCAGTTTCACAACCCCTGGATCGCTCAAGGCAGAATGTCCCGTAACTGAGTCAAATGAATTGTTTGCTTGCATTCCATCCTTTGCTTAAAATCATGCCATTTGTTAGTTTCATTGGTGTTTGGATTATGCAAGATTTTGTGTATTGTGTGTGTGTGTGTTTCCTGGAATTTCTAGTTGCCTTTGTTTTTTTCTTCTTGCTTTATCTATCTTTATCATATTCTCCCTTTTTTCATACCACCTGTTCTGTTGAGCTCCTCACTGGTAAGTGTGTGTGTTGGTTTTTATTTTTTGTCCTCTCAAGACCCTCTCTGTTCCTGTACTGAATTGTATACTTGCCTCTGTACACCTGCTCCGTAGAGATCGTCCTGGGCTCATCCTTCATTGCTTCCCTCGGTTCGAGCTTCCTAAGAAAAGCTACATGCATTGTAAACTGTCAGAAAATGTCTGTATTTTATACTCAAAGTGAACGTAGATTTCCAGGTTCAAAATAATTTTCTTTTGGAATTTTGAAGACTTCAGAGCTTTCCATGTTGCTGATGAGAAGTCTGATTCTAGGTCCTTTGTAGATTTTCTATTTTCTGTCTTTTTTTTCTGGCAGATTTTTGGAATTTTTCTTCATCCTTGGCATTCATACATTACATAAAGATACTCTTAGGGGGAGTCCCCATCCATTCTTCCAGATACTTAGTATAATCTGAAGATGAGACCTTGAACTCTGGGAGATCCTAATGTATTTGATTTTTTAAAAATCTCCATTTTTTCCCATTTTGCATTTCTGAACCCCGTATTTATTGGTTCTTCTAACTTCCAGAATGGACCTATTTACTTCTCCATTTTTCTCCTGTTTTCTCATTTCACTGCTGTTGTACTATTTATTCCAGATTTTCTGACTTCATTTTCCAGTCCATCTTTTTTGTTTACTTTTTTTAAAAGTTTGTTTAATTCGAGAGAGTGCACGTGTGTGCACAAATGGGAAAAGGGACAGAGAGAGAGGAGGGCAGAGGATCTGAAGCGGGCTCTGTGCTGACGTCAGAGAGCCCAGTGTGGGGCATGAACTCACAAACCGTGAGATCAGGACCTCCAGCCGAGGTCGGACGCTTAACTGACTGAGCCACCCAGGCGCCCCGTTTGTTTACTTTTAAAAAACATTTTTAATTTCTAAGAGCTTATTTCTTACTCTCTGATTCCTCCTTTTCCTAGAATCTCATTTTGTTTTATAGTTGTTAACATGCTGAGTAGTGAAATACTAGAGTTTTTGTTTGTTTGCTTTCATTCCTGAATTATTTCCCTCCTCCCTAAGGTCGGTTTTTGTGTTTATTTTGATCTTTCTCTCCATGTTGCTCATTTCCTCATGTGCCTGCTCATCCAGGGTTGAGATTAAGTCTAGTGGCCCCTGGGCCAGTAAGTAATCAGACTCAGAACAACTGAATCGTTGGCCAAGGTCACACAGTAGAAATGACACAGCTGGTGAACCCCAACCTTTGGATTTCTGACCTACCTTCTTCCTCCTGACATATGATACTTTCTTTTCAAACCTGGCTAACACCTCCCGCCAATCCACTGAGCACCCGGAGTGGAGCGTGGGGGCAGGCTTGGGTCTTTCATGCCTAAATACCCTTCCTGGGGCATCCATACATCTTGGAGGTTTCTGGGACTCTCCACGTCAGTTATTCTATTCTGCTGTGTCTGACTTGTGCTTCTCAGACTATGTAGCCTGATTTTAGGGTTTAGAGAAACAGACAGCAAATTTAGGGCATCCATCCCGGTGCTTTATACATAGTAGGCCCTCGGTATCTGTGCTCTGCCGAAAGACCTGATTGACTTTAGGTAGACTTTAGGCCCAGACCCATCTACTTTGCTGATTGTATGAAGACTGGAATTTTCTGCAAATAATACACCATGGGACAAGTGTGGCACTGGTGTGTCAGTAAGAGGACAAATGATTTGATCCCCAAAGTCCCAGAAACCCCAGTTCCAAAGGAAAAATGGAGGCTACGTTAAGCTTCCTAACTATGTTCCCCTTTCAAAATTCAGCAGTTCTCTTTTAAAAATTTTAAAGGGTAGAAAGAACTTATTAGAGCCAGCAAACGGGCTGTCAGAAACCACCCCAAATTGTCCTGGCTTTAGTGCAAGATTAGTTTCTCATGTGCAAATAGCCTCGGTGGTTGTCCCCGGTCTTTGGACAACTGTCCTCCGTGCAGTGATGCGGGGACCCAGGCTCCCTCACCTCTGGCTCCTCCGTGCTCCGGATTCTCTGACATCCTCGTGGTCCTCTGTTCTGGGCTGAACAAATGGCAAAGAGAGCAGCTTGGCTGCTGGCCCGCCCAAAGCACTCTGCTCACATTGCTTCATCAAGACCTCAGCCACGCAGCCGCCCTGAGGTGCAGGACAGATGGGGGAAGGTCGCCTGGGTGTGTACCAGGGAAAAGTGGGGTGTGAATTCAGTGGGACAGGTAGCCGGCTCTCCCCGAGAGGGCATGTTAAGTCATCCCAGTAGATCTGTCCCCGCCTCGACCAGCCAGCCAGCATTTGCTGTGCACTCATGGCGTGCCGACCACTGGGCCAAGTGCTGGGATACAGAAAGGAGTAAGACATGTGTCTCTTTCTCCAGAGTGTCGCAGGAGAGGCAGAGGGTGGTCAGAGAGTGTCACTGAGATGCAGTGTGCTCTGTGCAGCCCCCGGCGCCTGGCTCAAAGTCTCTGCAAAGAGGGGAGGAGTTCATTTCTGCCTGGCTTCCTGATACCTTTCTACTCTCACATACATTTCTCAACGTAGGTTTTTTTTTTTTTTTAATTTTTGAGAGAGAGAGGGAGAGTGTGCAAGTGAGTGGGGGAGGGGAAGAGAGAGGGAGACACAGAATCCGAAGCAGGGTCCCGGCTCCGAGCTGTCAGCACAGAGCCCAACGTGGGGCTTGAACTCACCAACCGCGAGATCATAACCTGAGCCGAAGTCGGAGACTTAACCGACTGAGCCACCCAGGAGCCCCTCCAGTTCAATTTAAAGATGGGGACAGTGAGGCTCACAAAGGGGGAGTGGCCTGCCTGCAGTCCCACAGCTGGCCAGTGAGCAGACCACGTGTGCTCTCCATGCCCCGCGCAGGTGCAGACCCCTTTTGGGTCTCTCGTGTCCATTTGGACCGGTTCCGGATTTCCCACCCACTTGTGTCGGCTGCCCCAGCGCGAGGTTTGCTGGAGTTCCTTGTGATTCTGGGGTCGTCAGGGGGCCTGCAGCCCCGTCCCGAGACGATTGGTTCTCTCCCGCCCAGGGTCCTTGGCCAAGGGCTCTCCGCAGCCCCCAGTAAAGACTTGGGCTTGTCCCTTGTGGGACAAGAGAACCTCCAATTTGGGATGCTCTGCGAGGAACCCAGGATACTCACTGGCTGCCTATGGAGGGACACCCAAGAGGGACCCCTGGGTCCTTGGGGGGGGGGGTTCCACCTGCAAACACCATTCCAGCAGGTGTAGGAGTCCAGACAGCTGCAAAACAGAAACCGTGGACTAAACATCTACCCTCATCTTCTGCTACTGCGAACTTTCTCCGTTGAACATTCTGACTTGGCAGGGAGGATGCAGTGGGATCCCTTACGGGTGTTGACAGCAGCCCTCCAGCTTCGGGAAGCTTCGGGAAGCCCTCCAATCACACAGGATCTGAGACTGAGGCGCTCACCGGGAGTTGGTCTCCATCCTTTGTTTTTCTCATTTGCTCAGCTAACGTGCGTGAAGTCTTCCCGTGAGCATAGAGCTGCACAGGGTCGGGGCGCGGAGGACGCAGAAGTGGTTAAGACCTAGATTCTGCTCTCAGCAGGGTCTTAGTCCCTGCGTGCAGCAGGCGGTTGTGCTTCTCGGTTGGGCCTGCGGGGGCGGGGGGCAGCGCAAGGCCCCGGTGGGTGGGAGCCCCGGGCAGTACGGGATTTGCCACCAGGGGGCCCGGGTTGCTTGTCTGATCCAGGGCGGGGTGGGGGGGGAGTAGACGAGTCAAAGGGGACAGGTGGTAGGTGCCGAGGACACAGTAAGCGCTTAATCCATGCGGGCGGTTACCACTTATGACACGGTGGTGAAGATCCTGGTGAGTAGTTTGCTGCATTTCCGAGCACGGTCGGCATAATCAATGGTAGCAAAAGGGAGGGAAGCAGCGTGCCCGTAGGCGGGGTCAGCCCACCTGGCCCCCACCCCCATTTTATGGACAGGCAGATGGGCTCATGGAAGGAAAGTACGGCCTGTTTAGGTGCGGTGAGACATGAAGGGCATGTGCTTTGCAAGTGCTTTGAGTCCTTCCTTCGTTCCTTCTTTCCTTCCTTCCTTCCTTCCTTCTTCCTTGCTCCTTCCTTCCTACCTTCCTTCCTTCCTTCCTCCCTCCTTCCTACCTTCTTTCCTTCCTTCTTTCTTTCCTCCCTCTCCCTCCCTCCCTTCTTCTTTCCTCTTTCCTTCCTTCCTTCTTTCCTTCCTTCCTTCCTCCTTCTCTCCTTCCTTCCTACTTACCTTCCTTCCTTCTTTTCTTTCTTTCTTTCTTTTTCTTTCTTCCTTCCTTTCCTTCCTTCCTTCATTCCTATCTTCCTACCTTCCTTCCTTCCTTCCTTCCTTCCTTCCTTCCTTCCTTCCTTCTTTTCTTTCTTCCCTTCCTTTCCTTCCTTTCCTTCCTTTCCTTTCTCCTTTCCTTCCTCCTTTCCTTCTTTCCTTCCCTCCTTCCTTCCTGCCTTCTTTTCTTTCTTCCTTTCTTCCTTCCCTTCCTTTCCTTCCTTTCCTTCCTTCCTTCCTTCCTTGTTCCTTCTTTCTGTCCTTCTTTCTCTTTCTTCTTTTTCTTTCTTTCAGCCTTCTTTACCTGTCTTTGAAGAGTGTATTTTTCATTCTCTTTATTTCAGTGATTACTTATCAATTCTTTATTTTCTAACATAATGTTGGACACGGTAGGAGACAATCCAAGAAATAGCTCCAGAAGGCTTGTGCTTAGCAGCCAAATGAGCAAGTGCTGTTGTCGTCTGGCCGGGCTGGGAACTTTCACACTGTGGGTGCCGACAAGAGCCTGCTCGTGGGAGGTGGAGACGCATGCACCAGAAAGGTGGGCAGTCATGCAGCAAGATGGCTACACAAAGGGCGGAGGGTTCCTTGAGGGGCCAGACGGGAAGAGCAGGGCCGACTGGTTCTGCTCATGCACTGAGACCTCCTTCTGCAAGCATTTTCTGAGCATCTTCTGGGCATCAGGCCCCATGTAGATGGTAGCGGAGATGTTCAAAGAGCCAGTGTGCTTGGATCGAGTCCGAAAAAGGACATTATGCGAAGGTACAATGTATGAGTTAATCCAGTAGATGTGGGCCCATGGCAACCCAACAGTTGGCCAAGCCTCTGGCTCCGGGCCGTGCCATCGGGAACAGATCACTTGCCCCCAGTGAGCCACAACTTTCTCTTCTGGAAAATGGGCACTTACACATTCATTCAAACACAACGGCTGTCTCTGAGGTACACTTGGCGCTCTGTTCTTGGTGTGGGGGTTCCTGCGGAGGACAAGATTGCTGTCGCGTAGCTTATCTTCAACGTGGTGAGGAGTGGTGAAAAAAAGTAATATACTTTCAGGCCGTGATCAACCCTTCGATGAGAATGAAGTAGGGCATGTGAATGGAGAGTGAAAAGTGTCAGACCTTTATCCACAGGGTGGCCGGCAAGGCTTTCCTGATGACCGGAGGTCTGAGCCAAGCCTCAGTGCTGTGAAAGAGCAAGTCAGCACAGAAGGTGGAGCAACGTGAATTCTGATAGGGGAGACAGCAAGTGCAAAGGCCCTGGGGTGATATTTTCAAGAAAGATAGAGGGGGGCTGGTCTAGCAGGTGCAGGAATGACAGAGAAGAAGGAGGAGGAATTTGGATAGGGAGGCAGGAGCTGCAGCGTGTATATTTTTTCAGTGATGACACCTTGTAGCAAAATCCATCTGCAACGATTTTTTTTTTCCTCCTGTTTGTTTTGGACAAGGATTGGATCAAAATTGTAACCCTGACTTTTCTCCGTATGTCAGTAGCCGTTCCTCCAAAAAATACTGTCAATTCAGATGGATGCGGTTTCCAGTCTGGACACAAACACACTTGGAGTGATCCATATGCAGAGATGAGAGTGTTTTATCTATGCAGTGGGTAAAACCCACCCAGCTGTCTGGTTGTGTCGAAAAAAATCACATTAAAATGCAGCTGTCCCTGAGTACGTGGACTGTTGATGGGGACAGCCCTTCAAAGAAAAATATTCAAGAAACACACACTGTTGAGCCCCAGCTAGCCGGCTGGGCCGTTTGCTCAGTGAGACGGGAATGCTAAGAAATGTCAATTACAGGCGCTGCACTGAGGAGTCATGGGATGGGCTTCTTGGCAGGACTTTCTGGCCACATCCTTTCCATACTCTAGTTGGACCTCTCACCATGGACCTCGGGGGGAAGGAGTAAACACCGATGCCTCCCTGAGGCGTGCGGGTGGCTCAGTCAGGTAGGCATCCAACTCTTGATTTCGACTCAGGTTCGTGGGATCGAGCTCCGTGTCGGGCTCTGCGCGGACAGCACGGAACCCATTTGGGATTCTCGGTCTTCCTCTCTCCCTGTTGCCACCTCGCTCTCTCTCTCTCTCTCTCTTTTAAAATTAAACATTTTTTAAAACCTTGATGGCTCTGTATTGCTCAGGGAGGTCGACCTTCCTTCATGGTCGTTCAGCCTCTCTTTCTGATCTGCTCAAGGTCTTCAAGTGAGATTTCCCGAAAAAGAATTATCCTTTCCCTGGTGGGACTTTGGAAGAAAACAAAGAAACAAACAAACAAAAAGGAACATACATTTTCTTAGTAATTATCCTTTATTTGCAACATCGAGTCATTAAGAGCGCTGATGGAGAGACAGGGAGAAACGAGCATCGGGGGCTGTGAGGGTCTCATTGCGCCGACTCTGCAGTTATTAGGTAAGTGTTATCCCATTTCGCAGACAAGGAAACAGGCCCAGGAATGAAAGGAAACATGTACCAGCGCCCCTGGGAGCGTGGGCCCAGTCTGACGTGTGGGTTCGAATCCCTGCTCTTATCCTTGCCGGCTGTGGGACCTGCCAGGGACGGTCGCTCCACCCGGCTGGCCTCACTTGGCTCATTTATAAATGTGAAGGTAGCACTGCCTCCTCTTCATTTGTTGTGAGGATCAAAATTGCTAGTGGATTTGAAGTGCTCAGAACACTGCCTGACCCCCAGCAAGGGCCCAGGAGCCCAGAGGCTCCTCAAACTGCCTTCCCAGCGTCCCAGACTGCTCAGCGGGCAGGAAGCGAGGGAGGATGGCATACAGCCCAGCGAGGCTGTCCGTGTGAGGGACCCTGAGCTCCAGAGACTCTGCTTGATTCCTGGGATCTGCAAAACACTCAGAACCGACGTGCAGTGGCCCTTCCCCTTTGCCCCCGCCCCCAGTCCCCATACACACAAACAGTGACACACAGGGACGTCATCCCAGATGTAGCCAGCTCAGTCCATTGTCCGGCTCACACGGGGCTCATTGGATTTCTCAGGGAATTGTGACCCCCACTTTACAAGTGAGAATGTTCATAATCTTCGCTGTTCCCCTAAAGGCCCTGTCTGCCTGTTTATCAGATTTTGCTGGAAGCGCTTGCTTCTGCTTGAAGAAGGAAAACCTTTCCTTCGGGATCTCAACCAAAAGCCTCTTTCAGCCAGGGCCCTGTTACCTATTGGTATGTGACAAAACCAATGTAAAACTTAGTGGTTTGAGACAAAATTCATTATTATCTGTCACGGGTCTGCAGGTGGATGGGCTCAGCTGGGGAGCTCTGACGTGGGCCCATCTTTCAGTGGAGTCGGATGGTGGCCAGGGCTGGGGCGCGGAGGGCCCCCCGCTGGGACGTCTGCTGGCTGCCTGGCCTCTGTCTCCACGCTCCTCTCCGGGTGGCTGGGGCCTCTTCATAAGGCAGTCTCAGTCATTGGACTTCTCACCTGGTGACTGGCTTCCCCCAGAGTGGGGTGCTCCAAGAAATAGGAAGTAGACGTTGCCCGTCTCCTGGGGATGGGCTCAGCTACTGCCCAGGGCCACCTCCTCTGTGTGCTGTCACCCATGGGGAGGGGACGCAGATGCTTGCCTCTTGATGGGAGAGGATGTCAGAAGATCTGTGATCTGTAATCACCACAGCTGGGGAGGAGGGGTTTGGCGGGCTCTGTGGGCTCTGCATGTGTTTGACGGCTCCCTCCCTCCCGTGTGACGTTGTGTCTGCTGAGTCCCTTAGGAGAGATCTGGAGCCTGGCCTGACATACCTGGAGACAGGCTGCGTGGCCTGGGTGATTGGCTTAGACTGGGGTCTGCCTCTTTGGGAAGCTGGGGAAAGGTCAATCTGTCACACAAACTGAGACCAGACATGCCAGTCGCCATTTAGGGCCTGTGGGGCACCCCGCAGTGGACATGGCCAAAAGATGCAGAGTGCTAAGGGGCAAAGGAGCGGCAGAGGTGAGGTGGACACAGGCAGGACTCGGGAAGGCAGGCAGCCTGACCCCTCCTCCCCCCGTCCCCCGCACAGCCTCAGGAACAGAGCAGCTAGGGCTCTAGAGTAGGACACTTGTCCCTGAGGAGGGGGGACAGGCACAGAAGTCAGCCCAGACCCAGGGTCGCCAGGCAGGCTTCTGGCACAGGGACTCACGGAGCCTGCACAGCCAGAAGCTGGTCCTAGAAAGAAATCCACAGATGCGTGCTGACCGCGCCTGGGTATTAGCTCCCAAACACAGAATCTGAAGTGACTGGAACCCTGGACCTTTAGACTCGGCTCCTGACCGATGGTGGCCTCAGATCCCAATTGCTTCGGAGAACCAGTCTGGGCAGGGTCTGCAGGGGGGTCCGGGCACTGGAGAGAACCCCACAGGGCCTAACTCTGGACCCCTTCCCTTCAGGACTCCAGTCATGGCTGAGGACGTTGGGCAGAATGTTCCAGAAGTTCCCTGCAGTTCTGGGGATCTTGCTATAGCCAAGGACCAGCTGGGGCCTTCGACCAAAGGCCCCTGGAAGCTCTGGGTCAGATCTAAGACCCCTCAGCATCTGTCCCCCTCCCACTCCCACAGAGGATTCGCTCTGAAACAGATCCTAAGTAGGGCCCAGCAAAGGCCTGGTGGGTTGGCAGGTGTTAGTGGAATAACTGAATGATGAGTTTAAGCGTTGCCTCTTTTTTTCTAAACAAACACACCAACTTACACTTGAAAGGTGTAGAAATAGTTGAGAAGGTTCTCCTCACCGAGCTTATCCTCAGGTCCTCTGCACGCATGACCAGAGTGCGGTCAGCAGACCCAGAAAGGGAGCCTGGTACCAACACGACTGACTGAACCACACCCCTCGTTCAGACGTCACCAGGTTTTCCACTCGTGTCCTTCTCTGCCCAGGACCCCATTGGGACCCCACACTGCTTTATTTTTAGGGGGCTCTCCTCATCCCTTCCTGTCTGGAAGGGCTTCTTGTACTTTCCCTGTCTCTCACCCCCCGGGTGCTTTTGGAAAGTGCTGATCAGTTATTTTGTAGAATGTCCCTCAGTTTGGGTTTGTCCGAGGTTTCGTCAGGAGCTGCCCAAAAGTGTGCCTTCGGGGCAAGAACCCCACAGAAGTGATGTTGTGTCTTGCTCATGCCTCCTGCCGGGATTCATGGTGTCCATGTCCTGTCACTGTGATGATGACCTTGATCACTGGCCGAGGTGGTGTCTGGCGGGCTCCTCCACCATCAAGTTCCCATCTTTCCTACAGATTCCCTGGGGGAGGTGCTTTGAGACTACGCGAATCCTGTTTCTCCTTAAACTTCCATCCATTGGTTTTATTTTTTTTTTTAATTTTTTAACATTTATTAATTATTGAGAGACAGAGAGAGACAGAGCATGAGCTGGGGAGGGGCAGAGAGAAGGGGAGACACAGAATCCGAAGCAGGCTCCAGGCTCTGAGCTGTCAGCACAGAGCCCAACGTGGAGCTTGAACTCACGCGAGATCATGACCTGAGCCGAAGTCGGACTGAGCCACCCAGGTGCCCCTGTTTTTTTTTGTTTTTGTTTTTGTTTTTTTTTAGTTTTGGCATCTGTCAGTGGATCTTGTCTCCCGCAGTTATTGCTGTGAAGTTTGCTTAATGCCGATTTTCTTAATTCCTACTTTCCTCCCACATTTATTACTTGGAAATTATACTGTAAGAAAGAACTAGCCCTTCTCTCCCATGTATGTATTTATGTGATTATTTCTATCAGTATGGACTCCTGGGTATTTCATTTCTGTGCATTACTGTGTGATACAGTGGTTATTTATTTTCCGGCTCAGATTGTTTCAGACTTAGCCTAATATTAGGATCTCCTTCAGTTTGGGGCTGGAATTTTTGGCCAGCCCATGCCCCCTGGTCTTCCTGGTGGGCATGTTCTTGCTTTCTCGAATCACAAGGTGTTCACGGCTCGTCTTCTGTTTTCCTTTCCCCAGCCCTGCAATCAGCCACTTCTCTAAGGAGCCCTGGCGCACTGGAGCATGGTGCATAGAAACCAAGGTCTGGGAGCCGAGTGTGCTCATGGCTCCTGGGGCATCCCTGCTTTTAGGCTGCTTCAGGGGACAGAGCTGGGATGACATGGACGTGCACGAGCACACCATGTGTTTCTGTGTCTGCGACCTGTATGTACATTGAGAACCGAGTCTGCTCTGAGCTCTCAAATTCTAGTCCCAACAGCGGGAGCTCCACGTTACCCTTTTCCGCTTGCCTTATTTGTAACTCCTTTCTCCAACCGGGAGACACCGTTCTCAGTAGCTAAAATGTGTTTTCTAAGTTCAAGTATGCAAGAGTTCCAAATTGCTAGCCCACAGCCCTGTAAGAAACACCATCCCAGTCGGTGACAGGGTGACAGTATCTGTGCTTGGTGTTTCATCTTTGGCTCTCCACTTGTTGGTCAGGATACTATTTTTTCAAAGTCTCTTAGGTGACTGCTTTTTTTCCCCATCCCCTTCTTTGTGGGTAAGCTACTATGTATTTGTACTGGTTTGGTCCGTTGGTTGCTATGTGTATACTTCACTTTGGGTTTCCCTCACGTCTAGGTTGGTTATAATCATTTTTTGTGTTGGGTGTGTGAGGGTCACATGAAACAATACAGCACTTCGAAGTCAGATCTGTACTGAAGGATCTACTCCCAGAAGGGTCGCTCCCTCTGGCCTCTGCCATCCCAATCCCATCCCCATCCCTCCACCTCTTTATCACCCACCCCCTTTAGATCTTCCATGTCTAACTGACTCCTGCTCTCCAAAGAGCCAGTTATGTATTTTGTAACCCTTTCTTACATGAATGGTAGCATACCATGAGTATTCTTTCACTCTTCGCTTTTCTGACCGGATGGTATGTTGTGGAATTCTCTTCACATCTGTTCACATCACTCCTCCCTTCTTTGGAGCTGCACGGTGCTCCATTGTGTGTAGGTGTGAGAGTTTATTCAGCCACTCCCTGCATCTAGGCACTTAAGTAGCTTCTCCTATTTTTGCGTTTACAAGTGATGCTTCGGTGAATAAACGTGCAGGTGTATTTTTTGTCGAGTTGGGGGTTCTCTTAATGGTAGAGTCCACGGAGTGGAGTTGCTATGTTGGCCAGCCAAGCATATGTACTTGTGTTAGGTGTTGCCCAGTTGCCTTTCCAGTAAGTTTTTTGCTCAACTGTTGGAAAGCATGTGTTTCTTGTTAAAAGTCAATGGTTCGTGTCCATCCTGAGTCCATTACAGATGAGGACTGGAGGGGGCGGGCCATGTGTTTCAGTGACACAGCTCATTGGGAACCAGTCAGGGACCCAGAGCTAGAGCTCTAGAGTCCCAGGCTCCTTCCCTGGTTCCTGCTGGTCCTGGATAAGGGGGGTGGAGTCTACAGTCAGTTGGAGTCCACGGCCACGTGGGTGGTTGGCAGGTAGGTGTGATTTTGCTCGTGGGGCTGGTGGGCCATACCATAGGCCTGAGTTCTCATTTTCACTGCTTGGTCTAAGCCACCTCATCGCAGAGCTACCTCGTGACTTGGGATCCTTGGGGAAGTCTAGGCTCACATAATTAATTTTCCCCAAAACTAAAAAATGCGTTCTCGTCTGAGCATGGGAAATACTGATTAATTTATTCTTAAGTGTTAGTACAGGGAGCTGTTTTTTCTCTTTGTAATCAATGTTTAAACTTTCCTTACTCCACACACAGTAAACCAAACCTCTTTAGTTAGAGAAGAAAGAGGTCCACCGAGGGCCCTTGTACCTTATCATCTGCTCTCCTTGGTCACATGACCAAACTGAGCCCAGGGGGATGTACCCAGGCTCCTTCCCACATAGGAGCAGAGCGGGAAGGCAGGTTCTACTCTGTCCAGGGCTCTGAGTGTGACGCCAGGACCTGCTGGGGCAGGAGTGGTCTCTCTGACCTGGCCTCCGAGCAGAGGGCCCCTTCCTTGGTCTCCCCACCAGGTGTCCCCAACCACCCCACCCAGCATGCACACACACTAGCCCAGCCTGCCTACCCTGGCGGATCCCTGCTTGGAGAGTCAGGTAGGAGGGCGTGCCCATTTGCCCATAGGTTCTTCTCACTGCCTTTCTCTTTCTATTAAGGGCCCGCTGGCTGGGCTGGACCATCTCTGTCATCCATTCAGCTGCCTCCCATGACTTGCCCTCCCCTGACCTGAAACCTGGGCCTCCCCAGGCTCACTTGAGGTCCATCTTTTCCTTCACCCAGTACACTGAGCACCATCGCTGCTCCAGGCACAGGGGCAAGGGCAGAGGGACATAGAGATGAATCAGACCTGGGCCCCTCCTGAGGAACTCACAGTTCAATGGGGAAGACTCCAGATAAAGGGATAGTTACAGACTCGGGCATGAGATGCTCAGGTGGAGTTCGCAGCAGGCCTCCCAATATCAAGAGAGGCTCCCTGGAGATGCTGCCAAGCGAGCTGAGCCTGGAAGGATGAGCACAGTTGTCCAAGCCAAGAAGGGAGCATGATCAAAGGCACTGTGGCAGGAGCTCAGCATGAGGGGGGCACAGTAAGATGGGGTGCAGGGTGCACCCGAGGGCACGCAGGAGATGGGCAGCTTTGGGCAGCAGAATTGGCTGCTGGGTCCAATCCCAACTCCGTTGTTTGAGTTCTTTGTTTTATTCACTGCTGTATCCCTGCTGCCTACCACAGGGCCTGGCGTCTTGTAGGTTAGGTTTTGAGTAATTATTTTGAGTCTCAATTCCTTATCTCTGAAATAGGAATAACACTTATTTTTGTCTGCATCCCAGTATTCTAGAAAAGGACCCAGAGTAGAGCAGGTGCTGGATAAAGCTCTGCTGCGTGGCTGGCTGGCTGAACGGTATGGGGCTTGGCCCATGCGGTGTGCTCACTCATTAGCAGCTATGATTGTCATGGCCGTGTGTGGCCGGAGGCGCAGCTACAGACCATAGCACGACAGAGGTGGGCCTCGTGTGCAAAGGCGGATCTGGCAACATCTTGGCAGTTAATGCGGTACAGCACTCTACTTGTTCAGAAGAAGAGTCATGAACGTTTGTTGAGCAGATTAAATGCTTTAGAGATGTTCTTTCTCTTCAGTGACTCTTGGGGACTCAGAGTAAATTCCGGTCCCGGGAGCTGTCCTGTCTGCCACTCCATTGAGTGGCCATCCGTGGCACCCAGGCCATTCTGTGGCCACCCGGGCTGGGCATGGGCATGGGCATATGTGGAGGGCTTCATCGATGACTCTAGAGACATGCCCAGCCCTTGCCTAGGACCTCACTTGAGTGCGGCGTTCCTCCTTTGGAGAGAGGCTCCCGGCGGATTTCCCGAGGCCCAGGAAGGCCAAGAGCAAGGCCTCAAATGGTGGCAGAGCTAGGAGCCGCCTGATGGAAACATTCCATCTAGAACATTCCATCTGACCTGCAGAGCAGGTCACCAGCTTCCACTTAATGCAGCCTGATTTTAGGAGCCAAATGGGTTTTTTTTCTAGATTTATGGTGAGGAATCTCAGGCATCCAAAAGAGTACAGGCATACGCGTACCGTTGAGAAAGTAAATACGAATTGAACATCACGGATGTGTTGCACCTGTTGAATCCCAAAGTTCTTTTGCGTGGTTTGCAAGAGCTCCCGTTCTGGCCTCTTCTTCACCTGCAGCCTCAGCTCTTCCCACGCTCACCAGGAAGACTCATCGCCCCGACGCACTGCAGCCTTCCATGCTTCTGCTTTTCCTTTGCACCTACTCGTCTCCTGACCACACGCCCCTCCTCTGCCCCCATCGCCAAGCTCATCCCACTGGACTTGCACATGTCAGCTTCAATGCTGCCCATCTTTCAGAGATAGTTTTCTGTGTGCTCTTCCGTGCAGGTTGGGACTCCCGCATTCTTTGTGCCCCCCAGTGCCTTGCACTCGAATTGCCACAGTGATCTGCTTGTCTTGTCTTGTCCCCTCCCTGGGCCATAAGGTCCTTGAGTGCCAAAGGCCTTGTCTGTTGGCGTTTGCCTGTGGCTTAGTCTGGAGCTTTGACTCAGCACAAGTGCTCTGGGCATATTTGTTGGAAGCATGGGCCCCAGGTTCCTGAGGAGAGGGGCGCTGTGTTTTGGTGACCACGGAGGTGTCTCTCTGGGGAGAGGTTCCTGCCCCATCCCCTCCATGGGCCACCCCAGTGGTTTTGAATTTCCAGGCAGGAGTGTATCAGAGTGAAACATCCTCATCCCAAAGTAAAGAAGTCTTCTCGAGACCGAGAAGCGCTTGGGATGGTGGCTGAGCCTGCGTCACTCCAGAGAACTCGATCAGCGAGTTGTGGAAAGGATTTGGATGACACGGTGCCTCCCCTTGTCTTGTGTGGTACCTTTCATGTAGCTCCCAGACTGGCATTGTTTTGGAAAACAAGTTTCTCCTAGAATTCAATGAAACCAAACCCGACTCCTTTCTTCCTGCAGGTCTCTGCTCAGTTCTGGAAAGGCTGTCGGAAACTTTATCACGTTGCCTTCTCATGCGCAGCGACCCCTGCCCCCTTTCCGGCTCAGATTCCTGTGTCTCGAGCAGAGATGTCCCCTAGCATGCTGGCATCAGATGGTTTGTTCTTTTTTGGGTGTTTGTTTATTTTGAGAGGGAGAGAGAATCCCACGCAGGCTCCATGTTCTGCTTAGAGCCCGATGTGGGGCTTGATCTTACGCCCTGAGCCAAAACCAAGAGTTGGACGCTTAACCAACTGAGCCACCCAGGCTGCCCCTGGATGCTCTGTGCTTGTCCCTGGGGTGGGGAGGCTTTCCAGAGATTGTAGGAGAGCAGGAGCATTTGGAATCCTCCTGTTTTTATTTACGTATTTGTGTGCTCTGAACATGAGGAATAAAATAACACCAGTGGCTGCATTCCAGAAAATTTCTGGATTTTCTCCCCCAGCATTTTCTCCCATACAAGTGAGGTTTTAGCAGTAGTATTTGCAACCCTAAGTGGACCTAAATGTTAGCCTGGGGGTTTTCCCCTTCTTAGAGTGTGGGTATCTTCCTCTGTGCTGCACAGTCTCTGTTACCATCGTTTTTAACTGCTGTGCGATGTTCAGTAGGTCATAATTCCGTAATTTTTTTCCATCTGTTTCTTTTAACTTTTTTTAATGTTTATTTTTGAGAGAGAGAGAGAGAGACAGAGACAGAGACAGAGCATGAGTGAGGGAGGGGCAGAGAGAGAGGGAGACACAGAATCCAAAGCAGGCTCCAGGCTCTGAGCCGTCAGCACAGAGCCCGACGCGGGGCTCGAACTCATGAACTGTGAGATCATGACCTGAGCCGAAGTCAGATGCTCAACCGACTGAGCTGCCCAGGTGCCCCTCATGTGTTTCTTACTGATCAAGACGCAGCTTGTTGGAGGAAGCTCTTTGACTCCTAGTAAGTGTGGCTCTGGGAAGTTGGTGTAGGGAAGTAGCAAAGAAGGACCCCACGAACCTGTTGAAAGAGCGTGCCAGGACCCTGCGTGGATTCCTGAGCTGGGACACCCCTCAGCCATGTCTCTTTTTGGCAAAGTCAACCCTCCAGTGAATCTAGAAGGCATAGCCAGACTTCATGGCACCTTGTAGAAAAGATGGTGGAATGTGGATGGAAGGAGAAGGCAGACAACAGAGTGACGACATTAGGAGCTTGCTAAGTAACAAGTTAGTGTTAACTGGACGCTGGGTCCAAAGTCGGGAGGGAGTCAGCCAGACAGAAATACGGACGGTGTGCACACCCAGCTGGGGGAGTATCTGAAAGGAGGGGACTTTCAGAAGACAGGTTCGTCTAGCAGCCAAGATGATCTCACAGGCTGACAGGGAGCAGAAGTCAGCCGGCCCAGGGGCGCCTGGGTGGCTCAGTCGGTTAAGCATCCGACTTCAGCTCAGGTCATGATCGAGCCCTGCGTCGGGCTCTGTGCTGACAGCTCGGAGCCTGGAGCCTGCTTCGGATTCTGTGTCTCCTTCTCTCTCTGCTCCTCCCCTGCTCGCGCCCGTGTGCGCACGCTCTCTCTCTCTCTCTCTCTCTCTCTCTCTCAAAAGTGAATAAATAAAAACTTAAAAAAAAAAAAGTCAGCCTGCTGAAATGTAACATGATCCAAAGACACACTCCTGTTTTGGGATTCAAAACACACTCCCTCCCCTTCATCACCAGGAAGGGAGCAGGTGGCTTGGTAGCGTCGTGAATCCAGTGTGGCAGGGTGGCCCCACAGCCCATGTGCTTCCTGGCAGCCTCAGTGGGTGGGCTGCAACGGACTGAGGGAGGGGATGGCCTATCCCCTTCGGGGTGAAGACCCCTTTCCTGCAGTCATGTTTTCCTCATGTATGCTGGGGTTTTAGAAGGGGCCTTCCCAGGACAGGGATCGTGATTGGGAATGGGGGTGCTTGGCTGTTGGAAAGGAGGCTCATGGGACCATGAGATGACATTCTGTCATTGAGCTGGGCAGTTCACAGCCATCATCTCTAATCCTACAGGCTAGTTATTACTCCCACTTTACAGATGAAGAAACTGAGTCTCAGATTGCTGAAGCAGCTGGCCCAAGTCACACAGGTAGTGAACCACAGAGTCAGGGCTGATGTATTTGAGGTCGGAGTTGCCATTTCTTCTCATTGCCTCTCAGTTTTTCAAAACCTAAGTGTTGCCTTTCAGAAGACGAGGATTTGTTTTTGCTTCGTTCCCAGTTATACACAGTGGTTTACAGCGAGGATGTGCCATTTAAATTTTTTTAAGGTTTATTTTTGAAAGAGAGAGAGTGAGAATAAGTGGGAGAGGGGCAGAGAGAGAGAGCAGAAGACGAATCCAAAGCAGGCTCCAGGCTCTGAGCTGTTAGCACAGAGCCCGATGGGGGGCTTGAACCCATGAGCCAGGAGATCATGACCTGAGCTGAAGTCAGATGTTTAACTGACTGAGCTGCCCAGGTGCCTGGAGGATGAGCCGTTTTAAAGCAAGGGAGAACGTTCCAGACAGCGGTGGGCACGTAGAATCAGCTGGCCTGGCAGCGGTAAGTTCCAGAGTGACAGGAGGTACTCAGAGAGCACATGGAGCTCCTGTAGGGGGGATTCCAAGGTCAGATGATGAAGCAAACAAAATACACTTGATGTCTGATCCGCGCGAGTAAAAAAGTTCCTTGGTCGTAAGTGGCGGATACGGATAAGACTGCCTTCAGCAAAAACATAGTATTTCTCGGGGTAGTTAGAGAAGGTCATTCATGGGACAGGAGATGGGCCACAGAATCTGAAAAAGGGCAGAAGGCAGTTTGGTCTGGGCCCCCGGGTGGCGGCAGCCAAAGGAGGCTCCTTCCGGAGCCATGGCCGCGATGACCCAGCATTTACAGCCGACTCACCCTCAACACCCTGCCCCGGGTTGGGCTCCGGGGTTCCCCCTGGGTGTAGAGCTGACCAAAACAAGGGCATGGACGCCGGGCAGGCCGGGTGGCCAGCGACCACAGTGCCTGCTGGTCCCGATGGGCTGCGACTCCAGGGGCCACACGGAGCCCTTGACTTCTGTCCAGCCCCTCCGCTCCCGACACGCGTTGGGCCTGCAGCCCCCACACCTGGGCCACACCCAGCACCCTGTACTCCTGTGGCCTCTCTTCCAAGGCCCTGTGTGTCCCCACTGGGCAGACTATGAGTGTGATTTTCAGAAGCAGCCAGCAGAGGACCCATTTGCTAGAAACTGTGCTCAAAAAAGAGCTGTCCGTCCCTTCCTGGTTACAGAACACAGCGGTGCTCCTGACATTTAGCGGAGCACTCGATATCCCCAGTCTTTAGACTCCTGTCGTTATTGCTGTTGTTATTATTACTTTGTTATCAGTATTGTTTTACTGTGAATCCATTACTGCGCTGTAATAATAATTCACTGATTGGTTATTAGATAACAGAAGCATCCTTAGAAAATGTAAAGCATAAAGAACAAACACCACGTACCCATTGTCCAGCTTAAGAAGTATGACCAGGACTTCTGGGGGTCCCTGAGCACCCTTCCCTGACCCCATCCACTGCCCCCGCTCCGCTCACTAGTACTCGCTGCCTTGCTTTTGTGTTTGTGATTCTCTCGCGTCTCCTTGTAATTTTATCACATTTATGTCTCTGAATAATGTATGGTGGTTTCCAAACTTTCTATAAAGGGGAAACACCCTTTGTGCGGTCTGTGGCCACAAGCCTTTTCATGCGTCGCTGCGTTAGCAGTCCATGCATGGGTGTGATGGCATTTTCACTGCGGTGCGCAATTTCCGTGTCTGAGATGGGACAGTAGGTCCAGGCCGCCGTGGATGGATGTTTGCGTTGTCTCCAGCATGTCGCTCAGGCTGTCTGTGAATGTTCGTGGCTGTGTCACCGGGTACATGGCTGCAGGTGTATTCAGGGTGGGCGCCCCCAGGGGGGATGACGTGTCACCAGGGTCTGAGTCCGTTCAGCTTTACGAGACGCTGTCATCCTGCTTTCCAGAGTGACAGCATCCAGCCTGTACTCCTGTGTCTGGAGCCCCAGACCCAGTGTTGTCAGTGTTGGGTGTTGGTTGGGTCTTAAGCTCTTGGGAAGGTGATGACTGTTGGGTGGTAGCTCGATGTATTTTAATTTACGTTTCTCTAATTACTGAGGTTTAGCTTCTCTGTGGTTATTCCCTCTTTGGGGAAGTTCCTGAACATGTTTTTTGCCCAGTTTTCTGCTGGAAGTTTATAATTTTCTCACTGACTTGACTCTAACATGATATGTGTGATAGCCAGGGTATATAGGTGTATACAGCATACATGTACATCCCGGTTTGTGATTTAATAACTTCACTTTTTTATGGTCTTTTTTGATAAACATCAACTTTAATGTGATTGCCGTTATTAGTATTCTCTCTTATAGCTTTAGCTTTTATGTCCCATTAAGATACCCTTACAAACAGTCATAAAGATAGTCACTTACCTTGTCTTCTATTTATTTTTATTTTAAAAAAATTTTAACATTTATTTATTATTGAGAAACAGAAAGGGACAGAGCATGAGCAGTAGAGGGGCAGAGAGAAGGGGAGACACAGAATCCGAAACAGGCTCCAGGCTCTGAGCTAGCTGTCAGCACAGAGCCCGATGCGGGGCTTGAACCCACAAACTGCGAGATCATGACCTGAGCCGAAGTTGGACGCTTCACCGACTGAGCCACCCAGGTGCGTCTTATATCGTCTTCTAAAAGTTCGTAAGTTTCCCCTTTCACGACTGTCTCTAATCCATCGTGAATCGACAAAATACTGGTTCGATTCCATTCCTCCCCCTACTTAGAGGCTTAGTTATTCTAGCCCTGTTTCTCCAAAGGCCCATTTCCTCCCACTGATCAGCATTGTCCAGGCATGTGCAGCTCTGTTTCTATTCTCTTGGCCTATTTGTCTAAGATTTTGTAACTAAAGCAGCATAGTACTTCTTGAGGTCTTTTGAAGCAAATCCCCCTCCCTTATTCTTTGGAGAAGATCTTAGCTATTGTTATCCCTTCGCATACATTTTGGAATCAGCCTATCAACTAGCACCAAAAACCCTGAGGAAATTTTGCCTGGAAGTGCAGCAGATCCGCAGATCACATTGGAAGGAGCTGATGCTTTGGGGTGTGGAATCTTGCACTCCATGAAGATGGTATGTCTCCCTTTTTATATTGGTCTAATTTTAAGTCTCTTAGTAAAGTTGTCTGATATCCTTTATAACGATTTTACACATATTTGTTAGATTTGCTTCTAGGTGCTTTGTCTTTCAGATACAACTGCCAATGCTAACCTTTTAAAACAGACTTCTGAGACATCTTTACATTTTAAATACATTATTTTAAGTAAATTTTCATTTAGACACAGAAGGGATATCTGAGTGGCTCAGTTGGTTAAGCGTCTGACTCTTGACTTTCACTCAGGTCACAATGCCACACTTCGTGGGATCAAGCCCTGCATTGGGCTCTGTGCTGTCAGTGCAGAGCCTGCTTGGGATTCTCTCTCTCCCCCCCCCCTCTGCCCCTCTACCCTGCTCACGCTCTCTTTCTCTCTCTCACACACAATAAATAAATAAACAAAAAAAGATACACTCTACAAACCCCAAAAATTCACCTATTTAAAGCGTATAATTCAGTGGTTTAAGTATATACACAGAGTTGTGCAACCGTCACCACAACCTGTTTTAGAACATTTTCCTCACCCCTAAAAGAAGTGCTTTTCTCATCCATCAGGCAGTCACTCCCCAATTCCCCTCCCACCCAGTCCCTGGCAGGGAGGAACGAGTGAATGAGGGAGTGAATGAAGGAATGTATACATTGCAGCAAGCTTTGTGTTCTGCATTGCTCAACCCCAGACTTTGCTTTCTCTGTTATTTTGGTTTTGTTTCCCTCCCACGTCTATTACTACTGTGGCTTCCAAGCTAATCTTCCACTCTTCATCTTGCACACTCTGGCCAGGCAACTTTTTCCAAGGAAAAGAATGTTCCAACCCTTTCTCTCCTAGGAAGCCCTCAGTAGCTCCCCTGGGAATCCAGCTACGCTCCCAGCCTGGTTTCTGCAGAGAAATTCAGGCTGATGAGTCAAGCCCTGTAGAAACAGACTTTGGGGCGTAATTTCTGTGAGACGGAGAAGGCTTCTGGGGCCTTGGTTTGCTGCAGAGCCCTCAGAAAGCAAACACGGTCGACCTGATTCTTCCCCACTCCGTCCCCCTGAGTCAGAGTTCTCTCGAGTTAACTCAGGGAAGAGGCTAAATTAAGCCTTGAAACCAAGCTGCCTCCTTGACAAGCGCTTTGTTTTGCTTGAGTGACTCTGATGATCGGTCTCTGGTTTTAAGGGCAGCACTAATTGCGTTTCTTTAGACCAACCGCGACGATCCATTCCCTGCCCTGCAGAGACAGGGAGATGCCCGTCCGGCCGCAGCACACACTCATTCGTTCCGCACGCGTCTCCCAGCGCCTGGCCCATGCCAGCAGCTTGCCTTCTTGGGCTTGAAGTCCAGGTAGAGAGACTACAAGAAACCGGAGACCCCCTAAGGAGATAATGGCTACTTACTGGCTAGATGTTGTCCAGAGCAGAGAAAGGAGCGGATTTCTAAAGTTCTTGCACCTTCTGGGTGACTTGGTGCAGAGGCTGGCCTGTGGAGTCACCAGAAGAAAAGAGACGAACACTCTGGCATCCGCAGACAAGCAAGCAGACACAACCCCTTTGAGAAACTACGGAGCACCACCTAGTAAACCAGAACGCAGGCACACCCTATACCTCAACGGTTCCTCTCCTGGGTGTAGGTAGCCAGTAGGAAACGGCACACGTACCAGTTTTACGTCAAAAGAATTGCAAGCAAATGTTGACCGCCAGTTAATGCATGCGTGCCGCGGTATTTAAGGGGAAGCGTAATCATGCTTGTAGTTTATCTTGAAATACATCCTAAAAGAAAGATGGACAGGTAGACGCACAGAAATTTCATAAAGCACATATAGTAACCTGTTAAAGGTGGCTTTTAGATGGTGTGTGTATGGGTGCTCACTGGAACTTTTTTTTGTTTTTTGCTGGATGTTGAAAAATTGTATATAAAACGTTGGGGGAAATGCATGCTTACCGTTTGCCAGCAGACCTGTACAAGAATATTCCGAGCAGCATTATGGCTTCAAACTGGAAGAAATCCAAATGTCCGTCAGCATTAAATAGACACCTAAATTGTGGGTCTGTTTATATAATGGAATACTGTTCTCAGTAAGAACGAATGAGCCCCAGCGACACGCGACCCAGATGAATTTCACCAACATAGGACTGAGGGGAAAAAAAAAAACAGGACTCTGTTAACAGAGGACATGTTGTATGATTCTATTTGTGTAAAATTTACAGACACACAAAACTAACCTAGGGTGTAGAAACCAGCGTAATGGTTTTTGGGGAGGAGGAGGCAGAAACGACAGTAAATGGAATAGGGTGCCACGGGGGCCTCCTGGAGGTCTGGAAGGTTCTGTGTCTTGATCTTGATGCTAGCTAAACAGATGGGAGCATTTATCAAGCTGTACATTTAAAGTCTGTGCACTTTTCTCTATGTGTGTTATGCGTCGTTAAAAGCTGTACTAGGAAAAAGGAGAGAAAAGCAAATAGATTCAACCAGAAACTTTGCCGAGCTGAGCCGAGGTGCAGGGGTGGGATCCCACTCTGAGCCTGTCTGGTCTCCCAAAGCTTTGAACGAAATCGGACTCTGCTTTAGGACATTCGTTCATTCATGCGTGCATGCATTCGTGCTGCATTAACTCCTCTGTCTTCACTCAGGGTCTGTGTGTCCTTTACGCAGATGTCTGCTCCCATGTACTACGCTCCAAATCTAGACTTGATCCACACGGCCTTACCCAGCCCTTTCGGGGGTTCACTGTGCCCGGAGGAAGCGATGCACAGATAATTCACTTCGCAGCCACACACCTCCACCTTCCTGGATTCCTGTTTATGATCCTTCCTGGATATTTGCCCTGAGATGGCTTTTGACCCCGTATTCGTTCTTCAGAGAAACAGAAACCGTAAGATGGATGATAGATCGATGATAGATAGATAGACATATAGTTACAGATAAAAAGAGATGTGTTGTGAGGAATTGGCCCATGTCATTATGGAGGCTGGCGAGTTTTAAGATCTGCAGGGTGAGTCAGCAACCAGGAGGCTCAGGAGAGCTGATGGGTTTAGTTTCAGTAGAGGGCAAGCAGGCTAGAGACCGAGGAAGAACCTGTGTGTCCGTCTGAATTCAAAGGCAGGGAACGTGGTGTCCCAGCTCAAAGGCAGACAGGAGAAATTTCTCCTACTCGGCCCTTTTGTTCTTTTTAGGTCTTCAACTGATTAGATGAGGCCCACCCACTATAGGAAGAGCCATCAGCGTTACTCAGTCTATCAATTCACATGTTCATCTCATCCAGAAACACCTTCACGGAGTCGCCCCGAATAATGCTTGACAAATGTCAGGGCACCCCGTGACCCAAGCAGATGGACACAAAAAATTAACCATCATGATGCGGGACTGTGAAACACTTGCTGGCTGTACAGGAGGAAGTGCTTCCAGGGTGGGGGTGGGGTGCTGACCTGGTCTGAGTCCCAGCCCGTCAGGTAGACGGGCTGCTACCACCACACACACCCTGATCATTTTAGATTAGTGACAAGGCCCCAGCTGCCCACCGGGCCCCCCGATAACCACGTGCAGCGTCTGAAAGAAAAGAAAGAACTGATTTCAGTTACTGCAAAATGCATCGTACAAAAAAAAGAAAATCTGGAACATATGAATACAGTTCAGAGGATAATGAGAAAAATGCACACCGGGGTGTCCCCCACCAGCCTAACAAGTGGAAAGTGACCAGTGCATTGGACGCTCTTGGGGCGCCTTCCAAATGGCCTCCCTCTGTGTCCTTACCTGTAAGAAGCCTCTCTCCTGCATTTTGTGTTCATCACTCCCTTCGTTTTCTAAAGACCAAATAGAGTAAAACCTTGGATGGCGGGTAATGTGTTCTGCAAGTGTTCCGCAACACGAGCAAACGTTCCGAGTCAATTTTAACTTGATAAATGAGCGATGTCCTTCGATACGAGTCGTACGCGACGCCGAGTGTCACAGGATCACAACTGAGCCGACAGTTCTTGAAAGTCGCTTTGATATGCAAGCGCTTTGGGTTACAAGCATGTTTCTGGGACAAATTATGCTCGTAAACAAGGCTTCGCACTGTACGTGGCTCTAAACCGTGTCTTGTTTGTCTTCACCTGTTCTAAGCCTTTGTGGGTTGACTCCTGCTATACAAAGCCTTCTGCATTATGCTCTGTCACTGTGCATTCATGTTGGGACTCCCTCCACGTTGTCACATGTACCCTCAGCTCATTCACTGCTGTATAATATTCCAGGGTCCAGATGTGTCTAGTGGACGGACCACCACGTGTCCATCTGTTCTACACTGGGTGCACGTTTGGGTGGCTTCTGGTCCTCTGCTGTCACAGACGAAGCTTGTAGGGGTGTCCCGCCCACGTCCCCAGGTACACAGGTGCTCAGCCCAGTTGTGTGTGTCCTTTTGCTTTTCTGGGTAATGCCAAGAACTTTCCAGTTTATACTCCTGCTAGAGTTGCTTGTGGTAGTCTTCTCGTCCCCTTGCCGTCCTCCTGGCCCCAGTGAATCACCTTCCCTGGGTCCCTACCACCCCTGCCCACGTGGCGGCCAGCCCTCCTGTAGTGTGTAGGAATCCTTTGTACATATGCAGGACGGGACATTTCTTGGGTGATCGAGTACATGAACACATGCAAAATTCCCGCTGCCGTGGAGGGTGCCTGCGTTTTAGTTCGACTGCTACGCGGTGGATTCTGTTTTCTGCTTCAAGGAACTGGGGAGAGAACAAGGTCGGTAGAAGACGTGGCACCCAGGCTGGACTCCTGGGCCGATGTCTTCGTGCCAGTGTCAGGACAGCCATCCTTGAAATTGACAAGCCGCGCCCTGCCGTTTCCCCGTGGCTCAGAGCAGCGTGTCCCAGGGTGGGGTCTGTGGGTGATTTTTCGCTCCCACCCATGGTCCAGCGCCCAGGCATGAAATCGCCTCCCCCACCGGGTCTGCCCTGCCACGGAGAGAGGGTGCTTTTAAAACAATCATCTTTTTGTGCTGCCTCTTCCCATTACAGGTTAGCCTGGGGCGGAAGATAAAGACATTGGCCACCAAGATGGTAATCACGAGTGGAAGTGATGAGGACAGAGGAGGCCAGGAGAGAGAGAGTAAGGAAGAGAGTGTCTTGGCGGTGCTGGGGATAATCGGGACTGTGCTGAACCTGATTGTCATCATATTTGTATACATTTACACCACTCTGTGAATGGCTCCGAGGGTGCCGAGGGGCCTCGGCGACGGCCGGATGACGGGAGTCCTGTGTGTCGGCAGGTGAGTGACCGGACGCTGCTGCACAAGCAAGCAGGCTTGACCTACACGTGCGGCGCAAGCAAAGGCACCTTCGAACTGTAGAAAGAGGTCACAAAAACAAGCCACTCCTGCTACAAAGAGCAGACACTAAAGCACAATGAACCCAACAAAACTCATTCATACAACAAGGAACTTAACGTCTTCGGCCCGGGGCCCGACAGAACACTCCAGAGACCGGCCTCTGACGCCGTCGGTGAGCGGATGGGTGCAGAAAGCCAGCGTCCCAGATCCCTGATGGACTTCACGCCTTGGAAAGGAGGAGCAGGGTGGGCCAGGCTCGTCGGTGCGTCTCCGGGGACACGCGCTTCACCTTGACGCCACGGCGAGCTGTTCGGGACGAGAACCCACAGGGGCAGCCCTTTGACAGAACCCACAGGGGCAGCCCTTTGACAGAATTCCATCCATCAAAAGTGTCTAACTATTTGATACTGGGGAGATAACTTATTTTTCTTTTTTCATTGGCTTGACGTGTCTATCTGTTCATATCAAGGTTTATAAATAATATATTTTTAATAAATGTGCTCTATTTTTTAGCATGAACCAAATATCTGGAGAGGCGCTCCTCGAGGCCTAGAGCTTTCGTTGGTTTTATCTGCTTTGCCCCGTAGACCGAAGGTGTTGTGTGGCATAGCCATCCTAGTCCTGCTTCGAACATCCTGAATCTTTTGCCTTCCTTCTCTCTCTCTCTCTCTCTCTCTCTCTCTCTCTCTCTTTCTGTCTCTCTCTTTGGTCTGGAGGACATTTTTCCATAGTACCAGCCATGGTCCTGGTGGATGCATGTTTTAAGATTGTCCGTGCAGTGGCTTTTTGTTGTTAACGGGAGATCGAAAACGACTGGGCATGTGGACCTTATTTGTACCCTTACTGAGAACTTTGCATGAACAAGGGCTGAGCGATAGACCAGCTTTGAAAAAATGTAAAAAGGACTATCCTTGAAGAGGAGAGGGCAGCTCTATTCACGGCTCAACTCGAGGACGGAATATTCAGCTTCTTATTGGCCGCGTTATTATTTCATTCTGGTGACCATTGATCAGATTTTTATTTTAGTGGCCACATGCCATGCACGTGAGGGAGAATGAGGGGAAAGGCCAGCACAGGTGCGTAATTCCTTCCTTAGGTGGCAGGCTGCCTGGGACCTTTTTCAAAGTAGGTGGGGGTGTAAGTGGCACGTGGACTCCCAAGTGTGAGACAGCTCACCTGGCTCTTTCAGGCTGCAAGGACACCCCCACGACAGGTGACTTTTGAAGGGCACTAGAAGGGGACGGAATGATCACCCTAAAAGATTGCTGTGCTTCTTAAAGCTCTTGGTTTACACCCCCCGCGAAGCTACTTCCTTCCTGGTGGGGATGGGTGAATATATATGAATTTGCCCTGTTCTCTTGGCTCCCTGAGATGGGCCTTTGCCTGGCTTTGGTGGCGGCATGCCCTGACAAAGAGGGTCACAGCTCCTTTTGCCAGAGCCAGTCTTGCCTGTGGACGAAACTTGCCTAGATGGGTTCTAATCATGCCCAGGAGGTCTCTACCGCCAGATCTCTCCCGCCCCTTGTGGTGGTGTCTGAAACTCTGCCATTAGAGAGTCACTTCTTGGGCTCTGCTAAGGGACCAGGTTCTTTTATATAAAAGCAAATGCCCCCTGAGCACCTGACTCTGACATTATTCATCAGGTGTCTTCTCTTCCCTCCCAGAAGGAAGTAGACATGCATTTAGGGCACACTGTGTGCCAGACACTTTATATTCCTTAGGCCATTGAAACCCCCCTGTAACCCTGTAATCCCCCTGTGAGATATGGGGGGCGGGCTCTTTCCCCACCATTTGTAGAAGAAAGGAGGGCTCAGAGAGATCGGGAAAATTCCCGGAGATCATGTGGCTGAAACCGGCTCTGCCCGGTTCCTTAGCCCAGTGAGGGCTGCTGGAGAGAGGAGGTCCACAGGAGGGGAAGGCGCAGGAAAGAAAGGGCCCTCAGGGTCAGTCCCAGACCCTTTGCGAAAGGCCAGCTGTGCACACCTCAGTCCTCCTCCTCCATAAAAAATAAATAACCCTTGGGAACTCCTTGGACACTGGCAGAATATCATACAAATCAGGACGAGGGACCAGAGGTTGGTTAGGAATAAAATGGGCTGTCGGGGGAGGGAGCCATATACCACGTTCTGTATGATTCTAGAAAGACTGTATGAAAATTCTGAACAGTGAACGGAGTAAACAATAAAGGTGCAATGGATTAAAAAAAAAAAAAACTATCGATGTCTTTTTTTTAACCCTGTGGTGTTTTAAAACTTCACTGTCATTCCTTTGTCTATACTTATTTTTTATTTTATTAAAAACAAACAAACACACCTGAATGTGATTCCGTTACACAGAACTTGTTTCGTTTGGGCCGTAGAAGCCCCGGTGACTTTTCAAGTATACGGATTTGAAATGTATGGAGGGGGAAAACTGCCCTTCCCCCCCCCTTGGAACAGCCTCTCAGTGGTTCTTTCTAGATTGTCTTAATCCACAGCCTGGAGATAAAGCTGCCCGTTCGGTGCCTGCCAGGCCGAGGGGCAGCGTTCTCTCCTGTATCTCTGGCGTGCATGGTCTTGCACACTCATGTTGCAGAACCCAAGAACACACACTGAGCAAACTCATAGCTTCCTGAGGGTCTCTGGGCATCTTCGGGGAATGGGGAAGGGAGAGGCTGCCCATGGCCCTGGTCTTCAGTCTCAGGAGCACCGAGCCCAGCCTGGGGAATAATAACAATAATCACAACCACACCCAGCACTTTGCGCCCATCCTACTGGGGGGGAGGGGCCCTCACAGCAACCCCATGAGTCGTGTGTGCTTCTCCCCGTTCTACAGGATGAAGGCAGAGGCTCTAGAAAAGGCTAATTGGTTTTTCCAAGGTTGCACCACGGTTAGGAAAAGCAGAATCAGACCTTGTGGCTCTGTAGCCACGTGCTGTCAGCCCCTCGCGTGGCCCAAGCTGTGGGGGTGAGCCTGCTGGAAGCCGGCCCCTTCGGGCTCCGAGCACCCCGCTTCCCACCAGCCCTGCGTCTCTCTGATCTCCCTGCAGCTGGCCCAGGCGGCACGGCTGAAGGGGTGCCTTTCACTTCGACCTCTGGCGGGAAAAACTCTGAAAGCCCAAGCCCGATCCTGGGAGCAGAGGTGTGGAGCTGCGAGGCATCTGCCTATGGCCGTAATCCCATTTCTGGCTCTCATGATCTGGGTGACCGTCTGCAGTCCCCACCGGCTCTGTGGTCCCTGGTTTTCCTCGCCTGGAAACGGGGGTGATGATAGCCCCCTAATCCCATCAGGTGGATACATTTACCTCATTTAACTGATGCGGAAAGTGTGACCTGCAGGGTGAGTTGACTCCACAAAGGTGCAAGGACTGCAATCATGCAGCAAGGCGCAGAGCCTAAATTCTGGGGATTTCGGTCTTCCCCTCTGCAGCCCAAAAATGACCTTGAGACCCCTCCCCCCACAAAGAAAAGAGCCCTGAGGGAGCCTGAGGTTCAATGGAGGGCACAGGATGCCTCAAAGACCTTCCAAGTTCAGCGAGAGGGACCCAGACCCTGTGAAGGCAGAGGAGGCCCTTGGGGTCCCTCTGAGTCTACAGAATGGGGGAGGGGCAGGGCAGAGAGACCTTTCCCGATTTTTTTTTTTTTTTTTTTTTTTTTTTTACGAGTAAACCAACTGAAACCCAGCCAGGATCAAGTCCCTTCAAGTCACATAGCTCATGAGTCCAGAGATGTCAAGGGAAGTCTGGGGAAAGTTTATATAGAGACTTCTTTTGCTTTTTAAAAGAGTTTCATGGATACTGAGTGGACCAGAAGGCCTTTTCCCACGGCCTGTTTCTGGGATTTCTGTGTAAAGCAAATGGCTTCTCCGTGAACCCTGAGTTCTGCCCCCACCTTATCCCCCGGAATATGCCATCCTAACTCCAAGGAGCACAGTTTTGGGGTCCCCTCCTGCATAGCGGGGGCTGAAAGAGGCCTCTTTATGCCACAAGAAAAAGGGCCCAGCTGAGCCAGCAGCTCAGTCCTGTCTTTCATCCTTGTCTGTCTCTCCATGAATCATACATGAATAGTCCTGGTTGAAAAGAATTACAATTTTCAAAAAAATTCTATACATTAAAAAAAATTTTTAAATAATCTCCAGAGATCGCCACTCAGAATCAAGACGATATTTAGTGAATATATGATAGACCAGATGGACTGCACATCTGTTGGGTGAGACCATTGTCCTTGAACTATTAAAATGGCATCACCTGGGGGCACCTGGGTGGTTCAGTCGGTTAAGCGTCCCACTTCGGGTCAGGTCATGATCTTGTGGTCCGTGGGTTTGAGCCCCGAGTCAGGCTCTGTGCCGACAGCTCAGAGCCTGGAGCCTGCTTCGGATTCTGCGTCTCCCTCTCTCTCTGCTCCTCCCCCATTCATGCTCTGTCTCTCTCTGTCTCTCAAAAATAAATTTTAAAAAAAGTTAAAAAAATATAAATAAATAAATAAAATGGTGTCTCCTGTAGGCAAAGCAGAGTCTTCAGGTCATTGTCCCCACAGTCCCCGTTCTAATGGACTGCTTTGCTTGATTCTCACACTGGCTGGGTCCAAAGGCATTCTAGATGGCCATCCTCAACAGCCATTCAGACACTTCCTCACAACGAGGTTGAGATTATAATCCACACATGTGGTGCCATGCTATGAACATTGCTCCCAGATACGTTGTCATTAACGTTCTGGGAGCATGTCCCAGAACATGCTCGCCTATCAGTGAATCGTGGGATTCTGCTGTTGAGATGTACCATCACCCATTTTCTTACTGTTGGATCTTTAGGTTGTCAACAGTGTTGGCTATGAGCCAACCACTAAGCCTTCTCTTCAGAGCAGCCCAAGCATTGGCCTTACCCTCCCCTGACCCCTTTGAGTGGTCTCCGTGGTGTCCTTAATAGCTACAAGGACAGTATCTGGGGAAGTCACTTTTTCAAACAAAAGAGACGGTGGGAATCCCCTGGGTGCTCAGGAAGCATACATCCCCCCCCAGATCCCAGTCTTTACAGGGACTCCTCAGCGATCAGGCATATTTGGAGGCGGGGAGGCACACGGAACCCAGAATGTTGACCTGGGCCAGAAGCCCGGGACGCCGATGGTGGTGCTGGTCTTCAGTGAACCTCTCCATCTCTTCAGCTGGGTTCCCTCATCTATCCAAAGCAGACAGTAACACCTCGATCCCAGGTCATGAGGAAAGGCAAATGAGACAGTGCAGATACAGCTCCCTGCAGAATGCCTGGGAGAACAAGCGCACTGCCTTGGCGCCAACTGTATTATTACTTCACAGGAAGTCTTTCGGTTAGAGAGTCTCTCACTGTCATTCTTTCCCTTCCTGCCCCCCTCTCTCCCTATTTCTCTCCTCTCTCTTGTGTTCCCTCTCTTCTTTCCCCCCTCTCCTTTAAGCACCGGGCCTCAGCCCCTTTTCCTGTGAATGTTGCCATCAGCCATGCTTAGTCTTAGGGCTCTCTCTTCCCGTCAGCTTCCCGAAGAGCATCAGGAAACCTGCTGGCCTCCTTGTTTCCTTGTTCTCTGCAGAAACAATCCCATCCCCATGTAAGCATTTTCCTGATACCTACTTCAGGAGCCCAGACTGGCTGTGATACCACCACGCACTGGGAAGAGTAAGTTCCAGAGGCCAAATTCCTGATTCCTCCTCTGACAGGGCTCTCCGAGAAGACTGTGTGGCTTCGACCTCCCTAAAGGCAGAATTTTGGGAGGGACATCCCCAGAAAGACTCCCTTTGTGAGCTGCGGGGTGGGGCTGTCTGACATCACTACACAATGACTGTTTTCTGTCATAGGAAGCAGATGGAATAAACAAGACTGCTGATATTTTCCATCGTTCATAAACAAGTTACACAAAACTGCACAGCACCCCCCTCCCGGCAAAAGGGCCACATTATTGCAATGAGAAACAAGATCACAAAAGTATCTGTAAACTTTTCCCTACAAGACCCTTTGTTAAGAGGCATACTTGTTAGACAATAATGAGGGAAATTTGCAAAATAAGAGATCAGATGCTTCCACAGCAGGGTAATCAAGGGTCAGCACAACTCCCCGTCTGGGACCACAGCCTGCCAGGTACGTAGACTTGGCCTTAGAGCCTGAGTTTTCACCTTTGTTGTCTGTTCTGATCACTGGGAGGACAGCACCACTCAATGTCCTGTTCTGACAGCAGGAGCATCTCACCTCTCAGCCAAGGGTAGGAAGCTAGGAATAACAGCTCAACAGTCCTAAGCATTGCAGTTGGTAAATAAATAAAGGAACAATGTCTTTAACTAGCATCTATCTCATTGGGACTAAAGGAATCAAAATTAGAACGAGCAGAGAGGTGGGTCAGCCTTAATTCTGGCAAGATCCAAAGATCGCTTCTCAAATCTTCCCTACCCCTAAGCCGCCATCTTTCTCTTAATCAGAAGGGGGCCCCTTCTGTCATGAAAGGCCAAAGACACAGACCGATGGTGATCCATCGATGGGGACCAGCCACAAATCAAAGCTGCTGAGATGACTGTAGGTCACTTAATCTGTGGGAAGTCCAGCCCAAGAAAGGTCAACTTCAAGCACTTCCTCGCATCCCTACATATTCCAGAATACACTTGTAGGTGCCACTGGAGGCCATACATGGTTGGCTTACCCAATCTGAGTCAGCTTCCAAAGAGACTCATAATTATAATTATTGAAACAGGGCTCCAGCAATGTCCCACAAAGTGGTTGTCCTTTCTGTGGTTGTTATCACCCTCCCTGCTTCTTGCCTTCTGAGCCCCTGTTGTCCCAACTTCTGAGGTCATTATCTGACCTTGGTTGGCCACGTTTTTTCTTTGGTAACTTTGTTTTTAGTTCTGAGGACTCGGCTATAGAACTTTGGGTTCTGAAGTTCTAAGACTCTGTCTCAATATTAAAGAGATGTGTGAACTCAGCTTCAATGGGGCGTTTTGGTTTGATGTTGGCTTGGCCACCAGACCTGGGCAATAGCTCTTTCTTATCTCACTTCTCTCTGGAAAACTCAGTGGGTAAGTCCATTGCTTTGGGTATTTGAACAATAAGCATGTGCAGAAAGTCTATCACTCACTCCTCACCAATGACCACCCCCTAGTTTTTTTTCTGAGAGCCAGGAAGTCATCCAGAAATGAAGGGAGGATTCAGAACCTGACAAATCTGTGTTCAAGTCCCAAATATGCTACTGATTAATCATAGATCTTGGACCAGAATCTTGATGTTTTTGAACATTGATTTTCTTGTCATGAATTTAATAAATCTGTTCTCTCAGTGTAATTGTGTAGATTACAGTTTTTATGTAATAAAAGGTTCTACTATTTACGTGCTGCATGACCTTGAGACAAATGACTTATGGGGGCATGTTTTTTTAGAGGGGGTAATGCTACCTGAATAGAATCTTCAGGAATAAATAGCGGCACACCAAGATTTACTGTTGGTAGCCCATTCTCATTAGCTAGTTCCCATGCCACATAGATGAGTTGATATTTTAAATATCACTTTGCCTCCATCTGTTACCGTAGCCCTAGGCTTCCCATAAAGGACCAGTATACTCCACTCTTTGCTATGTCCTCCACCACTATCCCCCAGTCAGTACTCCTCATACTTCCTCCCATGTGGAAGAATCTTTGAGAAAAGTCTGCTGCAGACATTATGATTTACCCAGCATTGGTTCCCTATCACAGGGATCATGCCAGTCATGATGTCAACTGTGCCCAACTTCCCCTTCTAGTTGAGGCTGCCTCCCCAATATTACTCTTCATGAAGCAGTACCAGACTCTTCTTTGCTCATGAATAGCCACCAAAGGTCCAGGGATGGATGAGTGACCCAGAGGTGGCCTTTCCATTGACAGGACCCTTGATATATATAGCCTAACTCAGAAAGATGGACTGGGCCAATGTAATTCCCAAGAGCTATAAATAAGAATTTCCAGGAAAAATCTAGTCAGAAGGATAAATATACTGAGAGTTTCCATGACGTAGAGAGGGCTGGGAAAATCTTAGGGACCATACACACAGGCTGAAGTCTTGAATACAGGGATCAAAAACAGGCAAATGAAACATATGGACAGTGTGGTAGAGTGAACTACGGGTTCTGATTCCTCACTCCTATATGGTAACATCATATACTCTCTTTGCTTGTCCACAATCCTATTGTTAATTCTCCAGCCTTTGTTTTGGGTTTGGCTACATAACTTGCTCGGGCTAAAAGAATGCTAGTGGGCATGATCCAAGTAGGGGTTTAGAATTTGCTTTTGCGTTTAGATCTTCGCTTTAGAACTTCCAGCACAGTCAGAAGAGAATATACTCTGGGTATCTGCTGCCATTGCAGCCTGAAAATGAAAATGAACCCCCGGAATCAGTCTCCCTGGCCAGCCTGCATCCAGAGCCGCCCTTGTCAACCTGAAGACACTGGTGAGAAATAAGATGTTACTGCTGAACAGCACTGAGCTTCTGTGCTTAGTAATACAGGCTGAGCAAGGTGGATACACCATGGCAGGGAGAAGCTTCTGTTTCTGACCCTTCCAACTTGGAGTTTTCTTATTCCTCCTCTTGGGTTTTCATGGAGCTCTTTTTTATATGTGTGCAATAAACTTTTTAAAAAATGGTTTTATTAACACAAATACAACATGCACATAAGCTGTCTGTCTATTCACTTGCTTTGCTGTGCAGCCTGGCCTCAGGATGGGTGACTCTGACTGACAGCTGGGCAGCTCTATCCGCAATGGCTTTGTGGTCCTTGGAGGAGACATTGTGAGCAATCTCTGCACGGTAAGATTTGTTGCACATCAGTAACATTTCAAGCTCCTTGATGTTGTGGACTAGGAACTTCTGGAAGCCACTGGGTGGCTTGTGCTTTGCTTTCTTGTTGCTCCCATAACCAGTGATGTTGGGCATCAAGGTCTGGCCCTTGAACTTCTGCACACACTATTGTCAGTGCTTCTGGGTTTCTGTTAGTTGCACTTAATTTTAACATATCAGTCTCACTGGTGCCATATGAACTTCTTGGTCCTCTTTTTAATGACCTTGAGCCTCATCAGAGGTCTGAGGGTGGCCATGATGCCAAGTAGGAGATGGCTACCACCTCTGCAGGCAGCACCAAGGAGGAGAGTATAAACTCTTATTCTCATTCAAGAAAATGGTCTTTTTTAAAAACTTTTATTTTTGAGAGAGAGAGAGAGAGGGAGAGAGAATGAGAATGCACATGCAAGAATGGGGTATGGGTAGAGAGAGCAGGACAAAGGATCCAAAGCAGACTTTGCACTGACAGTAGAGAGCCTGGTGCGGGCCTCAAACTCACAAACCATGAGATCAGGACCTAAATCGAAGTCGGATATCAACCAACGGAGCCACCCAGGCGCCCCAAGAAAATAGTCTTATGAAAGACAGATTTAGTTTTGAGAGTCTACAGTTTCTACACCACAGGACCCTCCTTTAGAAAAATAACACAGAATTACAAAGGCAAAATCAGGTGTTAAAGTGAATCCTTATTTATAATGACAAAAACGTCCCAACAAATTACTAGATTTTAAAAATTTGAGCAAACTTCCTACTTCTGGCCAGTTGGAGTAACTGATACCATACCAGCCTTCTTGCCATAAACAACTAAAAACTAGACAAAATATATAAACCTGTTGTCTTCAATATCATCAAGCAACAAGCAATGCAGATCCCCAAAAGAAGGGAAATATATAAGATGGGCCCTTACCCACTATTATCTCTCATAAACATAGAGGCAAAAATCCTTCTAAAATTATCAAACCATATATAACAATATATAAAAAAAGTAATATACTATGACAAAGTTTTTCTCAGAAATGCAAGGTTGGTTTGACATTTAAAAATCAATCAATGTAGTAAATCATATTAATGGAATAAAGGAGGAAAAACATATGATCATCTCAATAGATACATAAAATGCAGTTGGCAAAATTCAACACACATTCGTGATTTTTTTAGAAAAAGTATTGGCAAATTAGGAATACAAGCAAACTTTCTTAATGTGTTAATTATGTGTATAATAAGAAAAACTATAGATAAAATTATCAACAATGGTCAAAAACTGAATGTTTCTTCCTAAAATTGGGAGAAAAATGCCAGTGCAAAAAATATGAAGTGATTAAGAATAAATTTAAAACTAAGGTCAACATCTGCTCATCGAAATTATGGATTTTTGCTAAGAGACATTTTAAAAGATCTAACTAAATGGAGAGATATTTTACATACATGGATTCAAAGACTAACATTGGTAAGATTTCAGTTTTCCTTAGGTTTGACCTACTCATTCTCACAGTCCCTATCAAACTTCAGCAGCCTTTTTTGTTAGTAATGGACAAACTGGTTCTGAAATGTATATGGAAATTCAAAGGATATATAAAAGCCAAAATAATTTTTAAAAAGAAGAACAATTCTGAGGATTTAAACCACTTAACTTCAAGACCACTCGAAATTACAATTAACAAGATATTGTGGTTTTGGTATAGAGTGAGACAAAGAGATCAACAGAACAGACTAGAAAATCTAAAAAGAAACTAATCTTAATAGGCCAACTGATTATTTATTTATTTATTTATTTAGAGAGAGCATGAGCAGGGGAGAAGCAGAGAGAGAGGGAGAGAGAATCCCAAGCAGGCCCTGTGCTGTCAGCGCAGAGCCTGACATGGGACTGGAACCCACGAACCATGAGATCATGACCTGAGCCAAAACCAAGAGTTGGATGATTAACCAACTGAGCCACCCATGTGCCCTCAGGTCAACTGAGTTTTGACAAAAGCACCAAAGCAGTTTCATGGGGAAATTAAAATCTTTTCATAAAGTAGTGCTCTATCAATTGAAAATCCACATCAGCTGTTGATGGGAATGCAAACTGGTGCAGCCACTCTGGAAAACAGTATGGAGATTCCTCAAAAAATTAAAAATAGAACTACCCGATGACCCAGCAATTACACTATTGGGTATATATCCAAAGGATACAAAAATGCTGATTCAAAGGGGCACATACACCCCACTGTTTATAGCAGCGCTATCAACAATAGACAAATTATGGAAAGAGCCCAAATGTCCATCAACTGATGAATGGATAAAGATGTGGTGTATATATATATGTATATACATATACATATATACATAATGGAATACTATTCAGCAATAAAAGAAGGAAATCATGCCATTTACAATAACATGGATGGAACTAGAATATATTATATGTGGAATTTAAGAAACATAACAGATAAACATAGGGGAAGGGAAGGAAAAATAAGATAAAAACAGAGAGGGAGGCAAACCGTAAGAGAATCTTAAATACAGAGAACAAACAGGATTGCTGGAAGGGAGGTGGGTAGGAGGATGTGCTTAATGGGTGATGGGTCTTAAGGGGAGCACTTGCTGGGATGAGCACTGGGTGTCATATGTAAGAGATGAATAACTGGGTTCTGCTCCTGAAACCAAGACTGCACTGTATGTTAACTAACTTGAATTGAAATTTAAAAAAAAGAAAGAAAATCCATATTGGAAAAATGAAATTTGACTCCCTATCTCATACAAATAATACAAAATTCATTTGGAATGAGTCAAAGGCCAATGTAAAGATTAAATCTATAAAGGTTCTATAAGAAAACACAAGGGACTATCTACTCAACCTTAGGATAAGCAAAGATTTCCCAGAGAGGACACAGAATGCACTTATTAGAAAACAGTAAATTGATAAATTATACTTCATAAAATTTAAAACTTTTACTTATGAAAATACATCATTAGAAAATGAATAGTCAAGACACAGACTAAAAGAAAATATTCAAGATACATTTATGTGACAGAGGACTTGCAATCAGAACATACGAAGACCTTACACAACTCAATAATAAAAAAAAAGACAACCCGTTTTTTAAAAATGAGCAAAAGGCTTGAACAAACATCTCAGAAAGGAAGACATACAAATGGCCAATCACCATATGAAAACTTCATTAATTATCAGGGAAATAAATTTAAAATACCAACTATTCACCCATATTTTGGACAAAGTTTCTGCATCTTGTTTGTGTCCTCTGAACCTCCAAAAATGTTCACCAGGCTGAGATGTCACCCACGGTGCAAGTGTGGATTTTTATCATGTGTGTGAAACCATCCAAATCTGGGTGCCTAGGTGGCTCAGTCAGTTGAGCATCTGATTCTTGGTTTGGGCTCAGGTCATGATCTTGCAGTTTGTGGGTTCAAGCCTCAAATGAGGCTCTGCATTGACAGCTTGGAGCTTGCTTGGGATTCTCTCTCTCCTTCTCTCCCTCTATCGGTCCCCTGCTCATGCTCCCTCTTTCAAAATAAATAAACTTAAAAAAGGAAAGAAAAAAGTCATCCCATTATGAGACTCTGAAAGCTTGAAAGGTTCAGAAACTTTGAAGATAAGCTCCTTTCTTTTATATTTCAAACTTCATTTCTCCTCCATTAACCATATACTTCTGGTGCTGGTGCCACAGGTCATGGTCACATCAGGAATCCATCTGTGGCCTTGCACTTTGGGTCATAACGCCAGTTACGTCAGTTAAATGAGTGGCCATTTTCCTCTCCTTACATCCTTACATTTTCCTTTCCTTGGTCATAATGCCATTTACATCAGTTAAATGAGTGGCCATTTTCCTCTCCTTACATCCTTACATTTTCCTTTCCTTGCTCATAATGCCATTTACATCAGTTAAATGAGTGGCCATTTTCCTCTCCTTACATCATTACATTTCCTCTCCTTACATCCTTACATTTTCCTTTCCTTACATCAGTTAAATGAGTGGCAAGCTTTCCTCAAAGCTCTTCCTGCACTGGGTGAACTGTCTACGGAAGATAACTATATTTGGAAATAACTGCGAATGGCATACATTTATTTCACAAAACTAAAAATAAATCTGTTCCTAACTTAACATCCTTGTAGCCAGATTCCAAAAATGTTCACAGCCACTCCAGTGTCACCTCCTACAGAGGTGAGTGTGACAGATGGGAAATCAGATTGCAAAGAGACAGCAGTGTTAACCCATTGTGGTTAAAATACTTTACTTTTATAAAGTACATATGACCTTGTGGAAACATTGTTAGCACCTTGCCGAGGGCCTGTAAGGACCCCATTCTGCTCTGAGAGGTCCTGAAATGTTGGCTTTGTTAGTTCCTGGTGAATCTGCTACTGGATCTTACAGCAGATGCCTAAAATGTTGGTTGCAAAAACAGAACTCATCCTTCTCAACAGAGCTCTTCTCTTACTTGATGTGGTTCTAGAAGGACCTACCGTCTTCTTCCTGACCCCACCTCTCTGCATTCCCCCTTCCTCTGGATTGGCTCCTGGGAGAGCCAGTCAGGGCAACCTCCCACATGCCCAGCATTAAATGGCCCAAGGATAGTCACCTGACCCAAGCAGGGGCAATTAGAACTAAAGATTGGGAAGCATATCAGTCCCTTCAGTGCAAAGCTGTGAGATGCCAGCAAACATCATTGTCATCATCATCATCACCAAAATTTACTAACCACTCCATAGTATTTGCAATACTATTTGTATTTTATGCGGTAAGCTCCAATATCGTCCCCATTATACAGGTGGGAGCACTGAGGCTTGAAGAGATTTACAAACGTGCTAATGGAACAGAGCTAGTAAGTAGAAACGCTGCAACTTGAGCCTGGGGAAAATTGACATGAGGGCTCCCATTGTCCATTTTATTTCTGCTGTGGGAGGAAGCTGGTCTGGCAGAGTGGGGCCCACATGCAATAAGACACAAAGATGGGTAGGAAGACTTCAGGCTCAGATGCATCATTCCCTTTCTGGGCTGTGGTCCTGGGAACTTAGAAAAAAATTTGTGTTACCATAACTGGCAGTCAAATCTCTTCCCACGATCTGTCAGGGTTTATACGCAGTAGGATAGGAGGAAGAAAAGATATGAACCTATCCTGAGATCCCGATAACCCAAGCATGACTTTCCCTCCCAACCATGTTTCCCTTGACACATCTGATTACAAAATGCTGATTTCCATTTTGCTGGCATCCTGTGGACTTTCCTCAGCATCTGAATCCTTCACTGCCCAACCTCCATGGACCCATGAATTGACAGTCATACACCGCTAGGGGACCTTCCGCAGCCTCTAGTCCAGCCCTTCTATTTTACAGTTGCGGAGACAAGCTCAGGTGGGGGAAGTGACTAGCCCAAAGTCCCACTCTGAGTAGCTGGCATGGCCAGATGTCATAGTTCCCCAGTGACACCAGGTGGAAGGGCCAGGCCTGGTGTGGTTCCTACCATGCGGGCTGCTTTGGGCTATAGGCTGGCTACCTCTGAAGAGGACAGCTGGTGGAAAGAAGACACAACCCATTTTCCTGATGTCACTTGGAAATGTGGCACTTCTTCCTGCCAAGTAATGTGAAATATTTATCTTCTTAGTTAACAGCTGGCCACTAGGTTTTATGCCCTGGAATCTGTGTCTCAGTGGAGAATACATATTGGCTTCCCAAGTCTGGCATGCACACTGTCAGGTACATAAAGAACCAGATTTGTTCCAAAACCCAGATTTGTGCAAACTCCTCTAAACGTCCATCCATGGGCTATAACTCCAAATTTCTTGGCACAATCAACCTCACAGAGCTATGTTGCTTGTCAAGCTACAATGAAGATAGAACTGGGTATAGAAAATATGGCATGGAGGACTGGACAAAGCCGGGTGACCTCAATTCAAGGGGCAGGCAAATGGAGCTGTGACTGATTAGGATATTGTAGAGGACAGTAAGACCAAAGTCTCAGAGTTCAACTCTTTGGTTCAGATCCTGTATTTACTACTTACTAACCAGAAAACCTTGGCAAATTGCTGAACCTCTTTGTGCTTCAATGACCTTGCTTGTGAAGAGGGAGTATTAACAGTAAAGCCTGCTATATAGGCATGTTGTGAGAACCACACGAGTCTTCCTATGTGTGAATGACCAAGAACAGTGATCCACTGCTATGATCAAGGATCTGCCATGGCATTGTGCAACTCAAACCTCCTTGAATCTTAATTACACTTCATGAAATGCTTCTGAAGTGGAAGATTCCAGCACACACAGCATCACCCTTGGCCTGGAGCTCCTTGGGCCTGTCATTCTACCACCTCTGACCACAGCATGTTTGAAGGTCCTGTGACTGAAACAGAAGCTCCAGAAAGGCAGAGACTTTAAAGGTCTGGTGTATACTGTGCTCCCAGCACCAGGAACAGTGTCTAGCGTATGGTAACCATTGATTGATTGAGGGAGGGAGGGAGTGATTGAATATTCTTCCTCATGTATGGAAAATACCTCCCAAGCTGAGGGGATATGGAATCTACTGCAAATAATATCCACAAAAAACCTGCTTTGTCATTTCAGGGGAGAGGAGGGCCATTATGGTGCTTCTGGGGGAAGCACTACTTCAACAAGCACTTGCCAATGACAAGAGGACAGAAGTAAGTTTGGCTAAAAGGAGCCAGAACATGGATGGATGTCCCATCAGAGCTTATAGGAAGCTCTTTACATAGAGTATTACCTTCTTTTGGACCTGTTTGCTCTTCAATTCAACAAATACTTGTGTGGCCCCACTTGACCCTGCCAAGCACTGGAGGCAGAGTAATAAGCAAGATACCGCAGCATTTGGGTCCTCTGGGGAGCAGGTGCCGAAGTCAAGTTAGGAATTTAAAAGGCTTATTGGGGTGGAATGTCATGAAAAGTAGAGGAGAGGAAGCAGGAGGGGGCATGGAGAGCCTCAGACCCAGTGCAGATCTGAAAGTCAGCAGCGGGCTCCAGAGCAGGCTGCCCATTGGGGGAGCTCCTGGGTGGGTAGGAAAAGCAAGACCCAAGTACCCTTGCCAAGTTCGGTCACAGGCTGTGTCTCAGATCAAAAGCTGAGGTGGTATTTCCCAAATACCATCACATTGGGGATCAGGTGACAATGGAAATTTTCTGGGGGACACAGGCATTCATATGGTAGCGGTGGTGGTGACGCTGGTGGTGGCGTGTGAGTCAGAGAGAGCAACACAGAACCACTTGATAGGGTCAGAGAAGGGCAAGATGACTTCTATGTCTAGCTATTAGATAGTGATTTCTTGAAGACCAAGTTGCTCTGAGAATTCCATGAAGAGCAGCGCAGGGAGACTCAATTCTCCAGAGCACTGGGTGAGTGAGAAAGTAGTGCAAAGCAAGGTCCTGGAGCAAGAGGCTGTCAGTTTCCTGCACCCACTCCCCCACCCCTGCAGCAGAATGGGGGTTCTGTCCTACAGGGCAATGCAAATGGCACCCCTCCATGGCTTCCCCAAACAGACCTGGCACCACCCTCATGTTCTGGTTTGTGCTCCACTTCACAGAGCTGGCCATGGGGTCCTTGGAAGAGCAAGGACCATGCCTTTTCCTCCTTTGCTGTCTTCCATGCTAATTCTATGGTACGTTGATAGCCTTGAATCAGTAACTCACAAACTCATTCCTTCATTCATTCACTCACTCACTCAATGCACATCCTCCTGGGCACACACCCTGTGATGGGCGTTGGGATTGGATACAAAGACCACACAGATTTAGCTCTGCCCTCAAGGTGAGGGCAATCAGCCAGGAATGACAGAAAAGACGCATTAAAATAATAGTAAGAAGTAAAGAGAGAAGCAATGATGATGATTGATGGTGCTGGTGGTGGTGGTGGTAATTGTCTAAAACACTTCAAACTGCTGTAACTGAGTGCTTAACTAAGAGAAATCTATTTCTCACAGTTCTGGAGGTTGGGAAATCCAAGATCAAGTGTTGGCAGATTTGATGTCTGGAGAGAGCCCGTGTCCTATTTCTAAGACTGCATCCTCTCAGGGATGAAGAAGGGCCAGGGATGTCTCAGGGCCTTTTTTATAAGGCACTAATCCCGACCACCAGGACTCTACCCTTATGACCTAATTACCTTCCAAAAGCACCACGTCCAAATACCATCACATTGGGGATCAGGTGACAATGGAAATTTTCTGGGGGACCCAGGCATTCATATGGTAGCGGTGGTGGTGACGCTGGTGGTGGCGACGCTGGTGGTGGCGTGTGAGTCAGAGAGAGCAACACAGAACCACTTGATAGGGTCAGAGAAGGGCAAGATGACTTCTATGTCTAGCTATTAGATAGTGATTTCTTGAAGACCAAGTTGCTCTGAGAATTCCATGAAGAGCAGCACAGGGAGACTCAATTCTCCAGAGCACTGGGTGAGTGAGAAAGTAGTGCAAAGCAAGAGAAATCAGAGCCAGGGGTCAGCAGGAGTGGAATGCCATCTTAGGGGCCCTGGGCTCAGCTCAGCTGGGATTGGGGACCCATGGATAGATTTTAAGCAGGATAGTGGCTTGGTTTGAGTTGTGCTCTGGGAACATAATTCTTGCTGGAATCTTGGAGATGGATTGAAATGGTAGAAATCAAGCCCAGGGAGGTGCAGTTTGGGACTTGGTTGAGATCAAAGGCACTGGGGACGTAGACCAGGACCAGAGCAATGAGAATGGAACACACTGAGGGAAGAGAGAGAGACGTGTAATAGCCTGTTGACTAGCACTCTGATAATTCCCAGAAAGCCCTCTGTATACTGTCTGGGCAACAGTACCATGCGGAGTCCTTCACTTGATGTTTCTGACTTCAGGTCAAACATCCTGAAGAGGGAAAGAGGAAACCTTATTCATTGTTGAATATTAACATCATTTAAACCTTGCAGTAGCCCAGAGGGCTAGGAATGGTGACCCTGATGTTACAGACATGGAAACAGGCACATAGAGAGTAAGTCATTTACCAAGTGAGTGACAAGGCTGGAACTTGAACCAGAATCGTCCAATACCGAAGGCTCTGGGGCTTCATGTTGCTAAAAGATTCCACTAGTTGTTTGTTCCCTGAAATGAAGACTAGGGACAGACTGAGCCCCTGAGACTGGAATCGCATGCACGTCCAGAAAGAGCCAATTGCTCAGTACACATATCTCTTGCATTACTTTTTGCTTTTTTTAGACACTTGGAATTCTGGGAGGTGCCCCCCTGTCCCCATGGCCCCCACAGAACAACACAGCAGCATTCAGTGGGATTTCTTACGGCATCTCTATGAGCCCTTCCTCCAGTGCCTGAAGGTGGCTCTTCTGAAACTGCAGGATCCACGGACTTGTCTGCTCATGTGGCCAACTGTGTGGACCACCAGACACCATGCTGATCTAGAGGTTCTGGAGATGACTGGGACGTCGTCTCTGGCCACAGCTAAGTCACAGCTTGGTGGGGAAACAGGTCACCATCCCATTTCCCAGGATGCTTCGTCAGCCTGGGGTGAGATGGAAAATGACAGGAGCTCATCTAGAAAAGGTGGTGCCTGAAGAATGAGTAGGATTTGGTCATGGGATTAAAGAGGGAGGATGTTCTAGGTAGAAGAAACATCAAGTACAAAGGTGCCAAAAGGTGAGAAATGATGGGGCCGTCTCCAGCTCCAGGGCACGTATGCTAGAACTCTCTACTGCTGTGTAAGAACACTGGGTCGTCCAGAACTTGGTGTTTTGGTGGGTATTTTATTTTATTTTTTTCGGATAACATAGGTTTTATTTATTTGTTTATTTCCTTCATGGACTTCAGGTGCACTGAATTTGATTAATCATAATCCTTGCTTCTTTCTATCATTACCTGTTCACGTTCGAATCACTTTTAATCATTATTTTAAAGTATTTATGATTGAAGTATAGTTGACATGTGGTCTTTCAATTTCAGGTGTACAACACAGTGATTGAATAATTCTTTTTTTTAAATTTAAGTTTTTCTTTTAAGTAAGCTATACACCCAATGTGGGGCTTGAACTCACTACCCCAAGATCAAGAGTCCCACACTCTACCAACTGAGCCAACCAGGTGCCCCAGTGATCCCACAATTCTGTACATTAAGGGATGCTTGCCACGGTAAGTCTAGTTACCACCTGTCACCATATGATGTTATTCCAATATTATTGACTATGTTAACTATGCTGTACTTTTTATCTCCGTGACTTATTTATTTTATAACTGGAAGTCTGTACCTCTTAATCCTCTTCACCTATTCGGTCCATCCCCTCACCTCTGGCCATCACCAGTTTGTTCTTTGTTTTTAACCTCAAAATTTTCTCAAAGTGTGGGCTTTTAAATTCCAGGCTCACACGATTCTTTCCAGAGTCCATGTTCGGTGGTCTGAGTGATCTACCTTCAATTGGTTGGATGCCATCCATGTTCAGAAATGTGCCATCACCTTGACAGCCAGCCTCAACTTCTAAAACATTTATGAAACATGCTATAGACCCTTATCCACCCTCTAAAATATTTAACAGCCAAAGGTGAGGCAGACCTGCAAAGAGTGGGCTATAGCCCTGGACTCAGACTAGCTCCATTCTGCACCAAGACACTCTTGAAATCAGCTCTTTTGTTAGAAATCAAATATTAATATGAAAGGTGAATAATTCATTATTGAGGCTGAGTCCCTGAGAAACTCAGTAGAAATCCCTAAGTGGAGTTTTTGGTGCCCCAGTGACTATAAACCCAACTCTTTCTACCAAGTTCAGAGGCAGAGGCACTGGGTCCAAGCATGGGCCCTGGCCCCAGGCTGCCCAGAACTGCCCGCCAGCTCCCTCATGGACCAGTAGTGCTGAATGCCTCCCATTTGCTTCTCCAAACCACCCTCTATCCTTCTCCACTCTGCTCTGTGCTCCAGGAGGCTGAACTCCATGGACAGTGTCAATAGGTGCCCTTGACCTCCAGCTTCCAGTTGGGTTCAGCCAATGGGGATCCCCAGTGGAGAATGCAGGAACTGAGGAGGGGCAGGTTCAGGAATCGACTCCTTCAGCTCCCTCCCTGATGGATCACTATGGGCTCATCGGAAGGCCACATCTTCCCTAGGGTGGCCTGTCTAGAAGTCCTATCCAGGCCCTGGTACTCACTCCCTCCTCCTGCTCCTCCAGATGGTGATTACAGCTCCTTGAGATGCATGGCACCATCCCTCAGTATTGCCTTAACCTCTGTTCTTAGATTTGTATTTGGTTTAATCTTACAAAATTACCATTTTGAAGATCAAAAATGATTAAATACTGGCAATCTCATATGTGTCAATCTAATAAATTATTTTTATTAAATCTGCCTCAATTTACCAAAGTGTATGTGCTATTTCCTACCATAACCCTGGCTGAAACAGAGGATATATGACTTTGTGCTGATTACTTAACCTTTGCGTGCCTCGGTTTCCTCATCTATCAGATGAAGACTATGCAAATACTAGTACCTACTTCAGAGGGTTGTTCTAAGAATCAAATAAGCTGATATACATCAGGGAGTAAACCCGTACTTGGTTAGTAATATCTCTGCTCAGTAGATGTTGAGGAAGCCCATACCCATTCCATGGAAATTAATTCCATGAGAGAGAAGAGTCAGAAGAATGGACTCATGACTATCTGAGCAGGAAGGGGATGTGATCCTCCGTAACCTCCAGCAGAGAAGCATGGTAATAATTTAGGTGTATGTGGTTGCCATCACTGGAAACCACATTCATATGATCTACTTTAGCTAATGAATTGAAAATCTATTGAGTGCCTACTTTAGCTAATGAATTGAAAATCTATTGAGTGCCTACAATATGGTATTTCCATGGCCAGACACCATGGAAATACAACAGAGAGCACATCAGGGACCCTTATCCTCCCCCGAGTCATCTCCTGAGAGGGACCCAGACAAGGAAGCCAAAACCTACATTGCAGAGTACTAAGAAATGCAGTAATGAGGGAGGTCAGGGGCAGCATAGGACCCTACAGAGCACGGCCCCCGACTCAGGAAGTCAGAGCATCGCTTTCCCCAGAAGGAACTGTCTGATCCCTGACCCAAAGGAGGAATAGGAATCACCCGGGCAAAAGATCCAGGCAGTAAGGGAACGGCATTCCCGCAGAGAGAACAGGATGTCAGAAAGCTAAGAAATGAAAGACTATGGTGTATATATAGAGAGGAGTCAAAAAAAAGTTCAGTGTGGCTGGAGCATGTCCTTGGTGCCTAGGTCAGTCCCTGGTACATATCAGGTACTTAACAATTAACCCAGAAACACGGGTGCAGCCACATCTCTGATACATTGATATATGGAGAATATTCTCCAACATAGTACTGTCTCTGTCTGCCAGCTTACCAAGCGCTGTTGTTCATCTCCGTGAAGACAGCTCGCTGTGCCCCTTGCAAACCTCCTTCCTCCCTGTTCACTCACTCTTTATCAGAATGTCAGAAACGAAGAGTCAAGATCCCTGGAACTCAGAGAACAGGAGAAGGAAGGTGGCAAGAGGCTGGGAGCCAAGCCATTGGGAAAGGGCCTTTGAAGGCAATTCAACGTATGTCGAGATCCCAAAACCAAGGAAGATTTTTCTTTTCTCATCCCAACTACCACTTGCTGCAAAGCATAGGCCCTCTCTGGTCAGTTTGCTTCAATCATACTCCGTTGTGGTTCATGTCCCTCCAACACACTGCTGCTTCGAGCGTGTAGATGCCCCCGAGACAATCTATTGAGGGGTTGGAACAAAATATAAGTTCCTGTATGTGAGTATTAAATGTGATGTATATCACACACACGAATGCTGCTGCAATAGTAAATGTATGTGATGTGCAAATCAGTTGTACATGTGTAATGCACGAAGAGAGGGGACCCAACGCTCGGGGCTCCGAGCAAGGGGCGCTGGAGCCAGGCTGTCTGGCTTCTGCTCCCATGTCTGCCGTGCACATGACCAGGTTGTTGAATCTCTCTGAGCGTTTGTTCATCCGTAAAACGGCAATAATAAATGTCACCACACGCAGGGGCGCTATGAGAGTTAGATGATTGTAGAAATGTGAAACATTTAGGGTGGAATTTGAAACATAATAAGTGACCTGTATTTGTTCTTTTTACTATTATATAGTCCATGCATGGGCTGGAGGGGGTGACAAGTAGTTTTAGGCTTTCGTGGTTATTCCTTCCCTTGAAGTACCGTTTCTAACCCTTTCTTTGATGCTAGGCATCCTCCCCTCCAGGAAGCCTTCTTTCCTGCCCCTGCCCTGCACAGCCCCACACCCACCCCGTCGTGGGCTTGCCCGCGTCTGGATTATCAGCATCTTCTCCTAGCTGACAGCTGACCTTGGGACACAGAGGACCTTTCCAGATGTGTAGTGAAGGTTCCGGCACAAGGTGGATGCTTTCAGTACATGAGCATGAAAAAAAACCCTGAATTTATCTGAATTAGAAACAAAACTGCTTTCAAATCCAAAGCAGTTTACCAACGCAGCCCATGTGCCTAGGGGGGAAACCTTTGCCAGCCACACAGAAAGAAAATCAGCAAGATGTACCCCGTCCCTCACCTCCATTCCCTCCGGAAGAGGCAACCGAGATCCTTCTCTCTAAAGAGAAATTAATTCTACCCAGAAATAAATCCCCAATGAGCTTCCCAAGGAGGCCATTAGCGAATCACAGTTATCCACTGGCAGGAGTCTCTTCCTCTGCAAGTCCCACTGAGTCACCACCGAATTCTCTTTTCCTGCTAGCAGCTGGCCCGAGCCTGAGGGATGGCCAACAATTACAGGACAGTAAATATTTCAGCAGCACGGAGTTAGGTTCTCAACGGCCAACAGGAAGCTGTTTCTCTTTGCTTTAAACCGTTTATTAAAACACAAGGTTAACTCCAGCCAGGGGAATACATTTTCCTGCTTCCTCCTCCAATTAGCCAGCTCCTTCAGAGCTGAGGGTTTGTTTTGTTTTGTTTTGGTTTGGTTTGGTTTGGTTTATTTATTTATTTATGTTTTGCTTCAGCAAAGCCTCTGCATGAACTGCAGGTACAGCGCTTTCCCCCTCGGGGGACACGGGCCTTCCAGACTTGCAAACAGAGTCAAATCCCATCTCTCCCAGGAACCAGCCCTGTGACCTTAAGGCAAATCACTGTGCAGCCTCCTGGGCTTCAGTCCAAGAATATGGGGGTAGAAACACCTACCTGCATGTTGCAGAGAGGGTTCTGTGATTTAAAGAACATGGCAGCGGTCAGCTCCAGGGCTGACACACTGAAGGCAATCAGCAAACTTGAGGTCTACCCAAGAGCCATTCCTTCTCTGTAACAAAGCTCCCGTTTTGTTAAATGGATAGAAGAAGCTATAGCCTTCCCAGCCCGGGACGTGGTAATCCTACGCCCCTTCCATGACTGGTTTAAGAAAAACTCTAAGATGCAACACATTGGCCAATGAGACAAAGGGGAACTGTGCTGGGGGGAGGGCCGTTTGGCAAACGTACCTTCACTTCCAAAAGGGATACCTTAAAGAGTGATGTCATCAAGAAGGGCCATCACCAATTGCCCCCCTCTGCAACAACCATTTGGCAGCCTCTGTGGGAGATTTGGGGTCCAGGGAGGAGATTGGGAAACCTTGGTGGAACCCAAGACCAGAAAGGGCTGTGTTGGAAAGACAGACTCACTGACTGTGGTCCTGGCTGTAGACCTGCTACAGCTCAGTTGGTCTTGGTCCTGCCACCAACACCATCCACCAAAGGGCCCTATGGCACTTACGCCCGCCTGTGCCCCATGGAAGAGTCCTGCTGACCTCAGTCCTGGCTGTGGGCCCTGAAGCAGCCCACAACCTGGCTCTAGACCCTCTTAGTCACCAGGCCTGCCCACCTGCTGACAAGACAGAGACACACCCATTTGTGCCCCTGGTCAGGACCAAGGTCTGACCACAGATCCTGAAACGACCCTGTAATCTGGCTCTAACCCCTCTCCACTGTGGACCAGGAACACTCTTGCCTGCTCAGCGACCTGCTGGGAGATGTGACCTTCTGTGCCCCCCAGACACAGACCTGCAGACCTTCATCCCAGCTTGGGCCCTGAATCATCCCTGTGACTTGGCTCCAGCTTTTCTTGGCCATCATCCAGGACCAATTCTGCCTGCCCAGGGACCTTCTCAGTGACCTATCAGGAGCCCTCCCAGGGCCCCAGGGGGAGCCATACCCGTGTGTGTACCTAGAACAGGCCTACTGACTATAGACCCTGAAATAGACCCTGTCCCAGTGCAAACCCTACTTGTCGATGTCCTGAAGGCCGCCATTCCATTCACCAAGGGACCAGACAGAATACACGCTCACCTAAGCCCCTGGTGACAGGCCTACCAACCACAGACCCCCATTGCAGACGCAGTCACAGCCATGTGACCTGGATCCAACCCCAGTCAACTGCAATCCCAGAGACAAGGCCATCAACCTGAGAACCTGACATGAGCAGTCTTTACCTCATGAAGCCAGTCTATAAATATTGGAAGAGACGTTTACTCTTTCAAATGCGGACTCCAGCATAAGGCTACACGGAACATGATGAATCAGAAAACCATGACATCACAAAAGGAAACTCACAAAATGCCAGGAACCAGAAATGGAGGTCCACAAATTGCCTGACAATTCAAAATAATCATCTTCAAGAAGCTCAGTGACATGCGAGAGAACACAGATACACAACTAAATGAGATCAGGAACAAGGCTTGAACAAAATGAGTTGAATAAAGAAATAGAAACCCTAGAGAAGAACCCAACAGCACCCCTGGAGCTGAAGACCACGGGGACAGAGCAGACACAGACTCAACAGAGGGCTTCCACAGCAGACTTGAACCTGCGGGAGAAAGAATCTGTGAACTCGAGCCAAGCTATGTAAAAGAGTCGCTGAGGTTTTGTCAAACTAACATTGGTTATGTGGAGCTCAGGGTGTCAGATGATGAGTCGTGGTTCCACAAAAGGCCACAAAAGAGAAATTGAAATAGAGAACTTATTACACTCAGATCCTGGAGGATGTACATGGCCTTCTTTCCGGGACCACACAGGACATCAAATTAAGAGTGCAGGCAGACCGAGAGTAATGGGGCTCCGGGCCATGCCTTCACTAGGATCTGTGGGTGGAGAGCTTTGGGGTTCCCAGGTGAAGTCTGGATTGGTCAAGTCAAACCAAAAAGAGCAGGATTTTGGTAAACTCCAGGGAGGTCTTATCTAAGGGATGCACCGAGGGAAGTGGGGGGAGACTGTTCAGCACAAGGGCTGCTGGGAAGTCCTATCAGGAACTTCTATTTACTTGTGACTCTGCAACTGTTTTCAAGGACAGGCACTTGCATGAGGAGCTGGTGTCACTTTAAGGCCGCTGCAGGCTGCCCGGACAAGCAAAATGGATGCCGAGACAGCAAAACCATGGGGTAGTTTAGCTAAACCCTCGACAGGAGCAGAAAGAAGAAAGAATGAAAAATGAGTGAAGGAATGCACGCAGGATCCATGGGATGTCATCAGTGAACTAACCTAACACACATGAAGAGAAAAGGGAGGGACAGAAAGCTTACTTAAACAAATAGTGGCTGAAAACGTCTCAACTCTTGGGAGGGATAAGAACATCCAGATACGTGAAGTTCAAAGGACCCCATGTAAGATCAACCCAAAGAAAATTGCCCTAGACACACTCTGATCAAATTGTCAAAAGGCAAAAAAGATACCTCAAAAGGAAATATATAAATGTAGTAAGTAGGTGTTTTGCGTTGTCAGAGGTTTGTGTCTACCTGTGATGTCCGGAGGTGCTGCAGCCATTTTGTGACCATGAGCTGAGGAGCTTGAAAACAAAAGCAACCACACAGAGGTGACAAAGTAGAGGTCGTGAGGCCGTGATGCTATCACTAAGCCTCTCAATTAAGCAGTGCTGACTCTACCTTATTTCTGGCCACTCTAATATCTGGTTATGTGAATGGATTACTGCCCTTTATTGTTTAGGCAACTCTTAACAGCATCATCTATTGAGTTGTGTCTGTCACATGCAACTGAAATGATGCTAAGAAGAACACTCACCCAGAATAAAAGTGGTAGATCTCATCATGGAAACTTTACTGGTCTACCCACCAACCAGCAGCTGGCAAAACATTAATGAGCACCTACTGTACATGCATAACTTGCCATCTCAAAGTCTGCAATTGTCATATAAAGTTAGAGAAAAAAATACCAGGACATGTTTTCTCTTGAGTCATCTTAAATCCAAAATATAAATTTTGGATTTATATTTTTTAATATAAATTTTTTTATATTTATATTTTTAAAATTTTTTAGGATTTAAAAAATTTTTTTAATTAAAAAAATTTTAGGATTTTTAAAAAAAATTTTTAACGTTTATTTATTTTTGAGAGAGAGAGAGAGACAGAGTTTGAGGAGGGGAGGGGTAGAGAGAGAGGGAGACACAGAATCCAAAGCAGGCTCCAAGCTGTCAGCACAGAGCCCAACGCAGGGCTCAAACTCAAGAACAGCGAGATCATGGCCTGAGCTGAAGTCAGACACTTGACTGACGGAGCCACCCAAGCGCCTTGATTAGGATTTTTAGTGGCAGACAGTAGGGCCCGATCTAGCTAGTGTAGATAGAAGCAGAATTTATAACGGTTGTTAGGAGCTCACAGAATCTCCAGGAGAGCCAGAGAGGAGGGCCTGGAGGCCACCAGTCCAGGAACAGCATCCAAATCACCCCCCTGCACTGCTCCCAGCGCTTTCAGAACTCATGGCCTCTGGGTACAGGCCCCCCAGATGCTGCTCACAGGACAGAGCTGCTATGTCCTTGGGCCCTGCTGGCTCTGAGCTCTCGAAGCTCCCTGTGCCCCCATCCTCCCCCACCCTCGCCAGGAAAGGAGTCTACGTGGGCTTTGTTTCTGATGCTTCTTCTTCTTCTTCTTTTTTTTTTTTTTCCCAAATCAAAGCTTCGCGTGGTTGCTTCGGATGGTCTGAGGGTGGCCCACATTCTTAGCCTCAAGAAAGCCTAGGAATTGATTTCTGGTCTCCACTTGGGAAAGAGGGACTCAAAATGTGGCAGTTTCCACAAATACAGATAAAGTGTTCCTAAATGTGGAGTGACATGACAAAAGTCCATTTATACCATCTGTTCAGAGCTTTCGTTTCTCTAGAAAACTCTTTTTGGACAAGCTAACAGTGGGTGAGGCTTATGTGATGACTTTGGGGATAGGAATGGTTGGGTTCCTTGACTGGAAATCGAAAGACCCAGGTTTGTGTCTTTGCTTCAACACCAGTCTGCTGGGATAAGTAACTTCCCAGACTGTTAATGGTAATCTGGTGAGCAAACCCCCCTCCCCGCCCTGAGACTTCTGCATCTGGAGCCCCAGACCCTCATACTTCCTTGTTGAGGGCTCAGAGTCAGGGAGGCTGCGTTTGAGTCCTGGCTTGGCTGCTAACGGGCTTGGTGACCTTGAGAATGTCATAGAACCCTTTGTGGGCTCGGTGTCCATGCTCTGTCATGGTGAGCCAGACCAGCTGGTGGCTACATGTCCTTCCTGCCCTATTCCATGCCCCTAAAAACGTGTTGTCACATCCAACAACTCTTTAACACAACTGTAGTTTCTGTCCATTTTGCAGGAATCACCAAAAAGCAACTTCCCCAAGGAAATCTGATGTCCAAGCATTAGTAAACTTGCTCCAAATATCTCCCAAGTGAAAAGTGACCAAGGAGAGTTTTGCAAACAGAGCACCACGTCAACACCTTCTAATAATACAACAATCTCTCCCCAAAGACGTGCCACCAAGCCCAGCTGCCCAGCTGACTCATCCACCTCGGGAAGACAGACAGCTTGGCCTTGAACTCCAGCCTCTGCCAGCCCCTCGGGCCCCTGCTGGCCCATGTGCAACATTCGACTCCACTTTCCTCCAGCGAGTCCACAGACTGCTGTCTACACCGGCTCCCGGTGAGAAGGAGTGATTTCCTTATCTCTCACGGTGGAAAACGCACACACTGTAAACACAGCAGTCTGTGTCCCTGGAGAACGCATCCGGAAGCCTGCCATGCGTATACTACAAACACCTCCATTCCCTCCTTCAGGCGAGACCCCAGTCTTTCTAGAGCGTGGGAGCTAGCGCTGACATGCCTGTTTGTGGACAAACCACGAGCTCTCTTTCCAAGCTAGCTGTCTGTCTCCATTCTGAAAAACGGAGCCAAAACTAACAGCCACAAAGAATTAGCAAGCGAATGCACACAGAAGATCCTAGCCAGTGCCCGGCACTTAGGAACCCAGTATAAGCTCCCTTTCTTCCTTCAATACCCCCTTGTCACCTGGACTCCCCTCTTTTTTCCAGGGGGCTACCAAAGGAGCCCCCACCCCTCCCTTCAGACCTGTCTCCCGGAGCCTTCAGGGTTCCTTCTCGCACCAAAGTCCCAGGAATCCTGCTCTACCCTCACACCTGTCTTCTGTTCTGACTGCCCCCCGCCCCAGGAAGCCTCATCCTGCCTGAAACCATAGCAGAGACCTGTTTAAATGAACTAGAAGGACAGGCCAGTCTGGTAACTGAGTTATGACAGCGTGAATGACATACGGAACGAATCACTACAACTTGTATTGCAAAACCCTGAACTAAGAGAGATGGCGCTGTAGATGCCGTAACCAGGCTTCCTGGGCTTATGGTTCCGGTTGTTCAGACCCCCGTCCCCGGCTGGGAGCTCCCAGAGAGCTGGTGCTGTGTTCCTTGTGCTCTTGTTACACCTGTGACCCCAAGCAGGGCTCACTGTGGGTGAGGGTCGGGGCGCACCGGACGTGGGAGGCGGCGGCTCCACTGTGTGCTGGGAATTACACCCCCACCCCAAGAACCCGGAGGCCACCGGCCTGCCCTAACTTGCTGTGACACCTTGGGGGATCACCCCTCCTGTTAGCTTCCCTCCCTGCTCCTCTGAAATGAGCGTGTTCGGTAAAATGGCTGATGGGTGTTGAGAGCGAGCTTTGGGTCAGATGCTCCAGCGGGTTCTACACACATGAGCATATTCAGTCATCGCTACAGCCCTATGGAAGGGCTCATAACCTTCCCCACTGAGAGGAGAGCCACTCTCAGCATCCTCTGGCTTCCTTTCCCACCAGCTGCTGTTGCCATGGTAACCCACAGGCATCGGCCTGCTTGTGTCTCAGCTGCGCCTCCCCGGCTCCCTGGGTGTGCAGCCGGTCTTTCCCCTGCTCTGGGAGGCTCCAGAAAGCCACATGGAGGGCTCCCCTGTTTGTCCTTAAATGTCCCAGCCAGCACCCCATCCTTGCTGCTTTCTCTGTGTCTTACACTCAAGAGGCAGGAAGGGCTGTTCCAAACCCCCCAAAGCGGTGGCAGCCTTCATTCATCCACCCACAGATGTGTACAGCTGGCTGCTGAGTGTGGGCCCAGTGCCAGGCAGAAATCTGCCAGCTCTGAAATGGACGAAGAGGACGCTTCCTTTTACCAGTGGGGAAACTGAGGCCCAGAAAGGGGAGGAGACTGCCAGGTCCCATCGAGGGCAGCCATGCCTGTCTCAGAACCTGGTGTCCGGAACCCAGGCGAGTATCCTGCTTTCCTTCCCGTCAACCAGCTGCGCGCTCGCCCACGCTTTCCATCTGCAAGTGCAATGGCACCTTGGAGCCACCGGTGACGGGCAGAGCCGACCAGTCTTCACAAGGCTCCGCCTCCAGCTGCAGTTGGCAGGGTTAGTTAGCGCCCTGACTTCCTTGGGAATGTTGTCTTGGCATGGCCAAGAAAGGACTTCCCCGCTGTGGCCCGTCCGCCACGGCAGACTTGCAGGTGTGCAGGGAACCTCTCCTGCACACCTGGCTCCTTACCATGGGGCCAGCTAGAGCAGTTGTGGCCGCAGCCAGCTCTGCTCCACTTACCTGTCAGCCCCACCTGGGGACCGACGTCACCCGTGCCGGACGCGATTCCCCCGGACGCGATTCCCCCGGACGCGCTCTGCTTATAAAAGTGCACACGCCATACTCCTCTCCGGCACCATTGAGAGGTTGTGCTCGGCAGCACAGACGCAGCCAGCTTGGGAAAGGGAGGGAGGGAGGGAGAGCATCCACGGAGTCTAAAAATGAATGTGCAGTGAAACATCAGCGCTGGCTCCCTGTAAGGTGACTGGTTTGAGGGGCAGGTGGCTACTCAAGGGCTCTGATCACTTTACAAGGAATCCTTAAAAGCGAGCACCCCTTGCTAAGTGCTCCCCCTTCAAGGAGGAGTGGGCAAATACTAAGTGAAGGCCTCCCAGGGTCAGGGACCCGGTGCGGGAATCCACGTCGCTGTCATCACACCCACGACTCAGTGAGCACTTCCTGTGTGCCAGGCGCCTGACCAGGCTTCCCGATCCTAGCTTTCAGCCACACATGCTTCCGGCCCGTGCACCTGTTCCGCCTTCTCCACTGTCCCGCTCCTTGGGGACACCCGCTTTCAATTCTGTCCGCTGCTCCATTGCACATTCACGTCCATAGGGACATGCTTGGTTTCGGGCACCGTCTATCCACTTTCTGCTCTGGTGTGTGGCTCTCTTTTACCACCTCCCATGCACCCCCACCCCCACCCCACGTACACACTTCTGCTGTCAACCTCTCCACGTGGCTTGTTCATCATCTTGTTTAGAGCAGCCGTCGGTTTTGCATTATTATGATTATGCGAAGGCAAAACCAAGCCAAGCCACACGGTGTGTTTTGTTTTCCTGGGCGTGGTGGCCACAGAAACGCACCTGTCCGAGCCTTGCTGAGGGAGTTTGCTTTAGGTGCTGCCCCTCTGGGCCCATTGCCATGTTGGCTCCAGGCCACATTCCTGCAGCCCGGAAACTGAGCACAGGCCTGTTCCTGCAAAACTCAAAGCTCCTCCAATGGGCATCGTTGGCTGGAGAACGTTCCGTCCTTCTGGACGCCCCTTGGAGGGAACTGCACCTGAGACCAGATGCTCCGGTCAGCCCTGCATGGCGTGTGAGGTCTCTCCTGACTTCTCTTCTCTCTCTGTCACTCACGGCGTTGCCCCGTCAATCTCTTGAACACCTCATTCCATGACTGGTCCTTCTCATCAAAGCTGGACTGTCAGTCACTGTTTCTCCCCCACACCCTTTGTCTAGATCTTTCATGTGCTCATCACTGATTCAACCATGGACTCTCCTGGTGTGTCAGTCTCTCCCAGATGCGTCCCAACACACCAGGTGATCGATCACTTTCATCAGGAAGTAGCCTCTCCTGGAGCCTCTCACGGGCCCCCAGCTGGACTGACCTCCCTGCACCCGTTGGGGTGCCCTCCACCTGTCCCTTTACCAGCATCCGGCAATTCCACTCACCTCTCCCTTTTGTTCCTCCCCCCGCCCCCAGTCTGCATGCCTTGCTCTCCCATGACTTACCCCCTCCCGTGGTGCCCCACATCCTGCAGAAGCTTCCCGAGGAGGGGTGCAAGAGCTACACACTGTACCACCGTCTTTAGTCCAGCCTCGCGCTGTGATGAGGGTCTGGCCTGGCATGCCATTCTGGGTGGGGCTCATTCTCCTACACACTTTGGAAGCCTTCGCTCCACGGTCCCCTCACATCCAGTGCTGGCGTTCGGAAGTCTGAAGCCATTCCAATTCCCCATTCCCCATGTGGCATTTTTCCCCCTCTGAAAGCCTGCCGGATTCCTCCTAGCCCACCGCTTTCTACAAACTCCCGCCCCGTGCCTCAGTGTGGGCACACCTATTTCCTCCATTGGCTTGGGCCTCGGTGGGTCTCTACAGGCAAGAAACTCAGTTCCTTCAAACCTAGGAAAGCAACCTGCATTTTTTTTATGAATGACTTCCTCCTCTCTGTTACGTCCCCTTTTCCTTCTTCGCAACTGCTTTTATCTAGATATCAGACCTCCTAAACCAGTCCTCACGTTTCTTACCATTGAACTTCCTCTGCTTTCTAGGAGATTTTTCACCTTTACCATGCCACCCCGGAATGGAATCTTTATTTCTGCAATCATATCTTTTAATTTCTGAGAGTTCCCTCTCTCAGTCTTGGAATGGTCCTTTCGACAGCATTTCCTTCTGTTTAAAGCGTTCTTCACCGCGAGAGAAGATGTTAATGATACTAATTGTTAAGACCAGGGAGGATAATTTATTTGGAGTTTACTCGTCTCCGATAGCTTCTGTTTCTTCTCAAGTGACTTTGGTTCGTTTGTTTTGATAGTTTTTATATAGTAAGCGTGTCTTCAGATTTTCTCGGCTGATTGGTAGTATTTACAAGTAGTCATTAAAAAGCTAACTGGAAGTCTGGCTAAGGTAGTGGGTGAGCTCTTGATGGTACTCATAGCGGGTAATCCAGCTGGGCATTTTCCTTGGGAAATCCCAGATTTTGGTGTCTTTTGTTCTTTCCTATCAGGCTGATTAAATTTCCCAGAGAGACTCCTGATGTCTTTCTGGATGCCAATGGAGAAAGATAACCATTGTTTTCAATCATGTCAGCAGAGCCATTCTCAGCCTATTTCCAGAATAGATTGTATTTATGACCCCCTCCTCTATATGAAAAACTATTTTCAGTAATAATCATGTAAGGGGTCCAATTTCTCTACATTCTTGCCAATACTTAATATTTTCTGTTTTTTTTTTCACAACAGCCATCCTAATGTATGCAAGGCAGACTGACTTTTAATCAGTTTTATTACTTTTGTGAGGTTCTCTACAATGATGTGTGCCCTTCTTGCCCGCACCCAAGGCAGACCCTTCCACCACCTGCCCTTGTACTTGGCAGACTTCGAGCATGTAGCCTTCTCCAGAAAATACTCCTGTCTTCCAACATGGCGCCCTGGACATCCTAAATCAGGAGCCCCACATTTAACCTCCCCAGAGGTTAAATGCTGCTGGAATGGGACAGGGGTGTGCCCAGTGAGATGGCAGGAGGAAGCTGGAGGTCTAACCACTTTTTGAAATTTCAACCAATTCTCCTGTTTCTAGCCCCAAATCACTCCCACTTCCGGCACACCACTTCCAGTCTTTGGGGGCTCTGCAATGTTATCTGTTGTTTGCAAGCCCAGATGGCTCAGGATTTCGTGCCTCTGGGCCGCTCAGCTATTTCCTCTCACGCACCTGCTTTCCAGCTCAACATTCCAGTTCTCGAGTGTGCTGTTTCCTCTCCTTCCTTCTTTGGCCTTGAGAGGCTAAGTTCTTAAAAACTCCTTTGCTGTGATTTTGATGAGATTTCAGAAGGGAGCAAAGCCGAACCCATCTGTTCCATCTGCCATTGTTAACCAGCCTTAATTGGGCCTTACTGGGCATTATTGAATTTAAATTTTACTAGTAAAGATGAGGAAACAGACTCACAGCCAAACAGCAGTAAGAAAGAAGGCAGGGATTCAAAACCGAGTCAGGACTCCCTCCCCTGTGCCACACTGTCTGGGATCCACAGCTGAGAGGGAGTTCTGGCAGCACAAGCCGTGCCCCGAAGGTCATGGGCATATGGCTGCATGGAGGATAAGGCCAGACAGGCCAGCTGGGATCAAACCAGCCAGATGAGGGCTCACGGCAGTCAGGGTCCAGAGCCCAGGAGTTCGGGGAGAAAAACACCTTGATCATGTGCTCATTCTCTTGGAGTTAAGGCTTTTGGCTCCTGCCACCCAATCCAGTAGCGGTCGTGTGGGGCCATAACGATTTCAGTGGCCCAGAAGGAGGCCCACAGCGTCACTCCCTGTCCTGTGCAGCCAGTGCTGAAAGCCATCTCAGCACAGGTATGCAGAGGCCCCCATGCAGCCACAGCTTCCTCAGCTTTGCCCTTGCCCACCTCCCACTGAATGTACCTGACCTAACTCTGCCTTGGGGGAGGAGAGGGCTTCTCTCTGCTGCTCCCTGAGCCCCACTCACAGACCCCACTAGGCCTACCCTTCCAGGGTCCCTCGGGCTCTGCTAGGAATTTTTCCTGTTTGCACACACATATATCTACAACTGCTCTACACTCAGTTACCTTTGTTTGTTTCTAATTCCCAGGTTCCTTCACTTGTTCAACAAATACTTACCGAACTCCTCTTATGCCTTGAGTCCTAAGGGGACCCCAGGGATGCCCCCAGGCAGGTAAACAGGCAGTCTCTGGGCAGTGTGGTCCAAGCTGGGATGGAAGGGAAGGGGAAACGTCAAAGTCCAGGAAGGACATCTAAGGCAGAAAAAGAGGTCGTTGAAAGCCCTCCCGAAGAGGTAGCATGTGAACTGAATCGTAAAGGGGGAGGAAGAGTTTGATTCAACTTATATGTGCTCCGCACTGAGGATCGAGGGCCCTGAAGTTTGAATGTGCTTATTCATCCATTGATATGAATTAACATCTAGGAGCTCCCACTGTATGCCGGTCCCCACACAAGCGCTGGTGGGTCTCTGTCACGTCACTCTAGCCCGGGGGTCCCCCCTCATGCTCTTGGCCCTCTGAAACCGCCCCACCAAGAACTCACTTGCTTTTGCTTTCTGAGGTCAGCCTCAGACCCTGATGAGGTTTCTGTCTGCACCCCTCACTCTACTTCCAAATACTGTGACTCTCCCGGACCCATCCGATCCTCCAGATGACCTGTGTGTAACAACAGCACCACAACTCAGCCTCCGTAAAATTGCTGGGAGGTCCCTCCCTCCCCCTCCGAGCATGGAAGGTTTCACAAGGTCACACAGAAGATGCTCTGATGAAATAGGTGAGATTGTGCAGAATTCACCGTTGATGACAGTGAAGAGGAACAGATAATCCTGGAGGAAGCCTCAGAGCTGACTTGGATCTCTGCCCACAGAGAGGGGATCCAGAATTCAGCGTGACCTTGAACAGAACTCCAGCCTGCTCCGGGACTGAGCACCGACTCTGCATAATTAGTCGGAAGTGCTGTCCATATGACTGACAGGCTGGCGGCGATTAATTGTCTTAATATTTGCTCGGGGTTCTGAGGGCGTGCCAAGTGATTAAGGAGGGGTTTGGAAACACGGACTCGTTTGTTCCCATCCCCTAATTGTTTGCCAAACGATACGTGGTAATTACATGTCACATCTCCACGCTCTTCCAGGTAATCCGTGCAGAATATGGAAGCAAAACTGAAATTCCTTAAGCACAAACACAGTGGGGGTGGGGAGCGGGCTGAGAATTTCAGAAGGCATCACTCATGTGACCGGCCAATCCAGAGCCCCCGCCTCGTGTCCTGCCCCAGTTCGTAGACTAAGGTGAGCAGGGCCCACACGGGGCTCTGGAGCTGGGCTGTCTGACCGCAGGTTATCAACGGGTGGCTAAGCTGGTGGCATGTGACAGTAGGTGGGGCAGTGAGCTAACTTCAGTCCCACGGGAGAATGTCGTTCTAAACCTGGTGTTGCCATATTGTCCCTGAGTGTAGGAAAAGAACCAGAGACAGAGACGGTCGGACTGAGCCATCATGCGTCTCATGGACCCAGGTGTCCTGACCCATTCCCCAGGCCCCGCAGCCACCGGAGTCCAGGCTAAAGTGCACAAAGAGGGAAACTGAGTCCTGGGCCAGCTCTTCTCTTTTGATAGGCAAGTGGAGCCACGCCACGGCCAGTCCATCCCCGCAGGGCTCACAAGAGGTCGGTTGATTGGGATGGGCAGTAACAGAGAG